>OX359286.1:37127407-37559907 GCA_947179155.2 Hedera helix
CCTGGGTATCAACTACCATGTAGCCAACAAAAACAAGAAGGCCGAAGTACAACTGCAAAAAATGTCAACAAAACAAAAACATCAGATTTCTTTCTCTTTCTTCCATCTCTTTTTTTATGTTTTTATTTGTCTTTGTTTTTGTTTCCCCAAGTGTTCTATAGGAACCTCAACCTTGAGGCTGTTCTTTCAAGGCCTCATTTTCCCCACCGCCTGGGATTTTAATCTCAGATTTTTTCAAGTACCAATACGTGAAAAAGCCAGCACACATATTTTGTACCTCAAATTTAAACATGGCTACAGAGCCACCAAAGATGGAAGATGCAAAGTGCAACCAGAAAAGGATGGAGAGACCAGAAGAAAGCAGGCCACCTAGGTAAAGGTACTCTCTACGCTTTGCTAACATGGCTGCTACTGAGAAACAACCAAAGGCCACAGCAGTTCCCACAAATGCACTGACCACAATGCTGCATTATAAGTAGAAAGATTTCAGTCAAAATAATAGAGTACTTTTCTGAATACACATACACACTGACCAGAATGGTGCAATGCAAGTAAAGAGATATCAGTTTGAATAAAATCATAGGTACAGCCATCTAGACAGTTGATGAAAATCTGTAGGTAAATCAAAACAAAAACAATCCACCTGCAGGAGGATTAAGCACAAACAAGTCATATTCAGGTCCAACGTTACACATCACAAGCAACACCAATCAAATCATCTTCTTTTATATAATATAACATAGAAGCACTTAGAGATCAAGTTCATGTTGTAGTCAACTTAATGGCAATGAGAATAAACATACCTACATCAAAAGTACTGATTCAATGAGTGACATGCATGAACACTCAACACAATGCAGATTCATTTCTCTATTTAATTTGACAAGATTCGCAACTAAATCATAAGACAACACTCAGCAATGACTTTCAAAAATTAAATTCATCAAACTATCTGTAAAGGAAAGAGGAAACAGCCAAATTGCATGCAACTTGTAAATCTTACTCCCTTGATAAAGCAAGAAGTATCACTTTTGGGTTTATCTTTTATTTCAAAATAAGTCACTCTTTCAAAGGTCAACAATTGTTTTTGGGTAAAATAAGACCCAGTGAAAGCAAAGTACATTGTGCAAGTAAAATAAAAGCGGTATGAAAATAAATTGTTGTGCAAGTGCAGCTTAAAGCGCCCAGCAAAGCATAAATTAATATCCTCATCAGGTAAAACTTGCTTCATTAATTTGAGCAAAAAAAGTTGAAGATACTTTGTGTGAATGGTGAGAGGATATTATATCTAAATCTAATAGATCCTATCAGAAACTTCACAAGTAAAAGGAAGGTATATATGTGAACATTACTATTTTATTGAACCGGTATAGTGCTGTTCACACCTAGAAGAAGAACAGCAGGGAGGGAAAATAAATATTCTTCACAAATATCAAAGGATCAAGGTCAAAACGGCTACAAGACCAAATAAAGAATTATACAAGAATCCCGGAACAAAAAATATTCAGCAAAAAACTTCATTAATAAATGGTTGAAAAGGAAGAAACCCGTTAAATAAAATCCATTAGGCAATTACCTTGGATCGAAATCAATGGCCAATTCAATCAGAGGTCCAATGGAGGCACCTTCAAAAAGGCCAGCTGCCATCAGAAGTGATACCCTCTTTTGCTGCTCAACATCATCAAGAAAAGGACAACAATTCAAGCTCATAAGGAATAAATATCTTGCGAATCTAAAAGCCTAATAAACGAATAGACACCTAAAAGGGGCAAGACAAAACAAGAGGGAGTTACCTCTTCATAAGAAGGTGTAGAGAGTAGCCAAGCAATGCTTGCCATGCATCCAAGTGTTGTGAGGAGACCTCCAATATTCCAAAGGATATGCAGATATGCCCCAACAGCTGATGCAACCAGAGCACAACATAGTGAGAGATAAACCTGCAAATGAGACAGTCATGCCAATAAATTATAAACAAAGAAGTTACAGTAATTCTTCAACATCTCCGTCATGACATAACGAAATACATCAACTAAACAGTTCTGAAATGAATTTACAATAGCTAATAACCAAGTCTCCAACAATATTTTGCTGCCTAAAGTAAATAATTTCACAAATTATCCATACCAATATCACTCATGGAATCGAAATAACTATCCATAGCACAATTTCTTTCCTTAGGAGAAAAGGAAAAGATCGCACAAATATAAACATTGACACAACATAGAGCTCTCTTATTATCAGTTTTACGGCAAATTTGATCACCGACACCGTATAGATCAACATAAAGGAAACGCCTCATAAACGAATAGATATGTATGTATAGCTCCGTTTAATCGCCAACGAATTTAAATATCGAAAGAAACAGCATAAAAGATGTAAGATCCTAAAAACACAAAGAAGAAACAAAATTCGACGGTGCAACCAAGACAGAGTAGAGAATAAAGCAAACCTGCTTGAGATGAGTTTGAACGGTGGGAGAGATTTGACGGAAATTCTTGAGAGAATCGTGACTCCAACCGTTACGAGAGGATGATTGCGATTCGAAGAACGATGAGAACGCTTCCATTTCTTCAACGCCGCCTAATTGTGCTTTATGTTTTCTTTTTGTTGGGAGAAATTGACGATGACCTGTTTAATCCAAAACGGGAAATGTTTTAACGGTTTCGTGTTTGTATATATAGTGGGTGGGTATCGAATCGTTTTCACAGATGACACATCTATCTTTTCCGCGAACTTACTAGACGCCCGCCCCGGATTAAAATATTTATGTTATTTTATATATAATTTTAAATAAAAATGATATATTTTGTGATAATTATTATTTTATTGTTAGTAGATATATTCATAAATTTCTGGTTTGTTATTGCATTTTTCTGGTTTTTAGTGCTATAATTCTGACTCAGATGGGGGGCATTTAAAAAGAAAAATAATATATATATATATATATATATATATATATATATATATATATATATATATCGGTTCTGGAAATTTCCGGGCTTTTGAAGACAAATTCCATTGGTTGATTTGACCTAAGATAGTGACATTATTATCTTCAAAGAGATAGTTAACTGTTTATACTTGCGAGTTGTGGCTTAAGTTCTGCCCAATAAGAGCCACGTCCCTTAACCAATAAACTCATGCCATGTCAACCATAAATTCTTAATATTACATTATTATTTGGACACTATTATCCGCACACAATGTTCAAATACAATACTACTATTTCACACTACTATAATATAAAATATTACATTAATTTTCATCATTAAAAAGTAAGACTTAATATAAAAATTTAATATAATATTTTATATTATATTTAAATGTTGTGTGATTATATTTATCATTATTATTTTCCTCCTTTAATACCCCTCCTTCGGTCCTTCCTACAAAGTTATTCTATAAATATTTCTTTTATATATATTAATATCATGAGTAAAATAAAATTTAAATAAAAAATAAAAATATATACATAAAAGACAATAAAAATTATCTTTAAAATTAAAGAACATTTAAGAAATATCAAAAACTTTAAAAGTTATTTATACTAAAACCGAAACTCTGGCTTTATATATTAAATTATTAAATAATAGTATAATATTTGTAAATTTTGTGAATAAAACCTTTTTTTGGGAACAGAGATAGCACTATACTTTATATGGATAAATATAAGCACACTACATTGATTCTCACAATTAAAAAATATGACTTAACACAAATTTTTGTATTAGACCCCATTTTTTAATGGTAATAATTAATATAGTATTTCATATTGTGTTTGGATGTATGCTTATTAGTGTGCATACTTTATTTTTCCTTGGACGGACTATTAGAGAGATGCCTTGCCTCCTTTTCTGGGTTACCACCCCAGGATATACTTCATTTCTAAGCAAACCTCCATCTAATACCAAGGAAAAATTGAAAGTTAATGACAATTTCTAGTGCTTTTCTTTACTCAGCACAACATAAGCCCAATTGACTATTACATGTAAGAAAATGTTTTATATATATGCAGGGTGAGGGGAAAGGCAGAATTTATATACCATGAATGTACATGAGATTACTAGCTCACAGCTATGTTATACAGTGACACCACAACAAAATGAAAACCCTCTATAAAGTTCATCGAAGTTGTTCAGCATTGTAAACCTTCACGTCTGTGGTTGAGTATTCAAAAGAAAGCTAGTTCCAGAATCCAAGCCCTTGCCCGAGCAGCCTCTGCTTCCTTAGCTGCTCATGGCATGGTGCAAAGAACTCATGCCTAAGAGCTTCCTCTGCACTTATCCTCAATCTCGGGTTCACTGTCAAACATTTGTCCACAAGATCATAAAAGCATCTTGGGACAACCTCGAGAAAATCTGGTCCTTTTGTGTTCAGTCCACACCAATCTCGCAGTTTCTTGGATGGCAAGGATTGCATATCATAAAGTTCCTGCACCAAAATAGTTTTCTTTAGTAACAAAACAGATATATAGTTAAAACGTAGTAAAAAAGACGGGAATATTTCAAGTAATACCGCTGGAAATGATGATTCATGGTCGTGCAGGTTGGCAACTTCCCACAGATCCTCACTGCCCCTCAACTTCGCAATATCCTTTATGTTCCTGTTGGTGAGAATTCTATGATTGACCAATCTAACTGAGAACAACATTTGTACGAGGCATTTAAATAATGAGCATGGTCCTTACTGGTCTGGGCCACCAACAAAAGGTGATCTTCCAGTGATCGGGGAGAGTAATGTCACCCCAGCAGACCAGATATCAATCTTTGGGCCTTGATAAGGAGACCCGCACAATACCTATACAAACAGAGGGTGAATAGGTAAACATGAAAGGGGGTCCTTTACAGTCAGAAGCCGAATGCCTAAACTCATTATTCCTTGGAATCACAAGGTTCTCATTTACAGTTTCCCCAATAAGCTGTCACTTTGCTAATTTACCACTACTCAAGAGCTACATGCCTACATTTTATATTCCTAGTAACTTTCTCTATGACCAGTCAATCTTTTCATACTCACTAGTGCTCAGTGAATAAATGAAATTTTCAATTGGAACATTTTTTCTGCTAGTAAGAAGTTTAAGGATAAGATGGTATAAACTTATTGATCTTTCTGCTCATTTTATATTCTATCTACGACTTTAATGTTCGATGATACAACAAATTTCTAAAGATGAGTACAATGAAAAAAAGAATAGAACACTACATCTAAAGAAAAATGATGGCAGTCATAATTTCTCACCTCTGGAGCCCTAAAACCTTCAGTTCCAACACAGGGACCTTCTTTCTTGTGCTTACCATCCCTTATGAACAAGTAAAACATGATCAATCCCAATATAAACATAGAACTTTGTAATCTCCAGTCATCCAGTGACCAAATGAGGAAAGCATACCTCTGCTCCTTATTATTAAGCCAGCACCAGCAACAGCAATTCCGCTGGAGTGCAGAGGCATTGGAGTAAGATAAACGAGTTTTCTATCCAATATTTCATGAGGGGCAGCAATCCTCTTTCTCTTAGAAGCTGGAATACTTGTCACTTCATGATTGGGACCCTGCATTGCTTCTTGCGCCAGGCTGATGAGCTCCTTCCTACCTTGGCATGGCACGGGTTCCCTCATCCTTTCTGCTGAAGGAATTCTGGTGCTTGTTGCATCTTTTGTGGAGGTTATCCCAGAGCCATTAGCACCTTGATTTTTTATTATACTCCTACTGCTCAAGTCAGCATGTTCCTTTGTTTGGTTAGTTTTCCTTTTGAGGTTCTTGGGTAATGGCAGTGACTTGGAGACTTTTCCTGCCTGTTGATTTACTGCTTCCCAAGCTTTAGTAGTCAGAAATGTCCTACTTTTTGCAGGAGGAAGAGATGTCGCATAGGGAAGTGGAACATGATTGAAGCCCATATCATAGGTCATTGCCGATTTATCTGTAAAATTATAGCATAACGAATTCATCAAACCATTTTAGGGTGAGATCTAATTGACCTAGTAAGAAGAAAGGATAGTAATGAAAGAGGAATATATTACTACCTCCATTCCACAAAGAGAGTCCCATTTGAGTTTGATTATAGTAATTTGAATTGTGATGTGAATTTATTTTAATTTTCATAATAACACTTTAATATTTGCTAATACTTTTTAAGTAGTTTACAATATAAACTATTGCTTTATTAAATCAAATAAATCCACATCAATATTGGATTTTAGGATTTCACAAATTGACTAGGAAAAAAATCAAATAGAATGCCTTGCTCAAACAAATTAACTAGGTGAATTTAGTGAAACACCAAAATCTTAAGTTTGCACACAAAGAGCTTCTCCTTTAAAACGAAAACGCACAAATTGTATAAAAGATTTCATGGATAGTCGGATATAGAAATTAGAGCTCACCGGAGATTACATACTTATGATGCAGATCCTGCGAAAAGGACAGGGTGAAGAGCAAAGTATGAACTGTCAGATTATGTTTCATTTAACTTCAACAAAAGCATAACACTACTAAAAAATCTATTAACAAGGTTAAAATTTCCCAGAAAAGAATTACTCACCATAGCCAGGTTAAAGTCTATCAGATAACCTTTATTGACCTTACGAGAGAAAAGGAAGTTCCCAGGCCTAAACATCTCTATGAACTACTACCTGCAAGTGCAACAAAACATACCAAGTTCATCTGCTCTAGGAAAAGCATACTGCACAACAGTAATATCAACAGAACAAATATCAAAATAAGTTTGCATAGTTACCAGCTTATGTAAACCAGCAAGAGCTCTGAACAAACAGTACCCATACCACTGGAGTTGAAAAACATCTATTTCTCTTTTCAAGACCTAAAAAAGTATATATTAAAAATTAAATCAGATATAGATCAAACAAAAACCATCCTTTAGTCAAATTCTGGAGTATTTGCCTACACAAAAGAGAAAGAAAAAGTGAGAAGAACAACATATTACCTCAGGCCTGTCATGGTCAACATGCTCTAGCACAAGACAATCAGCACTCCCATACTTAAAGGAGCCTTCAAATTTTATCACAAAATTCTTACCCCTGCATTATAAGTTGAAAAGTTAACACCATCTTTCGTAAACTTTAAAACATAACAGATTCTTCGAAGGTTTCAGCATATCACCCAAACCGCTCCAACATTTTCAGTTCATTTTGAATATGATGTCTATTAGCATTACCATGAGGACCTGCAGAAACCATACACATGCCATTTGACACAAGGTAAGCATCTTATACATGAACTTACATCAGCATCCCTTAAGAAGCAAAAGGTGTTGTCAACTTTTAAGCCATATGAAGATATGCTGTAGTAAAATCTAACAAATGTGTGGAAGCGATGAAAAGGTAATAAGTATTTAAATACAAGGATTCATTCTTTTTTATGCAGTACTGATTATGGCTGCAAACTACTATAAACATACCCTTTTTAACCATGCAAGCCAGTCAGAAATATGATCCGACTATTTACAGGTAAGAATTTCAGCATCAAACTACTATTACATCTTACTTGCCTTGTATAATCATTTCATTAAAATATAAGAAAGGAACGAGCATGTACAAAAATATTTCAAATCATACATTTAATTGCTAACGTCACTCCATCATGCTTTCTCTGTGCCCTGTAAACTGTACCATAACCACCTGCATATTTACGATTGCAAAAAGGTAATCAATAAAATCAAGTTAAAAGATATGATTTGCCAAGGATTTAGCTTTAACCAACAGGTTATCAAAGCTTTAATACCTGAACCTTCTTCCTCCTCTACAGTAAAAGACTCAAAATTAGGTAGTAATTTTGGCTCCACTTGATTCTAAACAAGAAGCATCAAGAGAAAAAATTAACATGTCAAATAATCATAATAACTAAAGTTAAATCAAATCCTTGAGTAATGAAACATGGCCACACTATTATTGCACACTGGAGCTTACCTTGAGAATAGTGGAGACAGTTTTTCCCCTGATTTCTTTAGAATTAGCTCTTCTATCTTCAGCATGTCTCTTATGTTCATAATTCTTCTTCATGAAGATTAAGCTATTATCTATTTTACAGTGCTGCAGCTCTGTATGAGCACAATTAGTCTTGTAGTTCCCAACTGTGTCCCACTGGCTGAGAGCTTACAGGTTAGGATTTTGGGCTTCCTGCTGTATCATCTTCCATTTAGAGAAGGATTTTTCCAGCTGCTGCTAATCAACAGAAAGCAGATCTTCTGAAAGAATAGCCTGACTCTTAACATGTGATGTTTTCTCTGTGTCAAAAGTTGGTAACATTTCATTGCTCCGCAAGATAATATTTATGTCACGTTCACGAGGAGTGTTCATGTTAGTTGTATTGTTTGGCAGATTCTCAACATCTCCTTTACACCTACAAGAATCACATACCTGTTCCTCTTCTTTTACTTCCCTGGCTCCTTCATCTTCACCTCTTTCAGCTATAGCTTTACAAGCATAAAGTGTATTATCAGCCTCCACTGGTGACACTATCATCTGTTCATCTACTTCTGGGCAATATTGCTCATTGAGATCTATTCCACACATAGAATAAGGTTTGCTCATCTTAGCTTCTCCCAAGACAACTGGATTTTTCATTCTACTAGGAAGAAGAGATGGTTCCTAATGAGGCATATCAGCCTCTTTACAGTTTACTTTTCTTTCATGAGGTACATGCGGAAATTTTTCATGATTGAGAAAACCCAATTGACACTCTGATGTACTAACACATCCAAGCTCTTCCCTGTTCCCAAACTCATCAATCTCCCTCTGACTTTCCTGTACAGAATTCTTCAATCCATAACTTAAGAGGCTGGCATTGGACTTGATTAGCGATGAAGTTATGACCGTCATCTAATCAAATTTATCTGAGCTATATGTCATGACTGATGAGTTTACTGGTTGTGTAATCATGTTTCTGGTCATATTTACCTGGAAATGTACCTGCAAGAACACATCAATAATATAGAACAAGATATTTATTAGGTTAAGTATTAGGAAATTAGTCACTTATTAAAGAAGCAAAGATCATCCCTCAGGGGACCTGCAACTAATGTAGAACAAGACACATATATAAAGTCAATGTAAGTTAAGGATGGGAACATGCTTTTAGAATCTGGAAGCAGAGACAATCTGCAAAAAAAAAGAAGAAAAAAAAAGAGGTCTACAGTTTACCCATCCTTGTATTATGCCTAAGGTAGATACCAAGACTAAAAATATGTAATGGCCTAGAGCAAGCCATAAGGAGTGAATTAACTTCTAGACACATACAATGATGAATGCATGAATACAAAGAAAAATGGAAAAAGCAGACAGAATCCAGCCAAATAAAATCAGAATTCTAATGATTGAAAATACTGTCAAAGATTTAGACAAGGAATCCACCAACAAGGTTAAGTAGGAGCATTGATTGCATCTGAATAGACTATAGACATTGCATCAACAGTCCAATTGATGCATTCTATGGTTTGAGAAAGAGAAAATAAGTTGAAGCTTCACAAAAAAGGTTTAAATTAGTAATAAATAATATTGCGTATGAAATGAAAGGAAAAAATGGCTTAACTTTTCGCAATCTAATATTAGTCTATCAACCATCCTCGGCCAAACAATTTGACGGACAGGTGGGAGTCTTATTTGGAAATTTTTAAATGAGGGGCATTATGGACATTTCATAACATAGGCCTCGTCTGCCAAGCTGTTTACAACGACCACCAAAACATTTAAGTGAGCACAACGATTACAAATGTAGAATATATATTTAAAAGAATGTGCCTAATTTAGGGGTGTGCAACCGGTATTTACTGGCCCGAATTGGATCGGTATCGGTTTGGTATCAGTTGTTATCAAATAAATACCGAAAATTAATATAATTATTATTTTATTATTATTATTAATTATTTATTAATAATAATAAAAAAATAATAAAATTAAAAACCGGTAAAACTAATAAGGTTTGGTTAATACCGAACCATAAAAATCACGTACCGGAAACGGTACTAAAAAACCGGTAACAAAAAACTGGTATATACTAGTTTTTTTGTACCGAAACCGGACCAGGTCTTTTTGTCCTGAACCGGCAGGTTCGGACCGGTCCGGAAAACCGGAAATTTTGCTCACCCCGAGTGACTATTATCAAGTCCCAACACAGTAGTTATGCATATATTATGCACAGACCCACAACTAAATACGTGAGACTTCGTAATATGACATGGATATTCTTGGCCTACCATGGTTATTGAAAATCACCAATTCAGGTTATTATATCTAAAACCTCTTTAACTTTTATTGAACAATACTGTAGTTTCTTCAAATATGTGAAACAGTAGAAATAAGCTGCAAACCTCATCTGTGTTCTTTTACATAAATGTCAGGGAATGATTTACCCCAATGTTGCAGCCTGGTATCAGCCTCAACCAATAACACAAATTAAAACATCCAATAACAGCAAATGGAATCAAACTAGATCGAACAATATGTTGACCTCAATTATAAATCCTTCAAACTTGAAACAAAACTTAATATTAAGGAAATAAATATAAGTTTACCTTAGCATAAGCATTTTTAATTTTGTTAGGAGACAACATATTTTGTTCCTCATCGTTCTCTGCATTTGAAACATCCAGTTGACAAATTAAAAACAATAAATATATATATATATATATGGGAAATGATATTTCCACAAGATCTTTTGATATTTCCACATGTAAAGTGTTGCTATAGACTTATAGCGAGGTCAACCTATAGCGACACTTTCTATGTGAAAATATTAAAAAACTCTATTGGAAATATCAGTTTCATATATATATATCAAGACAAATTAAATTAAAAGTGAACTCGATTTACCATCAACAACGTTTTGCAAAAAAGCTCTCTTTTTTACTAATGAAAAATATTCAAAGCTAGTTCCATTTCTCTTCCTCTTCCTATAATAAGTTTTCACCGCTTCCTCTCGGATAGACTTTGATAGAAATTACAGAGAAAGATAGATTAGAAAATAAGATTTTAATTCATTCATGGATAATCTGTTCCATACAAAGCTTGACTTAATATAGACTGACATTGTTTTCACTAATAGATCCTAGCCTTCCATTCTTCTTTACTATCGTTTTAATCTCGGCCTTTATTTTTCTAATACTACTTTAGCCGATACACCTCCTAGTTGCACCAAGACCCTGATTCGTAACATCTTCCCATACTCTCTTCGGCTCTAGAAATCCAATTTTTATCCGAGGCACAAATGCTGAAATTTTGTTTAAACTACAAACGCAGCTGAAGAAAGACTGACAAAGCGATTTTCAGTTAAGAATATAGGCGAATTAGGTATTGAAGACAGGAATTCAACATACTCGTGAGAAGATCGGAATGAAGTGCATCGAGATGCGAGTTCCGCCGGACTAGCCGGCCGACCAGTCTGTAGTATAAGACTGAGCAGATGCCAAGCTTTGTGTAAATCAGTGTTGTCGGTAACTGTAATGAGTGCGGTACCGAGTTCTGAGTTTGTGAGCTTATCTTCCATTGAAATTCAGATTTATACTCCGAAGATAGACATATGCAATTAGAAATTTGGGGGAGGTGAAGAGGTATGGTAATGGATTTTAGAGAGAGAAAGCTGGTGATTGATTTTTCTCATGGTGATATGGTGATTATTGGTCGGAGATTTACAGAGATGTGTAGAAGAGAGGGAGAAGGGGACTCGTGTAGGGTTTGTGAATTGGCATTTGTAAATTCCCGCCAGTTTGATAAAAATGATCAAATCGTAAATATTTTGAGATAATTGCAACATGGTCCCTGTTTAATTAAAATGCGGCCCCTTGGGCAAAAGCTGAAAAATGATTAATTCCCTAGGAAATAAATTGACTGATTTTTAAAAGTTATTTCATGATTTTTATCGTCTACGTTCATCTAGCATTAGTCTATTGATAATGTAAATAAATAAATGTATTCAATAATCAGTGAAAATAGCAACTTGATAAGAAATTAGTGGTGTTACTAAGGTTTTTTTTCTTACAATTACTTATATAAGTTTCTTCATTTTGATTAATTATATTTATACTTGATCATCTGTATAAATTATTATTTATAAATGACAATTGTTCGTTGGTAATTAAAATATTTGTGTTACGCAGCTGTAGTTAGCAAATTATAAGTATGCAGGGAAAACAAGATAGATAAAAATGACTTTCCGTAAATAAATAAAAAATCTGGTATGGATCAATAATTTCCATATATCAAGCTGAGGCATTTTATTCCCTTTAGTATTTTATTTCAAATTTCCAGTCGTTTTTATTCACTTTTTTTTTTCGATGCCTCAGCTTCAGCCACTAGCATCATATACTGAATTGCTAAAAGAATTTTGTGAGCATATATAGTACGTACCCTCTTTGTTTGAAATACATATATTTTTTAATTTATTTTAAAATTAGAGATACATTTTTATTTTATATTATTATTTTATTAAAATATGAATAAAAATTAATTTATTCATATTTTTACATTTTTATTTTAATAATATAAAATTAGTTATATTTAAAGATATAAAATTATTTTTAAAGAACGTTTTTTTTCCTTTTCTAAATTTGGAATGGACGGAATAATATTTATGAAAAGTACTAACATCTTTTTGGACCTTTCCTCATTGACCTCATCTTTGAACAGTCACCTTGTCCGGGAGTATGAATTTGAAAAGAAACGAAAAGACACTTGGAAAAAAATAAGAGAGCGAGAAGGTGTCCCAGAGTTTTTTGGAACCTCACCTCCATTAGTTTTATTTCATTTCTTCTACGCACAGTATCAATAATTTAATCATCATAACATAATTTAGACTTAAAATTGATATTTAAAAAATAATCTACAGAAAAATGTATTATATATCTAAATGGTGTCCTAGACAAATATTATGACTAAATTAAAAATCAGATGGGACTCCCCATTTAAAGACAGCTGCAGTATTTATACGGCAAGACATGAAGCAATAGCAAATCTAATGCAAAAGCACCACTTATTGGAATTATAATGCAACGCCAACGACTATACTCTCTCCATGACCAAGACTTAGTTTTCAATGCTGTTTGCCTTTTTTGGAGGGAGCATCCCCGGAAGTATTCAAAAGATATAAACAGCTATTAACAACAGTGCTTAAACATGTTGGGGTGAAGAGTCAGGCAACTAACTGATCATAAACAATTACAAAGACAAAAGAACAAGGCAGGCAATCTTTTCACCTTGAGCAAAGATTAGCATTATACAATATTGGAAAATATAGAAATTGTCTCCTGAGATTGTCATAGAGGTGAAGTTATTCTGTAGGAGTAGGAGTAGTAGGAGTAGGAATAATTGGAGGAACAGGTGTAGAAGGTGAAGACAATGACAGGTTCAATAGAAAGCCAACCATAATTCCAATGAGTGCCACGAGAAGTGCAAATCTGAGAGAAAAGCCTGGATCACTTTTCCGACTCCTTCGCCTTTTCAACATTTCCTGCAAGAGTGGACAAAACATATAATGTGAAAATGGAGTTTAGCTCTTCTGTAGCAGGTCTAGAATAAATAGACTTTAATGATGCAGTAGTTTTACACCGACTACAATTGAATGATACGACTTCAATTAGACTTTTATCAATCTCATGTCCGGCTATTACTATATAGTTTTAATATGATAATTCAGGAAATAAGTTGATAGACTGACCAATATTGTTAATGATAATCCTGTGCAAGTTAGAGTCCCCCACTGAAAAATAATAATGAAAAAGAGAAAACAAACATATAGGTCAAAGATTTATGGCTAAAGATTTTGGGATAAGATTGGATTTCCAACATGGGCCTTTATGGAGTGACTAGTGGGGCTACTTACAAACAATGGTGTTCAAATACATGATTCTTGGAGAAATAGAAGGTTCTAGCATGGGCAGAGGGAGCAAATTGAGGGGTAGATTGTCAGTTAATCACATGAGAATAAAGAGAGGAAGATTGATATCCATGAACGAACCAAAGCTTGCGAGCAATTTGTGGTCTAACATGACTATTAGTCCATTTGAATGTGCTTCCTATATCCCGTATCAGTCAACTAGATTGAGGACAACTAGAATGGGCCAAAGACTTGATTATATAGTATCAAATATTAATAACATGTAACCACCAATATCGGGGACAGAAAAATATAAGGCCAACTAACCAACTCCCGCTGAAGCTGTTGTGTTTCTCGAACAGCTTCATCTCTTTCATCTTGGAGACGCTGCAAAGCCTGATTCTATATATTCATAAAAAAGAAGATTGAGAACAAGTTAAACAAGAAAAAGAGGGAGTGAAGTCATCGAACATTGACAAATAGATTAAGTATATTTTGTTCAAATGGCTAGCGAACATTTAGGATTCCTCATTTATATATGCTTTCAAATTTAAGTAGAGTTAAAATGAAAACCAAAAAGTGATAGATAGACGAGGCTGAACTGTATGAGTATACAATACAAAGTAACATTCAGAATTAAACTTTTGATTCACATGCTTTCATATTTTCTATATTTTCCATATAAATATGAATCAAAATTTCTAGGGATATGTAGAAAAGTTGTGCTTTTACATGTACATGTATATAAGACAAAGTAAACATTCAGGATTCAAATAAAAATGACAAGACAAATTTAATTAATTATTCTTTAGTTGGGCCAATTTTGGAATTCAATATGTAGACTTTCCAACAAATCCCAGATATTTTGATGCATATTTCTAGGGGAAAATATTGCACATTCGAAAGCATGTTGTTACAGACACCAGAGACTTCAATTGATAGTTTGATATGAGCAGATTCCAACATTCCTGGGCAAACTAATATTGTAATTTACCACATAAAATCAAGATATGGTAATGGGAAACATGTATAACACCTGAGAATAGTCCTTGGACCCTCAGATGCATCTAAATTAAGTAAGATAAACATAAGACTTACTCGAACAACCCACAAGAAACCTCTGTGAAGTCAGCTTTCAACGGGATAGTACGTTACAAGCAATTACAAATGCAGAGATTCATCTATGCTGGCTAACATGTCACATGGCACATCAGAAGCAAAATACTACTCCCTCCATCCAAAATGAGAGACCATTTTTATTTATTTTCTACGCGTACTTATGGTTTGTAAAAGACACAATGATAGTAATGTCTTTTTTTTTTTTTTCAAATCACAAATATTAGTATTAAAATTTAATATTATAAAAATCATCGAAAAAAACTTCTCTATGAGAGTCGTTGATAAAACTTTACAAGCATAGAAAAAAAAAAAAAACTCATATGAGACTATCATTTTGGGATAGAAGGAGAAGTGAGTTCAGTTTTTTCCAGAACTACTCATTAATGGTAAGAAAAAGAAATAGAAAACTCAGAACCTACTCACAGTTACCAATTTAATAACACAAAGCCAACAAGGAATATCTCCTTCATGTAAAAGGCTTCAGGTAATCAAAGTTGTTAATAAGAAAATGAGGAAATGATATAACCGTAGATATAATGCATCAAAGAAAAGAGCAACAGGTCAATGACTTACATCATCATAGGTAGCGGGCATCTGAAATTAATGAGATAGAAAATGTTAAGATGGTATAAGGCCTAAAGGTTTAACACAAAAACTCTCAAAGGTGAACATAAAAAAAGTGGAGTACAAATAACTTTGTCCGTACGTTACGAGTGATATAAATGGAAGCAAACAGCTTTAAGTTTAGAGAACAATAAGTTTTCCCCTAAATAAACCGGGAATGTTATTTGAAATGAACTCACTGTGCTGGTATCAGAACTTTGTTTGAAGCTATCTTCTGCATTTGCCGAGCCTGATTTAGGATGGATGTACACAACCCTAAGCTTGCATTCTTCTATTGTTTTTCCACTCTCTTTATTAAACTGGATGCAGCAATTTCCATCATTTTATGTTTAATACTACACAGTGATATAATCAAGCACAATACGAGGATTTTCCTACAAGTAAACATTCTTACAGTATCTTGTGGAAGCTCATCAACATCAGTATGCGGAGGCACATTGGTGCTTTGCAGGAGAAATTTATCTTTGCACTGCATATCTGGCGGGTTCTCACGTTGAGCTTGAAGTGTTACTACAGATACAGCATCAAGTTGAAAAAAGATAAGAAATGAAGATATCTAAAAGATGTAACAGATCTGTGAGTACATATAAAAATTGATTGGTACACTGCACAATGACTTGAGATATGATTGTGACACAGAAATCCAGCAACTAACAAATACCGTAGTATCTTTCATAAAGAATTGAAACCATGATGCAGTCTCTAAACCAAACAGTTTTAAAAAACATATACAACTAAACTTATTTAATGATCAAAGAATGTAGTACAGACCCATTCTAAGAAGAACCACGCAGGTGTTGTACTTGGTACATTCTTGACATTCCTGGTTCATGGTTCTCATGTATAATATATATTCCTGACATCGTTAACAAGACCTACACATTTTTTTCATGTAGTGTAGACTTACTGACATTAGAAGCCTATACCATTTAAAAAAATTATATAAAATGCTGATTGTGTGTAATACAGCTTTAATATCATATTTGTCAAATATCACTTTCCAAGTAATGCAAGTGATTATAGAGAGCTATATTCTTGACTAATTCCTAACTATATTCATCAAAGGTACACAAATATTTTATTTTTCATGTCCTCACCATGCCTGTATACTAATTTCAGAATTTATTGTGTATGATTGTCCGTATCAAGTGTGCGTTGCCACATTGTGGCTAATTTTTATCTTAATCTTGTTCATGAATAGATGCTACAGCATTGGAATACCATTAACAATCGTAAAACCATCTATCCTAAGAATAGCACCTCTTATGACACATGAGTCCCACGGTTGTATAACACCAGTATTTGGTCGAACAAAGTACTTCTTCGGAGAAGTTGTTTTGACCTAGCAAGAAAGAAGGAAAAAAGTATATAGGTCATAACATAGTGAACTAAATTTTAAACAAGCCTTAAAGTGAATAGTCTTGCAGAAGAAACAAAATCAGCTACAGGTGAATTTAAGTGTGTAGTGTGTATTGCATCAAAGGTATTACCTTGAAAGCAACATGTTGGTCTGTGGTGTTTGCAACTTTAAGATCACAATAGCTTGGCTTCTCCGGCTCAACTGATAACAGGAACGTCCATAGACATAAGTGCATCACAATTTAAATTAACTGTATGGAGAGAATAAAACAAGTAGAAGAGGAATCAAAGAGCCCTCTCAGACTAGTAAACCAAAGCAGCATAATGTGTCTCATAAGTTTAATACTGAATCAAGATTACTTATCTCTTTAGCTCCTTCTAAGGAAATAGGTTATATTTTGGCTGTCCATAAGGCAAGTTATACTGTTATAAAAATTATTTTGCTAATCTAGACATGGGACCACAACAAACAAATTTGAAGTATTATATTCAAAAATTTATACCTTTCTAAGTTTCATTGTTAGTTAAGTTTTTCTCTAAACTAAATGACAAACCATTTAGCCTCACAGGCGATTTATATAAACACAAAGCAATTTTGCTATAAATTGAAATTCCTTTCTAAAAGATCAAGTCCCTAGGCTCTTTTGATTGTCAAGAGAATTTTTGCCATTTACTTGGGGAGGGTTCGGGTTGAATACCCTAATAACTCATTGTGAATGCGCAATCCTATTGAAAAGGTGATCAAAATCATGCCCTGTTAATTAATTGTCCATACATATATGCACACTATACCTACCTAACTGATTCCGAGTTGTGCTTTGCTAATATAATCTTCCTCAACTAGTCTCTCTAACATCTATCAAATTCAATACCTTGATATTCGATACCTTAAAAATCTGCAACAATTATCCCTGAGCTGACACTATCAACAGATGCCTACTACATTTCGTGACTAATATGTTTCAAATGACATAAATTTAAATGTATGTATTAGAAAAAATAATAATAGCATCCATACTGTGATCAAAACTTTATTCCTTTTGAATCAATTGAATTAAAAATGAAGTAAAAGTTCCAAGTAAATGAGGAAAATAAAGGCAAAAGAACACAAAATTCGAGAGAGATGCAGAGATTGAGAGTGTACTTTGGAACTTGAGCTCTTCAGGTTGGATAGTAACGAACTGGTTAGTAGCACAAGTCATTTGTGCAGATGGATATACCAGATCGAGTTTCCGACGATAAAAAACACAATCGATCAAACCAGTTATTACTATTATTAATTAATGTCAAACACATACAGCAGAACCTAAAAAAAAACACAAGCCCTAGGTCAAAATAAAATATTAACTGCATTGAATGAACGGAGAGGGAGAGAGTAAAGAGGAGGAGAGAAAAAGAAAAGAAGAAAAGCCGCCGGAAAGTTAGGATCATGAAGAAGTAACCTGTGGTGTAGCGTGATGGAGCTGGCGTGAATGACGGAAATGGCTTCCTATTCCTATTCGGAGCTCCAAGTTCATCCACGAATAACGGTACTGTCTGGTCCAAAATCCGAATATTGGGAGCCTCTGTAATTTCTAGAACTTGAACAAATCAATGGTAGACAACGAAGGGAGTTGAAATGATGGGCGGCACCTGGCAGTGGCAGGAGTACGTAAAAGCGACGTTTGTTTGAAAAGCGAAAATTGAACCGGACAATTGCAACTAATAATGATTAGCAGTGACTTCAAAGGAAAGCATACGTGTCCAGTTAGTTTTGTATTTATCAACATAATTTTGGTATATATAATAATTTAATATAAAAATAATAAAATTTATTATTTTTAATTTATAAATCTTATTATTTTTATATTAAATTATTATATCCTTCATTATATGAATAAAATTATAATAAAATTATTATCGAATTTTATTATATATAATGACTCATATAATAATAAACATAGGAATGGAGGAATTATACAATCATAAATACTACTACTAAATAGGGGGAGAAAGTAAATACTAAAAGGAAAAAGAATATCTTTGTAAATTTAACAGATAGTGAAAACAACGAATTTTTATGATTGGATGCAAGAGATTTTATTATCCTTCCTACTTAAGCTATATAAATTCAAAACTAATAAAATAGGCATTTTGTTTTTACTGTTAATTAAAACTGATTTGGATTTATTTAAATTTAATTAAAGTAATAGTAATACTATAAACTATTTTAAAATTTTATTATCAAATACAAAATTATTGTAATGAAAATTAAAATAAATTCAAATTACAATTTGACTCGAATTAATTAAAATCAAAGTTAAATGCAACTCTTTTGAAACACTGCATGCATTTGTAGTCACCATTCATTGGCAACTCTATCTCCCAGTCCCTATTTGGAAAGGCCCTCAGTCAAACTTCTGTCGGTTGCTGTTGGAGCATGCCAAATTTCACAGACACGCCAAGCCCCTCAACTGAAATGCTTATAATTTTCTTGTCTTGAATGTCCTACAATCCACCAGCAATTTTGGCTTGACAACTTCTTACTTAGAATCTTTCTCCTTCTGCCTGGCCCCTGCAGGACAAAGAGACAACAAATTATTCAGAGAAGACAATTATCTTGAAGCCAATACCCTATAAAAGAAATGCTGTAACTCATAAACCAAGAGGATGTCCCTCTTCATGTATAACGTACAAATCCTTCGCCCTTTTTTCACATACATGTTCACTAAACCAGACAAATTACCAATCCTCAGACTGAAGGTTTTACCAATATCCCATGTGCCCCCTTGAACTTGCAGTTAAAAACAGTAAAACTGCTTTAATAGGTTACAGCATCCTTCAACAACCAAAACACAAAAATAATCATCCTCCAAAGTCCAAATGCTACAGATCATTATGGTGGGATATAAAGGAAAGTTTTTACATGGAACTTGGAAGTGATGCAAATGCTTCCAGTGAGAATTCTAGTAGTATCATAATGCATATGCGCTCGAGTTATCTTCTAAACAATCTGTATTATTATGTTGTGCAGATCATGAATGTCTTTTCTCGCAGGTAAATTTTTAATCAACATGAATAACATGGATCTAAACACTAAAGCTACCACAAGTGAACGGAAAAAATGTAACTGTAACCCACTACTAGATAATAAAGGTTACCCATTTCCTTTTCAATAAACTGAGAAACTACTTAAAAGGGCACATAGAGGCATTCTTAAAATTGAATCACCTTTTAAATTGCCCTGTTTGCCAGATTGTTCCTTCGACACTCCGCATCCTCCAAAGCAGCTTTATAACTCTCCAAACTAACTAGCGTCTTGTGCAGAATCACATCAACAATGGAAAGCTAAAAATTTTAGGTTTTAAAATTGAGGCTTTTTAAAGAACAAACACAAGGTGATGGCTTGATGACTCTAACACTCGGGAAATCTCAAAATCAGAGCTAAAAATATGCTAGTGATTGCCTCAAAAAGAAGGCAAAAGGCATGCTACAATATGAGTTTCTTAAGTTATTAAGTTTAAATATGAGGAGTGATATGTTTTGAAATTCCAATAAGACAAGAAATATGCTTGGAAAAAATGCAATGAAAATTTAGATACACTGAAATGCTGCTGCACTCATGGAATTTCACTTAAAAGTGGAGAGCCTAGGAAGCTTGTCTCTCAAATAGTACAACCTAGCCCTCCTGACTTTCCTATGCTTGACTACTTTAATCTCTTTGACATTTGGTGAATAGCTGAGAAGAAAGCGAAATGCAGATCAGTTCCCTTCCTCTCGGTATGAAAATATCACAACAGGATAAGTTATAGCAAATTGAAAGTCAAATATACATACTTCAAAATAAGCCAGAAGATGACTAATTAAACTTCACACAAGCATATGTTGATAAATGTGTGACACATTATATGATAAACACCAGGGATGATCCGTGCCTAAAAGCACGGTATAATTAATATAATAATTGAGTACTGTATTCGATATAATAAGAATAATACCGAATATTTAATATAATAGTTGAGTATTAAAATTTAAAACTGTCGTGGACTCTCAATTTTATAATAGAACTAAGAGTTTAACCATTAATACTAAAAAATTGATACTTAATCCAGTTATAATTTTTTTGAGGCAAACATTAGTGTGTTACTCATTCCCAACTTAAAATTAGTTATTGACAGGTTTGAACAATTAATTGATTGACGATAGCGGGCTCAAATTTGTGTAATATAGTATTTTCGGATATCACATACACATTTTCTTTATTGACAAAACGGAATGAGAAGTTTAGCAGCATTTATTTGCCTCCAGTATCATCCATGAACAGTATTTCATGTGGAAAAGGGTAGTACTGCAAGTCATTTGGTGGGATCCAATGAGGAAAAAAAAAGATGTAAAAATTTTAAAGAAATGCTTTTGCATATATACCCAAAAGTATAAAATGAGTCATCTAAGTCCAAACAAACAAAAAAGTATTGTCATAACATTAACTAAATCGCATCACCATAATATTTTTTTCTCTATATTTTTTATTGAAATTGGACAAAAGATTATCATACCATGAGTCAGAGACTACTACAATAATTACTCTCGATATAGCCTGCAAAAACACCAAAGAGATGACACGTAATTGTTCGTACCTAAAGGCACGGCGTAGATTAAAATTTCAAAAATACTCTATTACCTAAAGACAGATGCAACCTAAAATAACTTACAAATCAATTAGAATGAATCTGAATCGTCCATGTGATTTCCTGCCCAAATCATTTTGCATGTGGAAACATAACGATCGCAATACCCGAAAAATAGGAAAATGACGTCAATGTTAAAAGGGTGATCCATGTTGTTTACGTGTAAATTTTTTATTTATTATAATTATAATTATAATTATAATATTTATTATTATTATTATTGTTGTTGTTGTTGTTGTTATTATTATTATTATTATAGTTATAGTAATTGTAGTAGTAGTAGTAGTAATAGTATTCTTATTAGTATAATAATTATTATTATTACTATTACTATTATTATTATTATTACTACTACTATTATTATAATTATTATTGTTGTTATTATTATTATTATTGTTGTTGTTGTTATTATTATTATTATTATTATTATTTCTATTATTATTGTTATTATTATTACTATATTATTATTATTATTATTATTATTATTATTATTATTATTATTATTATTATTATAGTGTAGTGGTGAATTTGATTTGGGCGAAAAATGTGAGTCGTTAGATTTTTGAAAAAAAGATGTTGAATTGGGGGAAAAATGAGAGATAGATTAGTGACCGTTGGATGTTGAAGCCCCAAATGATTTTAGACGGTTGGATATTGAAGTCTAAATTGATTTGAGACAATTGGATATTAAAATTTTGAGATTTGAACCGCTCTGTTTTATATTATAGATATTAGTGTTATTTTAGCAGATATTTGATATAAAGATACCCGTGTGTCATTAAACTTCTATACTTCTGTTTTTGAAACATGAAAGTTTGTATTTTTTTCAGGTTGGTGTTATATGAAGAAAATAATACCTACACTGCTAATAGGGTATACACATCTGAACTATCAAAAAAATAATAATGATAATAATAATATATAGATTATAGACATTTGAGAGAACATGCACATGCTGCTTGTTGTGCTTAAATTTTGTAAAATAGTTTTATGCAAATTACGATGTCAATCCCAGGAGAATTATTGAATAATTAATTAAATCTAAATTATATTCGATTCTAATCTAGTTAACAAAAAATGATTTTTGGAATAAATGAAACTAAAAACTAAATATGATAAAATCAAGAGTAATAATTAAACTAACTTTTAATCGATGAGAGAAAAGTTCTGAGGTTCGGAACTTATAATATTAATTATGTATGTCTTACTATTCATTATCACTTCAGAGCAGTAATTTGAAAATCAATTCATTACTTTCTCAAGATTATGAGTTTAAGTTCATAAAAATATTTCTTTTGTAAATTCTTATTTTCAAGATTCAATTTATAAGACCAAAGTATTATATGTATCCAATATTTTGAAAAATAAATAGTCTTAGTTCTTAATTAAAACTTTAAATCACAACCCGGATTAAATTAAATTAATCGAAACAATTCAAAATACATGATATTATGAATGAAACAATTTAATTTAAATCAACCAAATAAATAAGAATTATTAATATTAAAACCAATTTGAGAATTAATAATAAATTTTAGAACATTACATAATTAATAACATTTCATCCTAAATTTCATAAATTAATTTAGCAATACATAATAAAATAAAAGACAGAAACAAAGTTTGAGTGATAACTCAACATGATTATGTTACAGTGTTGCTGCTTTGTTCACGTGAGCAAGCTGCTGCCTCTTTTTGTTTCTTTTGTTTGCTGCCTTGGTTTCCGTGCAAGGCTTTTGCTTGGTTGCTATATTACTTCCTTCTTTGGTTATGCTTGCTGCTATATTACTTCCTTCCTTTTCCGAGCAAGCTCAAAGATGCTTTAATCTGCTGATCTATTTCTCTCTTCCGTGTTGCTATTATGTATATATGCATTATGTTGGCTGCTTGGTTGGTGATTTGATTCTTTTATAATACCTTTCATGAGATGTCGTGATGCTTCTACTTTATATTTCCTCATGTACTCGCGACGTGAAGCTGTAGAACTCCTCATTCAATAGCTTCTCTCTTGTAATTGATGACTCAAAAAGTTGATTCTTTTCCCCTTTAACTTATGTCCTTTTGTTTCCTTATACTGATACACCTTTATCTCAAAAATGAGCTAATGTTTTAATCTTCTTGGAATCTCTAAAATTTTCTCCTAATTCATGGGCTTGTAACTAAAAAAAATATTGAGCTTTTTAATTTTTCAAAACTTGCAAATCAAAATAAATCTAATTAATATAAAATTAACATAAAATTAAACTAATAAATCTATTTTTAAGGAAATTAAATATATATCAAATATGCTCATCACTGCCCCTACCCTTCATACATCACTGCCATTCACACATCAGGGTTGTCATTGGTTAAATTGAAAAAATATCAGAGAATAAGTGTTGAACTGCAAGCTACCCCACTATGATAGAGATGCTATATTTACAAAACAGTAACACATAAAAAGTCAGAATTACATAGGGAATACGATCTCGACTCCAATGCCGACTATAATTCCCCGAATATGAAGTGAATACCGGTATTTTGTTAAGAGATAACAATACCTTTATAAATAGACAGGCTACGCCTATTCTCTGGAACTTCCTATAATCCAAATGGAAGTGTCTAAATCACTAAATAATTTAGAAACAAAATACCAATTTGATTTCCACAATATCCCCAGTCCGAAGGTCTGGGACAGGCCTTACACTTTCCGAATCCTCAATCGCTCTCTTGTTCAAAATCTAATCAAACTACAGTTAACTAATTGTCACAATCCAGCATGCTCAGATCCCTTATTGGGAACATTTATGTAAGGTAAATTCTATTGGTGTACAAATTATCATAAAATATAGGCTTAAAGGTAAGTAAAGTAATCATGTTTGAAACAAAATATTCAACTATTAAAATCAAAAACATTATTAAAAAAAAAAAATGGGTCATGAAAATAGGTACAAGTGAAGCAAATATACCCCCATTATGTCCGATCTTAACTATAGGCTTCCGATCGGGTTTGGACTCAATTTCAGGCTCGGATTCTACATCGGCTTCTGTAACGCTCTCAATAGCTTCGGGTTCTGGTCTGACTCTCAATTTCGCGAAGGTGGAGGTAGAAGAGCTTAGAGAAACACAATAATTGAATAAGAACGACGACAAGAAAGGGGAGAATTAGAAAATTCTAGTAAATTTGGCAGGCATTGTCTGTCTGGAGATCGTATATGGCGCCTAAGGGAGAAGAGTTGATCAATGAGTAAGGATTCAAAAATGAAAAGCCTGATTCGGGATTGACAATAAAATGATAAACGTGGTCGGCAGGATTCGAACCTGCGCGGGACGAGCCCACATGATTTCTAGTCATGCCCGATAACCACTCCGGCACGACCACTTCTTGTTGATTGGTACCAGATTTAACAACTAGATGAGTCCTTTCAGGTTGGTGTTTTAAAAGAAAACATAAATTATAATAAAAAAGAAAAGAATACAAAAATTATATATTTTCTCTTACGTTGTCACTAAATTTATAAAAAAAATTAAGGCTTACATTTAGAGTACTAATTTATCTTTATATTAGTTTTATCGTGTTTATAACTTAGAGAGGATATGATAGGCATTATAAAAGATTTTCTTATATTGCTTAATTTTTATTCCAAGTCCGTTTATTTTTGGATGAAAACCTTTGGTAAGATTTTTTTTTCAATTTTTAGTCCATTTATTTTATTTCTTGTTCATTTAAAAAGTTCAATAACACAATAAGTAATTGTTTTTGCTATTAAATTTTGTTTTTACTTTTTTAAGATCAAAATCAGAAAATAGCATTTAGTAATTATTTATACTTTGAAAAAGGAGGAGAACAAAAGCAACTTTGACAGCAAAAAAATACAAATACAAAAAAGTTATTTATTCAATTTTGACAATAAAATGAGCCATTTAAACTATAAAGAGGTATAGGTATCAAATATTTTCAACAACAAAATTTCAAATTCTACCTCTGAATAAAATTAAATAAAATTAATGTTTAAATATAATTATCAAACAATATTATTTGATTTTTATTTTTACTAATAAAAGTAACTAACTAAAAATAAAAATATATGAAAATATAAATAGAAATACAAATATAAAAGCAAACATAATTACCAAATGAGCCTTAAATTTTGACATCCATTTATTTTATTTTCCAATCATTTTAAAACTAAGTGACACACAGTTAAATGTTAATTCTCAAGAGTAGTACAGGCAAACAACTCCAACTAAAAGTAAGGATGCAATTTGTTTGTCATGTCCCCACAATGATCCTCACATTCTGTCCCAAATTCAAGCAATCATTTTAACTTTGAATAGGGACGGGGACGGGGATGAAATTGAATAGTAATATATGAAGGTGTAATGGGGCCGATATTTGTTTTCCCTGTCTCGATCCAACCCCCGAATAATTATGCATTAATTAAATTAAAATTTATATTTTTATATATTATATAATTAAAATGTGTGTGTATACAAATACTATTATTATTTAATTTTATTAATTTTATAAATTCAATTATATGTATGTATTAATATAAATATAATTAAAATTAACATTTTTAAATAAAAATTTATTAATTATTAATTAATTTAAAATTTTCGTGGGAATTTAAATTCTCATAGTTATTAAATTTTAATTCATATAAGAAATATAGCCAATATAAAGAATATTTATAAGATCAAAAATAAGGGTGGGATGTAATCCCCGTCCTGCCCATTGCATCTTTGGTTACAAGGAACGAGTAGGAATTTCGATTGGGTTGAATTGGAAAGTACACTTGGGCAATTGGGTTGGGCTGACCAAAATTATTCTAATTTATTTATACATAATTATATAATATATCTATGAGAGAGAAAAAATTGAGGCCAGGCTAAAGTCCTCAAAGCCTACTAAAGGCTCCGTACGTGCTTGATTAGAAGCTAAAAACTGGAGAATAAGGGGAAGGTAAAATACCAAGTCTTATACAGCTCAATGATAAAACAATTTTAAGGGTGATCATGAGGTTTTAGAATTCAATCTTAACTTCGCCAAAATTGTTAAATTTCGGTTTAACATAGCAAAAAAAATATAAAATAAAAAATTAAATTAAATTAAATTAAATTTACCCACGAGCGGGAGGGGAAGTGCAATCACGGAAGTGCACTACATCCACCACCTTTCAAATCACGCTGCCACGTGACATGCAGTTTAGAGGTCATTAGTTCTCTCTCCCGCCACCCTTTGAGGTTCTAACTCTTTTATCTGTGATCACGATCTAAAGCTTACCAGAATTTGGTAAATCCATGTTGTTCATATTCTCAATATATAAAGATTTGGGTAAAATTTGGAGGAAGCAAAGTTATTAATTTTGTGCTTAAGCGTTTGCATTTATTCTGTTCGTTAAAATGCCTCGTGGCACCTGGAATTTTAATCATAAGAAGCATTAGAGGCAAGGATTGGAGCCAGGGGCAGAGCCACACTTGGGTTGGGGTGGGCGATAGCCCGGGTGAAGTTGTTTTTAGGTGTTTTGGTGTTATGTTTGTTAATTATGTTTTATATTTAATTAAATGTTTTATGTTAATTTATATATTTTTATTATTATTTTTATTGTGGAAAATTTTGTTAATATTAATTTTATGTGTTTTAATTGTATTTTAGTTAATTTATATTAATTATATATATTTTTTAATTATTGATTTTATAGAAAAATCTCAGCTAGATGGCATTTTGGTAATTATAATACGACTGAAGAAGGCCTAGACGCCTAAATTATAAAAGAGAATGGCGCCTAGGCGCTCAAATACAAAGGAATTAGAGGCCCTAAGCGCCTAGTACCCCAAATACAAAGGAATTGATTTTAGTGGGATAATTTCTTGTGTATATGGTTGATACTTTGTAGCCCAGGACCAAAAAAACTCCTGGCTCCGCCTTTGATTGGAGCATACAAACATATAGATATGTGGTTTTATTAGTTACATTTATCGCATATATTTCTTATCATGTTTCTCGAAAACCTAACAGTATTGTCAAGAGTGTTTAGGATCCAAAACCTAAATGAAAGTCTAATTTGTATCCATGACTAATCGGTAACGTTTTTGGTAAGAGGGAAACGAAGGGCAGCAATGTGGTTGTATTTAAAGGCAAATGTGGGTTCCTTTTAACGGTGAAAATAGAACATGGAAATTGGGTGAGATTGATGTTGCATTTCTTGCATGTAAGGGAATGTATGTTTCTGGTCAATTAGGGGATAAGTTAGATCTTCGGTTGTTTTTGACTATTGGGTTGATTGGTAGTGGCGTATTAATTTGTTGGGCTTTTTGGGATGGGTTATTTTTTAGATGTTCATGTGCTCCGTGTTCAGGTTTTTTCTAGCTATGTAAATGGTTACAGGGTTGTTTCAGGCAACGGGTTGGCCTTGGGTCGTCGCTGTTATTGGTAATTGGTTTGGCAAAAGAAAGAGATGACTCATAATGTGTATTTGGAATGCTCATACAACTGTTGCGAATATTAGTGGTTCCCTTCTTGCTGCTAGTGTTTTGGACTATGGGTAGGGGGAATTGGTCTTTTATTGTTCCAGGTGCTTTTATCTTTCTTGGAGGTGTGTAGGCACAGAAATTACGTACCTTGTTAAGGTTAGGGTTCGTAGTAATGGTGGATGTGAGAAATTCGCAAAGAGTATGAAATCAATCGAAGGATTAAAGAGGGGAGAAGAACCGATGAGTAACTACTAGGATAACACGTGATAGAACTCTAGAAATCACGGCGTAATCGCTGGTGTCCGAGAGCTGTGACAAGTGTTTCGAGTGAATTCAAGATAGTCGACGTCAACACTTTTTTTCACTTAATTCAGAATTAATCACAAGTTCTCAATTCCTTCCCACCTTCTCTTTGTTTTGAGGGAAATAACTTTCATGTGGCAAGAGATTCTTCAAGTGTCAAAAGTCCCTTCACTTGTCAAGTGAAGGGGTATTTATAAGTTCTAGGTCGTGTGCCAAACACAAGTCGAAAGGAATTTTTTTTTTTAGAAATACCTTTAATGATAGAGAAATTCCTAGAATACCTCGGGTTACTTAGGTAGTGCCCAAATTATCTAATTCTTCTAGCTATCAATCCAATCCCTCAACCAATTCCCAGTACAAGTTGTTCTCATGAGTCTTCTGTCACGGGACTCAAGACAACACCTCTTAAATTATACCTTTAAAATTATATAATGTCTAAAAGATTGATAAATCAATTTAATTATTAAATAAATGTATCACGGGTCGGGAAAAGACCACCCCAAGGGCTTCCACCCTAGGGGAGTGAACCCTAAGGTAGGGGCGAACTCTAAGGGGGCGAACCCTAGGGGATCTTCATTTTGTTTTTTTCGGTCTTCATTTCATTTGTTGTTTGTTTATTCGTTATTCGTTATTTTTTGTCTTAGTTCATTTAATGTGAATCCTAATTTTATTCATAGGTTCACAAGATGTAATTGTATATTTATTCTTGGTTGCTTATCTTGAAGATGTTGGTTTTCCATGCCCAAATGATTCTGGTGAGAATGAAACAACAATGTCTATAGATGAAGAAGCTCATATATAGAAAGAGGCTATGGTACAAGGACAAAGCTACATGCAACGGAGTGGGGTCAATTGACTCAACTAAAAAAATAATTGTTTTATAATATAGAATTTTTTAAATCTTTTTAAGTATAATATATAAATTCACCCTATTTAAATTTTATAATTTTTTTAGTATAGGGGCCAAATTAAAAATTTATAACTTTCTCAATCAAATTTTAACCTCATATGACTCATATCCCCTCTATACATATATCTCTCTTTATAATATTTTTAAACTAAATAATAATCTAATTTAAATTATTTTTCAAAATAAGTAAATAAATAATTAATTATTAATAATTGTGATTAGAAAAATCTATTATGGGTGAATATGATATATATATATATATATATATATACCATATGCTATTAGTTATTATACTGTCATTGTAATATAATACTCCCCCGTCCCAAGATAAAAGTCTTTCATTAACTTTTGTGGTAAAATTGATCATTTTTAAAATTAACAATTAAACATATATATTTAAATTTTAAAATAAACAACTATTGAGATTAGTGGGAGCCAAAGAGAATACTGTTCCTCAAGCTGGGTCAGGAAGTAGGCGGAGTGTTGGACTTCTTGAAGCTTGTGTAATACCTAGAGGCTGGAGTTATACCATTTGCATTATGCCTATTCTTCTCAAAGCTGGTGGCTTACAGATTTCTATACTAGCTACCATTCTATCCAAGTCATACAGGTATTTATTAGTCTATCCACCTTTTGCTGCTAACTAGTTTATGTAAGAGAGATATGAATATTCTGTAATGTTCCGAATTAGAATCTGATTTTAGTTCGGCTCGTACTATCTTCATTTTGGTCTATAGGTGATGAAACTGTTGCATTTCTAATAAACTTTGGCGTGATGAAACCTTTGTACTGCTAATGTAATGCTAACAAATCTTGGCGAGTTACTAAGCATGTAATGGTATATCCTAAAAATTGCTGGCACATAGGGGGGCAGAAAATCTTCATTGGCAAGTGCCATCGAAATTCATGTCATGACAAACTGCTTACCAGTGAACTGAAGTAGTCACCTTCATTTTAATACAGAACCTCCTCGATTGTTATATTCGACATGAAAATAGAATCTTTCAATTGAGACTTTGTTAAGTCTCACCTAGAATTCCCTAAAAGTTTAAATCTAGCCATTTACTAGTATTCACATTCCAAAACATAATACATATCCTTTACTTTACAGCATACCCTCTCAATTGTTTTTTGTACTCTTCCTCTCCCCACACATCATACCACTTTGTGCAATTTATAGGAGGATTTTTACTTTTATTTGTCTCTAGTAGGCAGATTTTATCAACATGATCATTGTTTTGATGATTTTAGAAACTCCGAGGCACTACTTACTAGAGAAGATAGAGTGTAGTAGTTCTCCAGAAAAATGAGACATAGAGAGCGTGATAGAGAATGAGCGTGCTTACCTAAGCTTCAATCAACCACCTATTCTTCAATTATGTCCCAGATGAGTAGACACAAGAAAAACCTTGAATCTATCACCTATTGTGCTTACCTAAGCTTGAATCAACCACCTATTGTGATACTCGTTAATGTTTATCAAATATCTGTTCTGTCTAAGATTTATACTACCTAGAATGAAGCTTAAAGAAATAAGTTCTGGATCAGAAATATCTTCCCCTCATGCTTTAGCTGCCTAATATTTTTATAGTTCACCCAGTCCTCACCACCAACCTCTCTTAGTCTTATAGTCTTATTTAAAACTAAAAATTAGGCAATTGAATTAGTGTCCTTGTTCATGCATGCAGTCTTCTTCGAATGTTGTTTCTAGATGATAATTTGTTTACAAAGTTAAAATTCTCTAGCCTCTTTTTTAATTTATTGTTAGTGTCCTTCAGATCTTACTATAATTTAAATTTTGAATTAATTTTCACTAGCTCTTAATGCATGTTATAGATCTTACATGCTTGCATGGTAGAAAAAAGAACTCTATCTCGGAGTTTCTTTAATATTTATTTGATCTTTGGAGTGGTTGCATTATAATCTCTTATTTTGTCTCCTTTCATGAGTGTGCAGCTATTGGTGGAGAGTATATGTCGGAGAAATCTGCGGGAATCTTTCAACTCTGTTCGATATAGGTGGGATTATTGGGGGATTTCTAGCTGGTTACATATCCGATAAACTCAAGGCACAGGCTACTACAGCAGCCAGCTTCATGTCTGCAGCAATTCCTTCTATACTTTTGTACCGCATATATGGGTACATTTTTCAAACTATTAACATTCTACTAATGATAACTGCTGGCTTATTCGTCAATGGGCCCTATGCACTTATCACAACTGTAGTCTCTGCAGATCTTGGTACACATAGCTCTGTTATAGGTGATTCTCGAGCTCTGGCAACAGTGACCGCAATTATTGATGGCACTGGATCCCTTGGCACTGCTCTGGGCCCCCTTTTGACTGGCTTTCTGTCTACAAAGGGATGGAATTTTGTCTTTGGAATGTTGATTCTTGTTGCTTTCATTGCCGGTCTTTTCTTATCTCGTTTGGTCATAAATGAATTTGCAGACAGAAGACAGAAACTAATGGTTTCTGGGAAGCAAGGTTTTGGAGGTAGTTTATTGCTATTTTTCTATTTCTTATTTCGTCTCTCTGTCTATGTGTTTAATTTTTTTGCGAGTGACTAGGTGTGTATTTGTTGTTTCATTTTCTGTCTAAAAAATAAAGCAAAAAGAGAAAATGAAAATGAAAACTTAAAAATGCAGGTTTTTAACTGTCCATACACGTGCATGTACTTTGATACCTCATGACATCAGTCTGGTTACTTTTCCTTTGCATATTTGCTTTGAAGTGAAAATCCATCATCGGAGGGAGAGCGTAGCCATCGGAAATATGACCCTGTTTGGTTGGTATTTTTTTTTTGTAACCAATCTCGTGTTTTGGATATTGGTTTTTGGTACGTTTGTGAAATTTTATGAATATGAGTTAAATACTGGTGTACTTTTGCAGTACACCAACACCTATTGATCCTTTTGTTTAAATAACTTATTGCATTTATGCACCATCAGTGCCAATCTTGGCATGTTTAGGGCAATAGCAGTTATTACTGATTAGTACTGCCAAGAACAGGAGGGATTTGTTGAACGCTAAAGGAGTTCATGTAGATTGGACATGAGAAGTTTCTAATTTCAATGCGGCAACCGATATTTGTAGGGGGACGTCTTCTACTAATTCATCTCTATTTATTAAAAGTTGAGTAAAGCTTCTGCAGAAGATAAGTGCTGCTATAAATACAAAAAGGGAGGAAAGACGAAACAAGAAGATGATTTACAATTTGTACATCATATTCTGGTTCTATAGACTAACATTTGTTAGTTTAGGATAGTATCAATACATGAAAATACATTTTCATTGTTGTAAATAAGAGAGATGGGACTTCTGCTGGTGGGAAGATGAATATTTTCTAGTATGGAGAAGGCTGCATGTTCATCACTTTAGAATGTGGACAATGGTTTTGACCTTACAACGATATCACAGTCCACTGATATCCATTTTTACATTGCCTATACGTGTGTGCAGGCATGTTTGTAGATTTTCATGTTTCTGTTTAGCTGCTTACTTGGTTCCTTTTAGCCATCTTCGCGATTTCTTATTTGTTTCTCAATTAACCCATCTGACTTTCAATTTTGTAATATACCCTCCCTCAGCATCTAGTTTGAAGTTAAGAATCTAGTCTTAAATTCTCTCACAATTAAATTGCTGGAATTACTGAAAGGATATTTTCTATTTGCAGCCGCTGCATCTCAACCGCTTCTAAGTGAGCGGAGGTGATAACACATACAGCATTAGAACTACATGGTAGCGAGAAATTAAAAGCAAATGCCACACATGCAAGTGGTAAGATGATATTTTTAGCCAACAAATAGAAATGTTTACATTTGTAATTTTATTGTGGGGATTAAAGCTTGAAGCAGTTATATTATTGTTGGAGTATCTTGTAACATAGAGGAGCTGATAAGCATTATGTAGAGCTTTTATGGTTAGGTGGGCTATCAAATTTATAATCCCTAAAAAAAAATTAATCATTGCTTGAAATGATACTGTTTTTGTTTATGTTTGCTATTGAAGATCCTCTAAACAAGATGCTTCTGTAACATTTCTCATCCCCTTTTCCTCTTTATCCTTTTCATTTTCATTTTTCATCCTCAAAATTGTTCAACAAATTGAAATTCCTTTTTTACCAAATTATATTCGGATGGACCCAAAAAGACCCAAGATTTTGTTGGCCACTGCACCTCTCACAACCACCATGCATCTTCCTTGTCTCTACTATTTGCTTAGCATCATTGACTCCTGACTCTTGCAAATCTCCAGAATTTCTGTTTTAAGAGGATAACAAGTTATTTTTTGACGGTGAATGAAACAGATATATCTGTTTTCGGATTTGGCAGAAATTTTGAAAACAAAGCATTTGTTTGCCTGCAAATGTAGCGGAGTAGCGCGAGGTTATATGTGTTGCAAATGAAACAGATGTATCTGTTTTCGGATCCCACAGAATTTTTTAAAACTGTTAACGCCTTAATTCGTCTCGCCTTCCTTCTTTCCCAATAAAAGCGTTATCAATGGAGTGCATGGATAATGCTGGAATAAAATGATATTTGAACACAAACAATCACGACACAAAGTTTTACGTGGAAACCCAGAACGGGAAAAACCACGGGTGTTGCTCTAGAACCTCTTAGAAAATCAGTGTCTGTCTTACAACAAAAATGCTCTCCCTTAAAACATAATAAAAACCTCTCATCTATATTCGGAGGTTGTCCGAATATATTCATCTCTGCATGGCTAAGAGTCTCATCGCTCCCTCGTAAATAGAAGAGTGATGTCATTATTCACTCAATTCTTGCGGTCCAATGAGATGACAAGAGGAGGAGGGACTGTGCATGGCCAGGCCCGCCAGTTCATGTGTAAAAGCGGTCCGGCCCAACTATCATAAGGAATGACCCGGAGCCCAGAGCAAGAAAGGCCTAGCCCGATAACTTTCATCCTAACAAAAACAAAGCATTTGTTTGCAAGCACAGTACCTGCGAGGTACAAGTATAATTAGCTGTCCAAATTCCAATACTCAACAATAGGCCATTTTGCTCAATATGCTGATACTAGACCATGTATTTTTTGAGCTTGGTGCTACTATTTAATTAGATAAAGAATATATGTGAACATTCATTATTCAGGGGACAAAGTTTTGCTTTATCCATCAACAAGATCCATTATTAAACCCGTGCAGTGCAGTGCAGTGAAGCTGTAATTTTCTATATATGTGCAATTTGCTTCAACAATCTGCAAACCATGGCATAATACATTGGCTTTTCTCTCATATATGTACAGACCACCGTTCATTATGAGCGCTATCTAATGACAAATTCAGTGCATGAATATAGAGTCACGGAGCCTAATAAAAGAAAGAGAATGAAGTTGAATTTGAGTAGTAAAGATGGAAATATACAACGAAGGCTGAAAGAGACTGGTCATCAATGGGAGGAATGAATGAATGATTATGAGGGCGTCCTTTTCTTAACACTGCCAGCCGAACCGGCCATTTTTGGTGGAAAATGACTATAATAGCGTCAAAGAACAGAATTTTTCTTCCCAATCACATTCCGGAATTTCGGAGAAGAAAGGTTATACACCTATGCACGAGCAATGATATGTCATTAATAAAGTATTTATGTTAGACAAAAGAAATTATTTTTATTTTTAATAATGTGTTAAAAGAATTGATATTTTCACAAGTAAAATTTATAAGAATTAAATATTTTCACAAGTAAAATTTAGTATTTTTATAAGGTCTCTCTCACATAAATGTTATGTGAGACTTGTCTGCTATTTATATAAAAAGAATCTTGTGAAATTATTATTTTTATTTGTGAAAATATCATAAGCTCGAGATTTGATTCACTTGTTAATGGACAGCCCTCCACGTTTGACATTGGCTAGGATTAGCTTTGAATAATGTAAAAACATTTTGATGGTATAAAAAAATACTTTCTTCATTTCATATTATTTGATCATTACTGACTTTTTAAAGTAGACTTAAGAAATTTTTAAATTCAAAATTAATATAAATTATTTTAATTTTAATAAATGCACTGTTAAATATTATAAATTATCTAAAAAATATTATTAATTATAAATTTTATTATTTCAGAATTTTTAATAAATTATCATAAACATGTAATTTAAAACGATTTGAGTACATTCTTGTTATTGTTCCAAGGGTTCTTCATTTGCCGGTGGTGGCTTTTCTCTATCTCACTTGTTCCGCTCGGCATTTATTTCCCATCACAATGTGGGGTTGCTGCCTGTACCACATGGCACCGAAAAGGTTGACAATGGTTGAGTGTTTTAGGAGTCACCCATATTGAAGGCCACCACTTGGGTCAGCATTATGTTGTCTTCACACTAAGGTTATGAGCTTCCCTACTATGATAACTCTAATTAGGATTTGTTACAATTCAGTTTCACAAACTTGTGGGCATGTTTGATTTCATGCGTTTATAGCGTTTGAAATACAGAGGGTATATTGCGTTTGTAACTTATATAAATTATATTTAAAATTTATTTATAAAATAAATAAGTTTAGTTTCTAAAGATTGCCAACCAAAAATGTACTATATTTATATTTGGCAAAAAGAAAATAAAAGAGTTAGCATTTATATTAATATTTTAAGAATATGGTAATCACTAGGTTCAAGCACCATATGTAGACAATAACCTAAATTTGTCGTTTTACTTTCAAAATGTCATGTCATGGTGACCGGTTGGCTGGTATGAGAGACCTTAAGCTTCCGAGGCGAATTAATAATGGATTGACATATTAATTTCGACAAAACGAAAGAGAAATATGATGCAATGAGAATATTTCCGACTTTATGAAGTATCTATTAGTATATAATAAGGTAAATAAAGATTAATTAATTATTTTCGACTTCATGAAGTATCTATTAGTATATAACAAGGTAAATTAAGGTCTACTAATTATTTTTGAGTTAATCTAAAGTTCATAATCTCTGTTGATATAATATATATCATGTTAATAATTATATTAAATTTTTCGTATTATTTATTGTATTATTTTAAGAGTTTACATATATATATATATATATATATATATAACTTTTCAATTTCATGTTTTATGTATTACTATTATCTATACTATATTATTTATATTTAAATTATAATATCAAATAATATACACCATAATTTTATATTATATTATTAATACTAATTCGTGTTTTGCACTAGTTATCAGACTAGTGTATAATAAACTATAGATCAATTACTAGCATTTTTTTTAAAGGGGTATTCGATTTGAAAGAGATTTTTGCTGTTATAATAAACATGTTGCATAAATTTATGTCATGACAGCAAACGAAGCACGAAAAATCTCACTATCGAGTTTGGAGGAAGAATACATATGGAAGCACAAATACAATATATATATATATATATATATATGTGTGTGTGGCATATGGGGTCAGCTAATAATCAAACATGACTTTTTACTAATTTACAAGTCAATTAACGAAGGCATAAAAGTGCCACTATAAACCTAGGCCCAGTTGTCACAACCTTTTCTGCCTTTATTTCTCCATGGGAGATTATTAAATTATCTACTTCTTGAGACATGAAATTCTCATTCTTTGGTATAAAGAGAGAGAGAGAGAGAGAGAGAGAGAGAGAGAGAGATAACTTGTTTTGTGACATTAAATCTCATAATTTATATTGGACACTGAAATTCATGATTAAACAATACTCCATCGGTTCGTACTAACAGACATGTTACACTCAGACTCTCAGTCTCGAACCATTACGATTGCATTAAGCTTTGAAATAATTTTTCCATTTCAAAATGTAGTATAAAATTAACATTAATTTTTAATAATTAAAAGGCCTTTCGCATCTGAAAGCGCCTTTTCTTTTCAAAGTCCGGACATCTATTCAATGCATTTGTTTCAATCTTGTACCAACGGTGTGGTACACTGAACACTATTACCTCCATTCTTTTTTTATCAGATTTTTTAGAAGAAAAAAAATTATTCTTTTTTATTTGTTATTTATAAATTTAAAAAAAATATTAAATACTTAATTTTTTATATTATCCTTTATGTATAAAGGCAATTCATTTTTCTCCCATCTTTTCAATAAATTTTAGAAAACTAATATTAAACTTTTATACTCAATTTAGTCGATTAAACAAAGTATTAATTGTATTTCTTAATCTATGTGCATAATTTCAAAAAGACAGATAAAAAAGAAGCAAGATAGTAACAAATTATCTACTTTCTTTATTTCTTTTTAATTGACGTTTTAAAGTTATGCATATAAATTAAAATATACAATTAATATTTTGTCTGATTGACTAAATTAAATATAAAATTTTAATATTAATCTTCTAAAATTTATTAAAAAATTAAGAGATAAAAAAACAAGCCTTTAACTATAAAGGATAATATAATAAATTAGATATTTAATACTTTTTTAAAATTTATAAAAAAAGAATAAAAATAAACAAAAATCTCTCTAAAAAGACAAATTAAAAAAATCAGAGGAAGTGTATATTAATGTTAATTATAAAATTTATTAATTTAAAAATTAAACAAATTACTTAAATTTAAATTAAAATATCTTACATTAATTTTAGAAAGTCAAAGAGTAATAATATATAAAAATCATTTTAAATATTTGTACTTACATGTTAGTTAGAGGATTGTTTATTTCCTACTTTCTCAATTACTCTAACTTAGACGTGGCCACCAGATGCTCGAGTGCATGAAAATTCCATGCATCTATTAGTAACCATAAGAAGATTATTCTCCAAAGTTCTCCCCTCTGGCCTTTATATAGATCAAACTCAACCCATTCATATGCCTGGCAAATTTCCTCTGAATTTTTTTTTCACCTTAGCCCAAGTTCTTAATATACTCATCACACACTCATGGCCCTTTCACGTGCCATGCTCATGCTAACCTTATCTCTCATTTTGGTGGCCTTATCTGCCGGTCAAGCTCCGTCTCTGCCACCCACCACTACGGCAGCATCACCGTCTCCTGTGGTTGCAACGCCTCCATCAACGGCTGCACCACCGTTGCCCGTGGTTGTATCGCCTTCACCAACGGTGGCCCCTCCTCCAATGATTTCAACACCACCACCTACGCTGACCCCTTCTCCATTGGCATCTCCACCTGTTTTAGTGACCCCACCAACCATAAGCCCAGGTCCATCCACCACTTCACCACCGGCACCAATAGCTCCGGGAGTGTCTCCGTCGCTGGGACCCAAGGGACCACCATCCTCTATCAGTAAGCCACCGGTGACCTCCACCCCAGACTCGGGTGCTTTCATGCATGGGAGTAGCCTAGCCATGCTAGCATTGCTCGGAGTTGCACTTCTTGTTTAGAAATAATGGTCATGATGGTCTTTATTTTCTTTTTATTTAAATTTGGTTTAGATTAAACAATTATTTATGTATTCTTTTTGTCTTTAATTTTATTTTTTACCTTTGATTTTTTTCCTGGTTGATTAATTCCTAGAGCTCCATTAGTGGTTTGTGATGAAGGATGAGCATGATTTGGACACTTATTGTATGTTGCAGCTCTCTTGTATCATTTTGATAGACTTAGTTCAATAAGAAATATTTGTAATTCTTGCTTGTGAATCTTTTTGTTCTTAATTACTTACTAAATAGGGTTTATTATCTTTTCCTTCTTTTGAAATGCCCGTGTCAATTTTAATTTATATACCCCATCCGTTTAAATTGATTTTGATTAATGTAATAGTAAATATTATAAATTATTTAAAAAATATTTTTAAATATAAAATTATTATTTTAAAAGTTATTATAAATTGGTATCACAATTTGAATTTAGGATTCGAAAATTTATAATTAGATTCATAGCCAAATGAGATTTTTTTTGGGGGGGGGGGGGGGGGGGTAATTACCACTTTCTAGTAATAACTATGCTCAATTTCCAACCGTGATTCAGGAAAATTGTCAAAAAGAAAAAGAACATAAAATATAAAAATGGGGAGCTTTATGTCAACTACAGTTGTTTTTTTGGGGGGGGGGGGGGGGGGGGGGGGGGGGGGGGGGGGGTTGTTGTCTATAAAATAATACGAAGCTTTTAGCGTAGACTTATATTTGAAGTTAACTTTTAACTGGCATCATGGTAATGATATATTTTTAAAGTCCTCGTCTTGTTTATCTAATTTTTGGATAATCAATTTTTTTTCAAAAGAATTAGAGGGTATTTGTGATTACTTATAATCAGTCAAATATATCATGTTTATAATCAATTTTAAAAAATAAAAAGTGTTTAATATATAATTTTAAAATTGTTTATAATTTGAACCTTCTGATTATTTATCAAATCTAATAATATCAAGTATAGTCTAATCTATCTCAACTTATTTTAATATTTTTTCATCCATTATCTATCTTTATTTTTCAAAACACTCCTTTTTGGTAATTTATACTTAAAATAAATGATTAGCATTTTTTATACTAAATAATTCTCACTTTTTTATTAATTAAATGTATTTCATTTACCAAATATCAATTACTTTTAAAAAACTAATTTATTTACCAAATACCAATTACCATATATAAAAAAGTAGGCTGTGGAATGAAAGTTGTCCCTTAAAGCTAAAATGAAATTATATATGGGTGAGTGGGAGGGGCAATTGTATAATATTAGGCAAGTGTTGTAGAAGATTCTAGGAGAATTGGGTTATAGTGGTGGTCCGGGGGAAGGCTGGTTCGCTTGAATCATAAGGAGAGAGTGGTTGGTAGAGGTGGGCCTTTGTTCGAGACAAAGGAACACGAATGGGCAGGATTATAGTCATGCACTCACATGCTGTGCTATCTTCTACTTCTCTGGTACCCATCAAGGCATCATCTGACAGCTAATATACTTCATATACAGACAGATATACTTATTTAGAGAGAGAATAAATTTCTACGTGTAAGATTATGCGTTAACACAAACATTTAACAAAATGATTTGTGATATATGGTGCGTTACCCGTTTCCAATCTATTTCATTATACATAAAAAGGTAAATAAATATTTTACTTGAGTTGATTAATAAATTTAATGAGTCATTTTATTTGATTATGAGTTAGTTCCGTATTAGTTTTGAATTGATAATGTATATTATATTTATAATTATATTAAATTTTTTGTATCCTGCATTGTATATATATTAAAATATATATAATGGTATTAATATATATACAATTCTTCAATTACAATGATGTTACTATAATTCATACTATACTCTTTATAATCAAATTATTATGTCAAATAACACATCACAATTTTAAAGTACGGGTTATCAATATAATAACACAAAAGCTATACATACATGCAATACTAATTTGCAACCTTAACATCGATGGCCAATCCAACATGTTTTTCCTCTTTTTATTTATAAGTATTTTCTTGAATTAAGATTCTCTCTATTACAATAGTTTTTTTTATTTTTTCAATATACATTCAGCGATATAAAAATTATTTCTAATACATATTTTGCGACATAATTATTTGCGATAAATTTTATTGTATTACTAATTACTTGTAACAAATTTTATTTTGTTGTTAAATATAATTTTTGAGTTGCTAAATATGTGTAGAGAAAATTAAAAAATAAGTGTAATGTACGGGATCCTAGTTCAATTTTTTATAAATATTTTCTGAGGAAGACAATTATATTCTGAAAACAAATTAAACTGGAGGTATGTCTTTGTGAAAGGTCATGTCAGAAGCAGTGGATTCCATTTTGTGACACAAGAATCACTTTTTATTTGCCTTACTCCACTTATCACAAACTTGTATTTCTATTTTACTTCGCTTATAATCTAGTAACTACATTCAAAGCTCAATCTGCAATATTTATAAAAAAATTCGTTTCCTCATAATTATTTATATAAAAAAAAATCAAATAAGAAGAAAACCCATTTATACCCTAATTAGAATTGCAGGCATACTTGTAATTACATAAAATTAAAAATTAATTAAATTTTAGTGCTCAGTTTCAATTTCAGCGATTGGACTTGGTAGTCCCCAAGCTGGAATGCAAAAATGGATACCATTACACTTATCCCCTACATTTTGAAAGAAGAACATGAGGTCCAAAACTGAAATTACAGAAAAATAACTACTCATTGAAAATAAATTTGAGGGATGTAGCAAGTTTTGGAGATATACTGGTATTACATATAAACAACACACCATACCAACACTTGAAAATCCACAATCCACCCGCGTCTGCCTGAACACCGTTTGTTTGTCTCAACTCAGCTGGTTGAGCAAGTGATCACAGGATTTCTAGTATCTTAACTTCTGAAGTACTCTTTAAATGGGTATAACAGGATATGCTAATGAAACTCAATTATCATTAGCCCTTCTCAACCAAAGTCCAGATCCGAAGTAAAGAAGAAAAGAAACTATATTTGTGGTGAATTTTTGAATAAATGATCCTTTAAGGAGTTGCGATTACTTTCAACTATCTTCTTCTTTGTTTCCTACGACACTCAATACATTCAGTAGAAGATAATGTGCTTCTACTCGAGTAGCTAGCTTGTAGTTTGCTAGGTGGAATTTTCAGGTCTTCCACCAATATCTTGCGGAGCTTCATATTTTCCTCCATCAGCTCCTCAATAAGTTGCTGGTGCTTCAGGACCTGGATGAATACAGAATTTCAATTTTTACGCAAAATTACATATAACAAACAATGGGAAGATAGTGAAAGATGATATAGCACCACCTCCAACTGGACAACAGGCTTCAAAACCATATAGTTGACATTTGACAACTGGATCATATATCCACAGCAAATGATATATTAAATCAAACACCGAATGCATGAACTAAATTGTGGATGACATTGCTAACCAACCTAATTCCGTCTAGGATAAAAGGAACAAGTCAATATTTTTGACACTCCAAAAACAGTTTCAGTTTCTTTTGCTTCATATTAGTGCAAAGTTTTGTTTTATGAGTACCATAGTTGTTTTTGGATTTAATTATTATTTTTTATTTTTCTATTGTGCAGGATACTCAGTTTATCAATAACGTAATCCAAAATCCAGAAAGAGACAAGAGAGCTAGACAAAAGAATTCCCAGATATTACTATGGCAATAACTTATCAAATTAATTAGTTTAGGGTGAATGAATGACATCAAAATGAAATATTACCAGCTGAAGCATGATGTTCTCTGATTGCAAGCGCTCAGCCTACAAAAGTAAAATCCAGTGATTAGAACTTCCTTTAACAGTTCACAAGAAAATTTAAGCTCTAACTGCAGCTTTTAACAAAGTTCCTAGTTAGATTACTGCATCACTGGGGACATAACAATGACATCTTAAGGACAAGCTGCAGATATATAGTGCCAAATGTGGCTGGCTTCCAGGTTAAAAAGGCATACCCATAAAGTAAGTTCAAACCACATTGGTACCTGGAATAGATAAATAGTTGATAGTTTATTAAAGTAAGGCATTATCTGAAAGGGATTTGATATTTCCACAAGCAAAAGTGTTACTTCCACAAGTTCCCTCTCACACGAATACTAAATGGACTCCACACTTACGTGAGAGTGAGATTATGGAAATATCAAACTTTGCTTGTGGAAATATTAATTCCCCGTCTTATGTGAAATTAATATAAATAATAGCAGTGTTGGTTATTTCCACGTCTTATGGTTTCTAGACAGGACTGTGTAGTGAAGACAGTTTAGCGTCTCAAAATGTAAATGCTGTGCAGAAGAATAACTCTATATAGTAGTACCCTTCCACCAAATACCACCCTAGACTCCAATACAGTCCATCCCTTTTGAGGAAAAAGCAGGACACATCACATGAGTCTTTGACAACTAAGAGTAAGAGAATATGAATAGAGAAAGAAGTTCTCATTCCTCAAAATGACATGATTTTTATAGCTGTAATACTGAATAGGCATCACTGGTAAAAATAAATCATCATCAGAAACAACAGATAATTGATAGCAAAGAGATTACTTAAAGTCAACTCCATGGTCTCCTGTAGCAGAAAACACCTTTGTAGAAAAGGCCCCTCAAAACTTCTTGTGATGCACTTTTTAAGAAAATTGAATGAATGTTTCTTAAGGGCATCATCTTAACCGTGAACTTATTGGGAGACTCAAATTGTTAATAACATAACTAGAAAATAACAACCAACATGGGGCATTCGTTTGTCAGGTTTTTAATGATCTACTCAAATAACGGCATGCATATTAGTAGAACCAAAGTTCCCGAGCTAATCTCATATTCTACTAAGAAATGGATTAAGAAACATACAGTGTCACGTAGTAGTTCATTTGGTTCTCTGTCTTCACCTTTCAAAACTGGACTTTGCAGAAAATTATCAATAACCTTCCCCGTCTGGCTGCCATACAGCACATTTACTGGAGGGCCTTTTGATGCAAAAGTTTCATATGCAGAAACTATTTGTGAATTTGCACCCTGAGACGAGCCTTGAGATGTGTTGCCAGGTACTTTTTTTGCAAATCCCATGATACTTCCAGGCTGATTTTGATTGGTTGGATCACGTAACATGGTTATGCCACTTTGCAATGATGCTGGAAGGTTGCCTTGAAAGGTGGATAAATTGGGTGCTATCCCAAATTTCATCATTATCTTTATCATGGTTTGCTGGTAAAAATTGGACATATAACTTTAAATGGATTTATTGTAAATATTGATAATACTAAACCTACATGAAAAAAAATGATACATACAACAAGAAAAGATTGAGCTTGATGCACAAAACCTGGCTTCACAGCAAGACCTGCAATATAAACACAAATGTCTGAGCTTTCTAGCCAGGAAACTTGAAGAATCAGTAAGTGACACTACATCTTTAAAAAGTAATGGATGATTAATGTATTAGATTCACACATAAAACAACTGGCAATTTGGAAAATATAACATTCCTTTTCCTAACACAAACAGATTTCTAGTACTGACAGTGTGTGTGGAACCCTAGCCTCAGTAGTAAAGAGAAACTCAAGTCAAGTTTGACTCAAAAAGAAATGATTGTTTGATGTTATGATATGCAAGTTGTGAATTGGTTAGCCATTAATTCCTCTCATGCATTAACCTCCTGTTGGTCTCAACCTTCATCCATTCCCATCCAAGCAAGCTTGCAGCCTTGCATTTGGAAAGAAGAGGATGACAGAGTGATTAGAGATAATAAGGAGATCTGGTTAGCCAAGATTAAGACATTCAGAGTGCTAAACTTATGCATGCTTAAACTTAATTAGACCCATCCAGGCAGTATTTTTTACACCAGAGAATTGAAAGAGGAAGGAACCAGTGGTTTGCAAGACAATCTAATTTTGAAGAGGTTTTATAAGATTATTCTGAGGCAGTATGACTAAAAGGGTGAGATTATCAAAAGGTTGGGGGGGATTATATATGAGTAGAAGGTTTGTTGAGTCCTCATTCAACATATCAAAGGTTTGTTACTCAAAGATTGTAATATAATATTTTTCTCCTCTTTTTTTTTTTCTTTTTTTTTTTATTTATTTTGTATAAAAAAAAAATCCATGATCTACCTTAAATCAAATGAGAATTTCAAGTTCCATCTTTAGGAATTTCTTACTGAAAGCTTAAACAATGAGCAAAAGTCACATTGTTACGTAAGTAGGAAGAAGGGATAGTTCATCATTGTCAACAAACAAAATAGTGAGTAAAGGCAAATAATGTGCTTTTGACTTTAACAGTTTTCTGGATTTGAGTGTTCTAATAGATGCTTCTGGAGAATACAGTTTCATTGGCAAAGAAGCTACTGGTTTACGTAGGAAAAGTCTCACTTAACTCCAAGTTGGCACAAGACAAAAAGTTGAAAACAAAAAGATCGAAAGAAATAAACCATCAGAGTGAAAATATTGTTTTTTTCAACGATTTTTTCCCCTGATAAGTACAGACGTATTATTAACAAAAAGACGCCAAAAGGGCCTTTAACCCAGTACACCTTTATTGATATTTCTTGAAACATGTATATCATAAACTGTTGTATAAGACAATTAGCACACAAGTTGAGACGACCATATAATCTGTCCTGGAAGGACCAAATTTGAGGGCCAAACACATCCATGGGCGGCAACATAATACCTTTGTTGCAATAATCTTTCTTCAATTATGTTTAATTACATATGTTTTTCATAATGCATCAGTATCATAATTCATACTAAGATGTATTAATTTTTCTCTAAACATACCAACTCCAAAACCGTGGCCAAAACCTACCCCGCATCCAATGCCTGCTTCAACGTTCTTTGGTCCAAATTTTTTCAGCTAAAAGAATGCACAAGAAAAATTTCCATGTCATGAAAAATTCAAGTTTCAAGGAATCAAATTGATCTTATAGTTAAATAACCAGTTAAAGATGTAGCACTGACATACAGATTGATTAAAATGTCTACCAACACCAGAAAAAACATCTGTTGCGCCTCTGGTAGCAACCATAACTTGGTTCAACATAGGTATTGCACCTGATACACAAAATAAATCAAAGCTTCATGTCAAATAATCATGATTCAAGAAAGAATGAACTTCCTGAATATTGGTGATTTCAGCCCCATTTTCTGTTCCCGATTTCGTTCGACGTACCGACTGAAACCAAGATCTAGGTTATATTGTTCTTAAGATTTACCCAATATTTTCATGTTTTAAGAAATTTATAGAACACGTGAACCTAGTGGAAAGTAAAGCATGTGGCAAGGTGGCTCACATTTCTATAACTTAGCGGTGAGCTTTGAAGGCTCCATCATGACTTACATAGCATTCTAATTATCTTATGCCAAATTTTATGGCCTTCCCATTTTTTTAAAGCTAATTGTAGGCTAATTCTTTCAAGTATAATATGGCTTTTAACAAGTGCTTTTGCAAAAAAAAAAAATGGCATGCTAAACCTAAACTGAAAAAGATCACCAATCTATAGTTATTAGAATTCGAAGTTTTAACTTCTTAACCAAATACTATAAACATTGCAAATATATTAGAAGCTTAATTACAAATGAACATAATAAAGAATTGATAGCAAATGAAATATACATGGATTTTGAGTAGTCCTATCTTCGGGTTTGCCTCCAAAATTCATTTTTTTTCAACTCTCTCTAAAATAAAACGAACAGAGAGAGAGGGGAAAAAAGAGAGAAGTACCTAGATTTAAAGGGCGGCCAACGCCGATACCAATACCACAGCCGACGCCAAACCCAGTAAATACTTGAAACACTTTCAAAGTAAACGGATTCTCCATTCTAATCCTCTGTTTGCTCACAATTATCCCACCATCATTACTATTAATATTACCAGTACCCTCCATTTCATCAATTACAATACACCCCCTTTTTCTCTCTCTAACAAGCTTTATGAATTAGAGAGATTCATCAGAATTTCATACTCAGGTTAGGCTAGAAGTCAGAATTCTCTCCCTATTTCCCTCTCTCAGAAAACTACTGTAGAACAGTGTCTTGGACTCTTGATGAATTAGTTGGTGTGAATTTGGGTCGCCCAAGCCAGTTCGTAAAACATGTTCATTATTCTCATATTAATGGCCCATAAAACAGTCCTGATTTAAAACTTCACTTTGGGATTAATTTAGGGAGAGTTACATTTACCAATACATTTTTTTAAAATATTACAATAAAAGTACATACATAAAATATTTACAAAATTAGTGTATCTTCAATATTTAATTTATAAATTAGTGCATTTTTATTCCTTTAATTTAGTTAGGTGATTTAATGGGTAGTTGGTTTCAAATTTCAAAATCCAAACTAGATGATTTTTATTCCTTTCTCTCTCCTCCATTTTATCTCCTTCATCTTCTTTCTTCTCCATTGTTAGTGACGCCACTCCTCCTCCCCGCGCCCGCCCCTCCTCTGCCCAACCCCCACCCCACCCCATCCCCATCCCCATCCCCTCCGCCCGCCTCCCCCGTACCTCCTCCCCCCGCCTTCCCCCGTCTTCTCCCTTCTCCCCCCGCCTCCTCCCGCCCTCACCCCTCATCCCCCTGACCACCACCCCCACCCCAGCCCCTCCAACACCCCCCCCCGCCCCCATCCTCGTCCCCGTCCCCGTCCCCGTCCCTTTTCCCCTTCCTCTCCCCACCCCCGCATCCCCGCCCCTCATCCCCCTGACTTCGCCCCTCTTCCTCCCCTCGTGGTGACTCTAGATCTGATCGTGGTGGTCACCCCCTCCCCCCTGCCTCCTTCGCCTATTTTTTGGTTACCGTTGTATTAAAGGTTGGTTACATCTGTATTAAGGTTTGATTACCTTTTTGTATTAAGGGTTGATTACCTTTATATTAAAGTTTGGTTACCTTTGTATTAAAGATTGGTTATCATTGTATTAAGGTTTGGTTACCTTTGTATTAAAGGTTGGTTTCCTTTGTTTTAAGGTTGGATACCTTTTGTATTAGGGGTTTGGTTACTTGTGTATTAAATATTGGTTACCTATGTACTAAAGATTGGTTACCTTGTATTAAAGTTTGGTTACCTTTGTATTAAAGGTTTGTTATCTTCTGTATTAAGGTTTGGTTATCTTTGTATTACAGGGTTGGTTACCTTTGTATGGACGAAGCGGGGAGAGGGAGGCGGGGAGGGGTGAAGCAGGCGGGGAGAGGGTACGGAGGAGGGAGGAGACGGGGGGAGGGAGGCGGGGATGGGGGAGGGAGGTGGGGAGGGGGGACGGAGGACGGAAGAGGCAGGCGGGGAGGGGGGAGGGGAAGGAGGGGGGAGGGGGAGGGGGTACGGAGGCGGGCTGGAGGGGGAGGGGGAAGGAGGTGGCAGGGGGAAGGGGATGGGGACGGAGGAGGGGAGGGGGCAGGCGGAGGTCGGAGGCGGGAACGGGGGGAGGAGGGAGGCAGGCGGAGGTCGGAGGCGGGAAGGGGAGGGGGGAGGCGGGGAGTAGGGGACATGTGTCCTCTTTTCCCTCTCCTCTGTTTTTTCTTTCTCTCTCCTTTTGCATTATTTTTGTAATTATTTTTGTTAGTGCACTTTTTTTTTAATTATTTTTGTTAGTGCACTATTTTTGTAATTATTTTCTAAAAGTTGTATACTTATGTAAAGGACCTTATTTATAAGCAATAATTACTAGACCAAAAATATAATCCTAAAACAATATTTAGAGTATTTTATTGAATTATAATTTCACAAGTATGTTTTGTATTTTTGACCAATAACAATTTATGTGAATTAAATTCTGAAAAAAATATCAAAAGCATTAGTGAAATTAACAATTCCTTTATGCTAAATGCCATAGCACTGGAGCACCTTCTTACAATAATTTATTTATATTTACAAACTGTATAATCCTTCTTCCTCTTTGCTTCTTTGTGTTGCAAATGTATATATGAATCGGGCCGATCGGCCCACACTACTCTACTTTTGGGGTCAAATCGATAATAACCCATGGGGTCACAGCACAGGCCAACAAAAGGGTAGCTTAGTAATTTTACAACAGTGTACGACACGCGGCGAGCATTTACTCATTTGCTACGTCACTCCCGCACCTTCATAATTCCGACAAGTTGGGCTGTTTAAACTAGAAAAAATTCTGTCTTCCCTTTCGGACCTCTCTCCTCTCCCTCCTCTCTTTAAACTCTAACTCGCCGGCGACGATCTTGAAGAATTCCGGTCAAATCTCGCCGGATATCCAATAAAATTTCGACTATTCCATCCTATTCGCTCCTCCGTTTACACGACCTCAACATCGTACAGTCATGAATCCAGAGTAGTAAGTAATCGTTATCTATCTGTTGTCGAATTTTTAATATGTTCATTTTATTTTTGTTTTTGGTACGTGTTATACAAATCATTTAGATCTGTTATATTTTTCTTGTAAATGTTGCGAATTTCTTTTGTTCTGCGGTTATCCTTGCCGCTTTGTATCGATTTAGGTTTTAATTATTCATTTGGTGCTTGTTTGAATCGTATGACACGATTAAATATAATATGCTTTGTCCAACTAATATAGCTTTAGATCTAATATTAGGTGCTGGTTTTATTTGGCATGATCAAATATGTTAGTTCTATGAAATCGTCTACCTGTTCTAGCAATTTGATCCTTCTGCATACCGTGACTCTGGATTATTATTTTTTACTCTTTCTTTTGTTTTTGTGTGTGAATTTTGGCTTAAATCAGTTAGCAACTTTGAACATCTTTGGCTTTTTTATACTTACTTTCCTTTTTGGTATTTCAAGTTTGAAGTTTAGGTAGGTTGGTAGAATTCAGCTTAGAAGTTAAAATTATTTACTTTCAAATGAAGGGTGAACTTTGAGCTATAGTTGTAAATTTATGTTAACCTTGCAAGGTTATTCGCTATTAACATATTGCTATGACATCCAGATGACTTTACATACTACATATGCTAGTCTTCTGGTTAACATGGATCTTATGTTCTTGAAGAATGATTATGTGATAAATTTAATCTAACACACTCACTTTAACAAATTGACATTTAACCCTTCAACTTGAAGGCATATATGAATTACGAATTTTAGGATGATTGATGGTGGTACGTTGAAATGTTTGATTGTCAGCTTGCATGCTTGAAGCATGTGTGAATTAAGATTAATTATATTAGCTAGTTAAGAAATTAGGATAATATGTCTGAAAGGCTATCAAATGTTTTTTCGAGAAATCGAAGAAGCTATGCAGGGGTTTTGTTAGGCCTGTTCATAAGGTCCCTAATCAGATGGTACCCTATATAGTTTTCTTCTTTCCTTGTATATTTTACAAGTGAAAAGTTGCCTCTAGGATAGTAATTGGTATATGTAATTTGAAATTGAATTTGTGGTGAGTGGAGAATAGTTAACAAGGCTTTTATGCATTGAAAAGGAAGTTTATTTTTATGTTTAGTAAGTTATCTTGTTTGATAGTGTAGCTTCTGTAGATCATAGGATGTACCACTTTTGGGGGATTTGTGCAGCAAGTTGATTAATTATTGAAATGGAAAATTTTGTATTTTGATGGAGTAAATTTCATATTTCCAATTAATTGCCTTTGTTGATGGAAATGTTCTCTCTCTTGTGCTCCTTTGCAGTGACTACCTGTTTAAACTTTTGCTCATTGGAGATTCAGGTGTTGGAAAATCATGTCTCCTCTTGAGGTTTGCTGTAAGTACAGTGTGCTTCTTTCTCATTCATATCTTATATTTCTTGATTTCGAAATTCGTAATGTTTGGAGCTAGTGGTTTAGTAGCAATAACTATTAGCAGTTCAAGTTTAACAAGGATGGTGAAAGTGTCATAATATAACTTTTAGTTAATGAAAGGTCTTTCAGTGGGCCTTAATAGTTATTGGTGCTTACTTCATTTTCACTTTTCAGATCAGATTTGTGGATCGTGTTGATGTAACTATTTTTTGAATCAAAATTCTCTCTCTAGACATATGCTAAGTTCAGTTTGATATTTCATGGAAAAAGTTTACATATTTCCTAACCATTTTTTTTGGTGGGTATTTCAGGATGATTCATATTTGGAAAGTTACATTAGCACCATTGGTGTTGACTTTGTAAGCAATATATTTTGTGGATAAATTTTACTTTGAAATATATCTTAGTACTGATTTTACAATGTTCTCTTATCTAGAAAATCCGCACAGTGGAGCAGGATGGGAAAACTATCAAACTCCAAATTGTAAGTTTTATTTATTTCTGTTGAATCGTTGATCAAGGACTTTTTCTTTTATTATTATATGAAGGATCAAGGGTTTCTGAATCAGCTTCAGTGTTGCTTCTTATTGAAATTTTGTTGCGAGATATCAAGTTCTACAAGTGTCATGGTGAATTATAGCATGTTTTAATAATAATTTGATTTTGTGCAGCAATTTGAAGGAAATTCTGTTTATAAGGATATTAAGCTTCTTATTTTTGCATTTTTTTTTCCTTCTCAGTTCTCAGCTTCATGACTATTTGTTTGTTTTGCCTCATTGTTTCATTCTTCATGGATGTCGTATCACCTCTTATTTGTATAGGGCTTCTTGCTAACAATTTAATCTCTACTACAATATCTTTTCTTGCTTTTACAGTGGGATACTGCTGGACAAGAACGTTTTAGGACAATTACTAGCAGCTACTATCGTGGAGCACATGGCATCATTGTAAGTAATCCGTGCTCTCCTCAAGTAGCATCATCTCTTATCAAGAAGTGCAACGAATTATAGTCTCATTCTGGTTGCTTTTCTGGCAGGTTGTGTATGATGTGACGGATCAAGAAAGCTTTAACAATGTCAAGCAATGGTTGAATGAAATTGATCGTTATGCAAGTGATAATGTAAACAAGCTTTTAGTCGGAAACAAGTGTGACCTCACAGCACAGAAGGTTGTTTCCTCTGAAACAGCACAGGTAATAATATTTTGCGCATGTTGACTGTTGTACCGTATTTGGCATTATTTTACTTTATAGTCTGTTAGAGAGTAGCAAAGCTTGATTACATCAAGTTAAATTGTTCTTTCTTTTTTGCTTCTACAGGCATTTGCAGATGAAATTGGTATTCCTTTCATGGAAACAAGTGCCAAAAGTGCCGCCAATGTTGAACAGGCTTTCATGGCCATGGCTGCTGAAATAAAGAACAGGTATGATAATTTGATGGTTTGAACTTTGAATGGTGTGTTAACATAAGAAGAAAGAAGTGAAAGATGCACATCATATGCTTCCAAGTTTGTAGGTAAATATTATCCGAGTTATATAATTATTGAAATTGGTCTTCCTTATACATTGTCTTTTAATTTGTCTGGCAGGATGGCTAGCCAACCAGCCATGAATAATGCCAGGCCTCCAACTGTTCAGATCCGAGGACAGCCTGTCAACCAAAAGGCTGGGTGCTGTTCTTCTTGAAAGGGGAGAGTTTGCCCAGGCTAATGATGTTCACATGCGTCGACTGTGGAATGTAAAACAAAAACTTCTTCTTGATGCTATGATGCGAAGAAGGCTGTTAAACATTGATTTACTGCATTCCTCATACGTTGTTTCTCCCCTTTGTTTAGATCCTCAATTCTTTCTATGTATTTGATTTCAAAAAACATTTACAAAGTAGAATATTGGTGGATAGCAAGCGTTATTTGCATTGATATTGTCAACTATTTGTCATTTGTTTTTATTTTATATTGCTAGTATTTGTATTATTAGATTTCATATTTAATGTTTTATATTTTTAAAATTATAATTTTCTAGTTTAAGCATATTTAGATACTTGAAGAGACAACTTTGCCCTTTAAAAGTTGAACAGAACATGCATATGATCTACCTTTTCCAATTACTCAATGTTAAAAACAAACGACTTCAATTTTTTTTTGGTACCATTAATCTTTCACAATACATTATATTAGTACTATGGAGAGGGGAACTAGAATTTGACTCATGGTCAAAAGCATGGATGGTTGGTTAGCACACCGCAGAACTTGGTCATCGGTTGTTGGCAGGCACACCGCAGGACTTGGGCATGAGTGGTTGGACATTCTTGACTTTAAATTGAAATATAGAGGATGACACTGAAACTAGTACGCTGGACATTCTCGACGTTAAATTGAAATATAGAGGATGACACTGAAACTGGTACACAAGGCGAAGGAAAAGAAGTCTCACTGAGCCTATATGGGTTATGCAATTGATGGGAACTTATCTTCCAAGGCTTCGCCATGGTTGGTTTTTCTTTGTATCCTGACCAAATAAAAGGTGGGCATGAAGGGAGAGAGGATGGGTTGTATAAAAAAAAAAAAAAAGAAGGGAAAACGAGCCTATAGGGAATGAATGGGAAGATTAAAAAGTTGAAAGATGAAAGAATTTTTTGGATACGTATGAAATTAGTTAAGTATTATATTTGAACAAATATAGAACCATAATGAATAGTTTTGTGTTTATTACTTGTTCTTCCTTTCCCAATTTTTTGGGAAGTATTTTTTTTAAAAGAAGATAAAAATTTTGGACTTTTTACTTCATTAATACTTAATATTTTTATCGACAAAAGTTTAGATTCATAAAGGACCTTTATGATAGTACTTCTTTCGCACGGCTGATCGATGATTACGTTGTTCCTTGTTCTCTTTCTCGAAATTACATTAGTAGAAATATAAATCGAAATATCTCCTGACTGAGTTTCAATTATTGACAAAGAAGTGTTTCGAATCATTGCTATTTAACTCGGACGTGTTTTTAAAAAATCGAGATATTTTGAATTGTTTGTAGTAACGGACAAAGTCGGAAAAATTTTCTAAAATTATTTCAATAGTGAACCTCAGACATGTTCTTGCAATTAGGTTGCCCCGCTAGTACAATACATGCGCGTGTCACAGTTGGTAGTGGGTAGAAGGGTGGTCGTAGATGACGCCTCGCCTCTGACTATTACATTAAATGTACAAAAATTGTTACATTGCAAGTTTTCTATTATTTTTTCTTCATACTAATTTAAATTTTTAATTCTTTTCTTTTGTATCCAAAATTCACAAACATAATGAAAATTTCCTCCTCTCATCAAATCACATAAAAAAACTTTTATTTAAATCATTATGAATATATATATATATAAGAAAATGATTCATAACAAACGTTTGTTATGAACACTATTCCAGCAAATTGATATTTTACCAGCGATCATGCAAAACTCCTATTTTCTTAGATTTTGAATTGACCACTATTCCTACTAATAAGAATAACGACCATTGCTACTCTTATTAGCGGCCAAGCCAAACTCCTAACTCTTAAATTTGCAATCAGACGGTAAGAAATCAATTTACTAAAATAGTGTCCATCAACTCCCACACACACACACACACATATATATATATATATATATATTACCATTAAAAAAAATTATTTTTCAAAAAGCTAGTCTAGGCGTTGCCTACACTGGTCATATAGTAGATGTCCTGAGAGGTTTGGAAAGTTGAGGAAGGACAAGAAAAGAATGTTCCTTCTAATTCTAAGATACTGAAAAAACATTACTATGGTTGACAACTCGCATTGAGTTGCCAAACACAACGTAATGAGTCGTGGCTCGAGGGTGTATGAAACGTAAGCCAAACATAACGTAATTAGTCGTGGCTCGTGGGTGTATGAAACGTAAGCCACAGTTTGCTTCCCCAAGGCGTTATAAAATCAGGATATCCCCAACTCCATTCAAACCGGAAAGCTGGGTTACTAAGAAACAAATAAGCAAATCGATAATCCACAAGTTAAAATAATAGTTTCACAAATTTTTCCTTCCAAAATAGTAAATTTAATCAAATCTTATAAAATTATTATTTTTACTTGTAAAAATATCAATTCTATTAAAAAATATGACTGTACATTAAAAGATAGACCACCGGCGTCATAACATTTCTCAACCAACTAGATGAAAAGTCGTCAAACAATTTCATCAAACCCAATAGCCCATCGCATAGGGGCCAGGTTGAAGCTCAGAATAGAGGAAGGGCTGCAACGGTGATTCGTGTATCAAATTACTAAATCCAGGATCCTCCGAGATTTCACAAAACAACTATAATATTGTGAATGTCAAGTAATTATTTCAAGCTAAAATGAAACAACAAAGGATAATAAAATCCCCGCCCTTTCTAAGTCATCAAGCATAGATTATATCTGATATATAAACGCACGTCCATTTAGAAATAAGATAATTACTTGAACATCATTAAAGTATCACGCAAGTATGGGCTAAGCTTATTACTTTCAGTTGACTATGCACCAAGCACTGAAAACTAAACCCAAATTTTAAACTTTCACCAATATGAAGCCATCACAATCCATATAGATACCATATAAAAAGAATTGCCATCAACACGATTTCAAAGCCCATCTTGACAAAAGACTCAAAATTGTTCCCAATCAACTTCAAAACCAAAACTGGTGCCATCATTTTAGAATCCAAGATACAATTAACCTAATTCCCTACATTTGACAGGGTATCCATAAGAAGTCGCAAGTTAAGAGAAACCAAGGGCATAAACCCCCCGGTATGACATCTAAAATTTACACTCTTAATAGACCATAATTTTTTTAGATAATTTTAATACAGGAATAGACAATATTCCTGATGATATCCCTGCCACTGACAAACCAATGAATACCATTCAATCCTGAAAAAAAGGAAGACCAACAAAAGCACGAGGGCGGGAAAGAGGCTCTCACTTTGCACGCAAGGAAGGGAATTGGTTAACATCTTCAATCACTGGGGCTGCAGCATTGTTCACATTGTTACCTCGACTATATCCTCTTTGACCACGGCCGCGTCCCCGACCACGGCCATAGTAATTTTCCCCTTCTGCAGGCTTCAGAAACTCGTTTATGCTGAGGGCCTACATATTAGGAACAATACAAATTTTACTATGAACAAGTGTAAAATATTTATTATTAACAACGTATGTATGTATTTATGTATTGATATGGCAAATATAACTTGATTGGATCATCAATTACTACTATAAGATCCAATTTAACATATAAAAATAGGTTGATCTGCAGGTTTAAAAGCTTCATTTACAGTTCACCTACTATGTTCCGTGTGGGTTGGTCTTGGTTTTGATATATTATTCAATTATCTTACTGGAAAGTAAAATTAGGCCAAAGAAATTAAAATAAAAGGCAAGTCTGCTACAAATTCCAATAACTGGATGTACGAGAAACAAACCAAGATTTGAAGGCCTCGAGAGTGAATTTTTCTTTAGCACTGGAACTTAATTCTAGAAAAAACAAATACATTACCGTGGCAAAAGAATTAGTTGACATTCCGGGATTGTTGAAAATGAAACAAGCAATCCTTAAAGTTGGAGCGGATGTTACCAAAGGTAAGGACATCGCATTAGGGTTGGGCCATGGAAGGTGATCATCAAGAAATTTGATAAGCTCTCAAAACAATATTGCTAAAAAACAGAATCAGTTATGGTGTTAAATTTCGGCATGACCTTTCATGAGCAAACCTGGATTTTTATAGATGTAAATTCTAATAAGCCTACTAAGAATCTACAATGGTGCATGCATATATGCTTCTTGGATGGAAATGTACAACCATAAAAAACTCATGGACTCTGATATTGCATGTGAAAAGATGAAGGATAGACTTCATTTTTGTACCACTGCTCTTTTTTATTTGAAAATAAAAATTGGCTAAAAAAATACCCAGGAGTGCTAGATGATCTTGTACCATGTTGTTGAGGATTGGGTCATACAAAAAAGATGGTTTATGTAGAATTATGAAAATCATGTTGAGCACTACACATTTTTTAGTTTGGTAGAAAGAATCCGCTAGGCATCATCACTAAAATTACTGGGGCATTTAAGTGTTCATAAATCAGTGATACTCTTGATTTTGAATACAAAAAGTAGATAGAAATGGTACCACTCTGTGACTTATTAACTATATGAGAAAACAGAATCACATAAAACTGATGGTTATGCAAACATACTTGCGCATAAAGTCTGAGAGATGCCAAATGCAACAATTTCCTAGATTTTTTTCTATTAGATGTTCCAGTGTAATATCTTAAAGGAACCAACTAGAAACACCACACAAATAAGTAATACCTTTTTGGCTCTCTCTTCTTTTTCAGCAGTCTCTTTATGCTTATCCTTGTCAGATCCCTAACACAATCATATAATTCAGATAGTCGTTAGGCTATTCATACAGTGAAATAGCATTGTTCATAATAGTATTCTACAAGTTAAAAAAGTCCCACCAATTTAACAAATATTTCCTCATCATTCTTCTTGCTTGAAAGAAGCTGCATGGATTCAAAATCTTTATCCATGCCGACCTTCCTCTCCTCAGATTTAAGTGCTAGTAAGGTCTTCCTCTTCTCTTCAAGTACTTTCTCATACTCCTCCAGAGTCATTTCCTATGATAAAAAGTATATTTCAGCCATTAATAACATTGATGAAATACTGGGGGAAATCATCCCAGCTGTTCTTAAGGCCAGATAATCAAAGAAAAACGTTTCATGATGTGATCAACATAAAAGGTTGAGGCCATTATATCACCGAAACATGTTTAATTTGCACTAAACTTAACAAATTATCGACGTGCCCAGCTAAAAAAGAAAGCAATATCAGTGACATCACCCTAATGTTCTGCTTTGGCCAAGAGTCAGACATTCACCTTATCTTCAGGCTCCTTCTCCTCTGGCTCAGCCACAGGATTCTCCTTCTTAGTATCCCCACCATCTTCCTTCCCCAATTGCTTTTCAGCATCAACATTCTTCTCACCATCATTAACCAGCTCTTCAGTCTCCCTAAATAAGAGCATGAGATCAACTATTTAAAGAATAACATCATACAAAGAGTTATAATTACTAAACATATCTAGAAGTCCATATCCAAAGAAAGAGTTTCAGACAGAGTCCTCACGGGGCAATATCATCAGTGGGAGTTCCCCAGTTCCCCCGACCAGCACCATCGCGTTTTGTGAACTCATTTCTGCAGCAACACAATATATAGGAATCAAACACATAATCATGATGTTATAAACATAAAACTCATTTGTAGAATCAATTAAAAAAACTAACCCCCTGCCAGTCCCACTATGACGTTCAAATACCCTTCGAGGGCGTTCCCCTTCTGCAATTTCTCCATTAGAAAAACCTCCGCGGCGACCACTACGAGGAGCCCCACGAGGTCCACCATATCCTTGCCTTTCAGAGGACTTGTCTAAATCACCTTCTTCAGGTTGTCTGTACCCTCCAGAATAGCTGTTGCTGCCGAATGAGTTCACATTATCGGCCAAATCTCGACTAAAGCGTCCACCGCGACCACGACCAGTTCCACGTCCACCAGTACGACCTCCACGCTGGCCATCAGTCCTAGCCTCCCTTACTACTCACAAAAAATAATCATGTTAAGATAAATACAAATCATGAATATAAGAAATTCTTCTCTCTATGAGATAAAACACACATTGAAACATTCATAGATTTTTTCTTATATGATATCAGTTGAAAACAGATATTGTGCCTTGTGAGCTGGAATATACCAGGAATGATGTCAGATGTCAATGGAAGATTACTTAAGTAGTATACCACTAGATAACCACATTTGCGCAATTGGCAACATAGCATTTACGAAAAAGAGAGTAAAACCAAAGTGTAGTAGAATAGGAAACCCAACAGTACACAAAACAATTATGACACCACATACTCAGATAGCAATACATATAGCTGTGTATAGACCTAAACCTATTTTACACCCATATAAACCTCACAGAGCATCTCACTATTTCACTCTTTTTCTGCGAGTTGTGTTTGTGTTTAGGGGTTAGGTCACATATGAGACAAAAAGCACATTGTCTATGTGATTTTGACCTCAAAAAACAACAAACAAAGCATTTCATGATGCTTTAATTTGTGCTTCAAGTGCAAACTTAAAGCCAATGAGTTTAACAAATTTAGATTCTTCCATTTTGGATTAGCTCTTTTGTACATTGATACAATGAAGGAGATTTTTTTTCTTTTCTTTTGGTGTTTTTTTTTAAACCCCTATGCGCCTTGTATTCATGGAGCTTGCATAAGTATATCCATTGCTAACCAAAAAAACAAATAGCCAGAGGAATTTCAACTGAAGCTAGAAAGGAAAGATAATTTGTATAGAATTATTCCACTGTATCAGAAAACTATTAGCATATGCGTATATAGAATATACACAAAGGATGCTTTAAAGTTGGATGAATGGGATTTAAAAGGATTAAGCTGATATACAGCGAAATACTTGCCATTTTCAGCAATCTATCAAAAATACTTAGATTCATAGCTTTTATCAAGTTATGCACATATAAAGATTTCATATTAAGCTTCAATTCACTACATTTTTATAGCAACCCAACAAGAAATGTACATATATAGAGGAAAAAATTACATATATATCAAAACTTATTTCTCTTCGAACGGAATAAGGAAATGAGAGGAATTTTACCAGCCTGAGAAGGAGGGAGAGGTTTGGAGGGCAGCTTTGCGGACTTAGCCGGCAGAGCTGCAGCACCTTGAGGTGCAGCTGGGGATTTCTTGACCGGCGGAGGGAGCTTCTGAACGAGCTGGCTCGGGTCATCGTTATCATCATCAACGAGAAGATCAAAAGGGTTTGTGCTTGCCATTTCGTTACAGCTGAATATAACTGATATAGCTTTAGCTTAATATAGAGTATAAGCAACCACAACACCCTAGTTCTTATTCAATTCCATGGCTAGATCTGATTATTTTTTGATTTGCAATAGAAATGAGTGCGCGAAGTAGAGAAATGGTGGTTTGGAAAACCCTAAGCGCGGCAGAGGGAGTAGTAGCGGAACCTAATCTTATAAACCCTACTGGGTGGTGTTACTGTGAGGACGGGTTCCGTGTATTAACTGTGTGTAGGCTTTTTGCTTAGGTAATCCAGCCCACTAAGCATATTCTTTGAGGCAGTGAATGGCCCAGCCCAATTGGCAAAGCACATAAGAGTTTCCAATTATAGTAAAATAAATAGGGACAACAAGAAGAATTATTTTATTTGTGGAGTAAAATCTGAAATACTTGTATTCCATTAAAGTTATACTTAGACATGTCAATCCAATTACCCATAAATGGGACAATGGACAAGATCTCACCATAATATTATCATCATTGTTGTTATCATCACAACACATTATTGTGTTACCTTCAAAAATAAATATATTATGTATAAGTAGAGTGTTAAATATCTGAGATAAATTTATGAATTATTTTAAATGAATTATATCAATTTTATAAATTTTTGAAAAATATTTTAAATTAATTTTTTATAAGTTATTGAACATCTTATATTTAAAAATTGAGGGAATATAATTTTCTCTTGTAAATATTAAAGATGACTCTAACTAAAGTAAGTTTGCAATTTCTTAATGAATTCACTTTGGCTAGGAATTTGCTACAGCCGGTGGTAAGTAATTCGCCGTGCTCGGATGTCGTGAAGTGGCGTAAGTCTAATATAAATGTTGTAAAGGTTAACTACGACGTATCGGTTTAAGGTAATGGTTTGTTGGTATTGATTTTGTTGTTTGTAATAATGTAAAAAATGTTTTTGGAGCGGGTATTAATCGTGTGCAGGTTATGTATCGATAGAGTGCATTAAAATTATATTTGTTTGGTTAGCTATGATGTTTATTTTTGAGTTTGAGTATTCAAATATCTTGATTGAAAGTGATAGCGCTTGAGTGATGAAACGATTGTTAAATTAATGATTTTTCTTTGGGATCATTTGATTGAAAATTGTCTTATATTTAAAGAGAAATTTGAGTCTATAAGCCTTTCCCATTTTCTTCATTATGGTAATGTTGTGCCTTATGAATTAGCTCAACGTTTTAATATTTATTTTTCGACTTATTGGTTGAAAGATATTTGTTATAGTATCTTTTCACTTATTATAAAAAATGCTCAAACTTAATAATAATTTGCAGTCACGTATCTATTTCATAAAAGAAAAAAGTTAGTAGCCCAATTTATAAAATAGTCAAAATAAGTACTCATTATAAATTACTCGGTATAGTTTCCAATAAGATATAATTATGATTATTGACCATAAGAATTCATACTTATCAGTTATCCCAAATTCCCAATTGAGAATTGGTTTGGGCCTCTAGGCTTTGTATTGGCTTAAGATTCGGTATGTGTAGTTGAACATGCTAAACTGAGCTATGGACAGGGTGGTTGCAATTCGGTATGTTTGGGCTTGAAACAGAATTTCACTTGGTCTCACCCATCCAGCCCGATACAGTTTTCGCTTTTCTTTCGATTTATTCAGACATTTCATCAAATTCTAAACAGTTTGAATAGTCATTTGGTTGTCATTTTGTTAGAGAAAACATGATTCTAATCGAGTTTTTATAGTAGATGCAAGCACTAATGTTATTATTAGATTGAAAAAATAAAATGAAAAAAAGAATATAATGAAAAATAGTGTATTTCATGATCATTTTAAAAGACAAATTATTTCAATAAAATGAAAATTTATTCTATTAATCCCAACGCTTGCTTGAGTGGTTAAGGGGAGAATAAAGAATCAGCCGTAAATTCTGAAAAATAGTGACATAAAATTCGTTTAAATGAAATGGATATGTAACCAAACCCAACATAAAAGAAAGTGAAGTACAATTATCTCGCTTGTGATTTAGTTCTATATTACCCCTTCATTTGTTAGCCCAAGGGAAGCATTTTACAATTTTAAAGTACTCTAGCTTCCAAGAAGGTGTACACTAGATCGGGTCTAATTCATTTTTTCATTTTATGACTCCTTCCGTTTTTTAAAAATAGTCTTGGTTACAAATTTTGTGAATATATTTTAATTTCATGTACAGCTAAAATTAATAACTTATTAGTTTAATAATGAAGTATGACAGCGAAGTTAAAATAACAAACTTAAAAAAATTGCGTTATTTTGTATTAGATTGTTTTTATGAATCCCTTTTGACAAATTTAAAAATGGAGGGAGTACTATGAGTACCATTTTAGCTCTTATTTTGCTTGTCGAAGTTATTGTCTTATTTTATTGTCAGTCATAGAGGAACAAAGAATAATAAAATCCAACAAAAGGCGGAGAAATTGAGAAGGTATTATTCAGAAGTCAATTCCACAATTATTACTACAAATTTTATTTTTTTATTCACCAACCAACCCAATTAAGTCTTATTCATCCGTTCAATTCTTGTTTCCTAGCTGCGTGTCAAAACAATCCATTGAAATTTTGAGATGACGACAAATCTAACAAGTTTCACATCAACATGCATGAGATTATTTCTTTCTCATCAGCTAAGAATTAAGTTTCAGCCTTTTGAAGCCCGCCCGCAGTTCATTTTATATTGCATATACTAGATTGTTCGCAAATTTACCGATAAAAATAAAATTTGTAGTAAATAATTGTGGATAAATATATACCGGGCAAATTGAGTAAAAGATGTAATAGAGAGAATTCTAGTTGATAAAAGGTGTATAAAGTGCCATTTTTTCTGGGACAATAAAAAGTCACTCTTTTACAATATCTTGCTTATTGGTCATACTTTCTAATCTTAAAACTTGCACTGGGAACTTGAATATTCGATTGAACATGCTCGCTAGGTCTTGCGTACACAAAAGGAAGGATTTATTTATGAGCAGTTTACGTTCTTCTTGATCGAATAATTAGAGGATATGATGACGGTAAGTAATTTGGGTGATCATTTTGATAAATTGAGACTTGTGAAATAGCAGAAAATAAATTGGAAAACAAATTAACGTACAAAGGTAGAGTAAGAGACAAGAAAAAGACACAGATTAATTTCGAATTTATACAAGAAGTATATTTACCCAGTTTTACCCAAATAATTGAAGGGTATCTATCTACGTTCCTAAAATTACATAAATGTTTTTAAGATGGACTTGGCAAGCAACTAGACATATGCAGAATCTCCCTTTGGGGATTCACTCTCAATGCCTTTGCCTTACTTGTGTACAACTTTTTCACATTTGAGTTTTGTTCATCTAATAACTTCACTAAACTTCTCTTTGCGTTAGCTCTAAACGGACAATTTGATGCTAAGAAACCATCAACCAAATGCAAATATGCCTCCAAATCATGGCAACATGCAACATCCGCATTCGGCTTCAAAAAAGGCGACATCTTTGTATCCACGCGTAATTCTTTCCCAACGTGTGAATACGCCCACGGCATGTTGTTGTCGAGCACGTTTAGCACACCGGCAGCAACAGATTCTCTGAGCTTTTTGTCGAGCTCTTCGCTCACAAACATACCCGGAACCCTAGTGATCACATCTTGCGAGTTCACTATACGTAACACCTTGACATTTTTTGAATTTAAACGATTGGCAAACCCTCGGTTACCCACACGTGGGCCACCAAAGGAAAAAACAGCCACCGGTGGCATATTTGGGGCGGATGAGCTGAGCTCATCGGCCGCCAATAAAGCCATGGCCCCACCGAGGCTGTGCCCGGTTACAGTTATGCTTAGGGTTTCACCTTTGTACATGTCCATTAGCCTATGAATTTCACTTACTACTGATTCAGACAGGCTTGGCATTTGAGCTCCAGCAGTCTTGTAGAGACTCAAGAACCCGCATTCAACTTTGGAAATGGATCGTCCATTGGATTGACCATCTTGATCCGGCATTTGAACAAGTAAGTCCCTCATATTCTCTGCCCATTCTAGACACGTGGCAGTCCCACGGAGGGCGATCACGATATCCCTCCGTCCCATCCGTGCGATCTCTCTCTGATCCTCGCAAATCGCCACGTACCCGATACAACTGGACCGTTGGGTCATCCACCCGAGATCCGGTGCCACATTATCCACCCACTTAGGCAAACCAACAGATGACGTGGCGTAGAGGCTTTTGGTCACCCGGTACGCCCTATCGGGTAATGCCACATGGCGTTCTGGCGGGGCTGCATTAGCCGATGTGGCCGGATCCGAGTTGAAACAATGGTAAGCTGCCTGAATAAATTCACCATACCTAACTACCTCTCGCCGGAGATTCTCGTCCAGCGGGTCAAGTAGTCCGGCCCAATCGTTGCAGCCGTGGTATTGGCGCCACCGGCTACCAAGAGTATTCCTGGGAGAATATTCAGCCGATTTTGATAACATCCGCCGTAGGCGGTTAAGATGGCGGGGAGATACTTCCTCAGCCGCCTTAAATTCTGGCCAAATTTGAGCCAAATTAAGTCCTTCCAAAAGACCTTTTCCTTTTTTCTCTTCAGGCAATGGAGTATCTATACCCACACCCGTATCTTCATGTAATGGGTCGGGTGGGCTTGGCTCAACTTGCTTCTGAAGAAGTTTGTCAAGATTGGATAAGTGCTTTCGGGTCAGCTTGGTGGATGAAACTGCTCTCACTGTATTCACTGAATTAACAATTCTTGATGAAGAGTGTAATGATGATGTTGTACACTTGAAGCTAGCTCGCCTGGCCGTAAAGGCGTTCAAGTTCTGTGCCGGAAGTGTTAATCCGATTTGCATGGTTAATTTTATTTAGAGAGAGAGAGAGAAAAAATGATACAGGAGAGAGAGTCGATGAGTTAATTGAGGGAGAGGCAGCTGTTAGTTGCAACTACACCAAGTGGGAATGAATGGACCGGTTAGGGGTATATATACTTATATAGAAGGGGAGTGTTCATAAATACCCTTGTATTATTTTGATTAATAGTTAGATGGAGTATACTCCAAGTATTATTGCAAAAGGGTATTGTGAAAATTCAACACCCTTACCCTGAACACTTCTTTTTAATACTGCATGGCAGTCGTTGTCAGACGCGATTTAATTGAACGAAATAAAATTCCAAACAGCGTCTTAAACTAAAATACTATAAGGATGTTTCCTAACATGCGCATAGGTGTATAATTTTATTTATTTATTTATTTTTGGACATGAGAATTTTATTTATTTAGTTACTAATAAATTTTTTGAAGTTTTCCAACATAATAATTCTACCAAACTGCTAGTACTGTACTACTTTTAGAATTTGGTTCAAACAGATTGGCCGTTAATTAATGCAGTTCTTCACTAGAGTATAGATGTACTGAAACTTTTAATCATAAATTTTAGATCAAATTATTATAAACTCCTACTACTATTCCTTTATTTGCTTGATTCCTTTGCAGGGCATGAGCTATGTTAATATATAGTTTTATATTTAAAAAATTCATTACTATTAAATAATTATAATAATATTAAATACTTTATTTTATGACAAAATAATATATTATTAATTATTATTCATACAATTTTTTTATTTTAAATTGATTTGAAACACATGAAATTTACATAAAAATACTAGCAGGTGAATCTCGTGCGAGGCGCAAGTATGTTTAAATATTAATATGTAAAATTTATCTAAACATTATATTTGTAAATTTTAAAATATATATTATTAATCAAACCATTCATGCATTGACCAAGAAATTTATGAATAATACTAAGGCTTTTAATATTGAATATATATATATATATATATATATATATATATATATATATATATATATATATATATGTATGTAGATTTTGTACGTAGTGATTAATATGTATAAAGAGTGTAGAGAAAAAATATTCAATTACATGAATTTAAAAATGTGTATAGTTAATTTATTTTTTAATTCAATGTATACTACTAAAGGAGTAAATGTATACGCTGACACTGATAAAATTAAAAGGTCTTAGACTTTTAAATTTTCCTATCTAATAAGAATAGGAAAAGAAAGAAAAATAATTTGATATTAAAAAGTGAAAAAATTAAATATAAAAAAAAATCAACTTGTTTGAAACAAATCGATCAATTAAATTAACTTAATTAATTGAATATCATAATTTTAGATACAGGAATTAAAGTCAATGAAGAACTCTGCAATTACCTAATAAACTTTTTCTGTTTTTCAACTATTCACTGCTCAGTGCTCACCGGCCAATATTTTTACTTAACAGTACAATTAATATACATTCTGTTTATTTTCATCTTCTTATTTATTTATTTTTGGTACTAATTAAATAAAATTTTGTACCACGTTAAAAATGAGTGAATGTCCGCGTACATGGGTAGGTATAAGTGCTTGTCCGATCACTGGACCATCCATGACATGGTTCGTCATCCTCCTTACATTTTCAATAGTTTTAGCCTATCATATATTTTAAAGTTTTGAAAAAACAGCCCCCTCTTTGCATTTTGTAAACTTTGTCATATATATTATATTTATTGCAAAATTTATTATTTTCAAAGTTACATGAATCGTATTAAATTTAAAACTTATAAAATTTTATAAAATGATTAAGAAAATTCAAAATAAGTCCTTTTTAATTTTATTACTCCCTCTATTTTTTTTATTTATCTTTTTAAAGAGTGAATTTTTTTCTTTTCTATTTATCATTTATAGATTTGAAGTATGTATTAATGATTTAGTTATCATACTATTATCTATACATTAAATATTAATTTACTTATCTTTCATTTTTTAAAATTAATTTTAAAGGATAATAATAAAATTTTATTCTCATTTTAATCAATAGACAAAATATTAAATTTATTTTTTAATTTATATATATATATTTTTTTAAACTTTAATTTAAAAAAATGAAAGGACTATTATCTTAATATAATCGGAGAGACTATCATTTACCATTCCAAAATTATCCACTAGCTTGTAACAACTTTCAGTGCTACGGACCACCCTGGACCCTGCCACCATGTGAATTAATGTTGGAGATTCCCACTTCCACTCACATAAAGTTAGTATAATTAAAATGAAAAATCTTTGAGTTTCATCACACCGGCCACATAATAAAATCGTGTGATAATTCATAATACTACCAAAAGAAGTTGTTGGCTCCACGTTCTTGTAGGCCTATCTCTTGGGCAAATTAATTAATTAATTAATAAAGTAGCACCCCACTATCAGAATAAACATCCTAGCTAATTAAAACATCATTAACAGGAAAATGAACATTACTTAATTACCTGCCTTCTATTTTTTTTATGACCTCTAACACGTTCATGGGCCGTTCATAGGCTATCAAAGATAAATAATACTTCTACTTAAATTACAATGAACCAAGAATTTATAATGGAGAAATGGACCAATTTAGCATTGGTTAAGTGTTCATTCGTTACCAATTTAGTGTAAAATGACTATTTTTTATTTATTTTTACTAATTTAAGAAAAATTTAATAATTTTGAGTTTGTCAAGATTAGATTATCCGAACTCTTGAATATCACGAAGTAAATATCATCACTCAGGCACCATGCGATAAGGTGTACTAAGCACTTCGTTTTCTTAATTCCCTAATGTGATCATTATCGGATTTGATTCCATTATCCATCCCTCTCAAAGGACAATATTTGTTTACTCTAATATTCCATTATCCCTCCCTCTCAAAGGACAATATTTGTTTACTAATAGGACGCTAAGTATTGTCACTTTCGTAAGTAAAAATATTTCATAAGCTTTTTAATTGTAATACATTATTATACAGTAGCTAGTTTAAAATAACAAACGTGGTTAGCGTTCACTAAAGAACAACAAGTGACACGATTAGACGCGCTACCATAAAAGGATAAATATAAATGTATAATATTAAATACAACATCAAATATAATATTTTAATCTCAACTATTGAAAGATAGAGTCTGATACGGAAATTTGTGTTAAATCCTACTTTTTAATAGTTGAGATGTATGTAATATTTGATGTAGTGTTTAGTTGTAGTGTATATAAAATTGTTCACCATAAAATCACCATGGCATTGCCTAATAAATTTTTTCATTTATGTAGTGTAGTCAAAAGATATAAGCTATCCTTTTTAAATTATAAAATTATTATTAATTTTTAAAAGTTAATTTGAGATATTTCAAATTAAAAATAAAGTCGATATATTAAAATTTATGAAACAATTATTTTTATAATTAATACTTTCTTGGTTCGATTTTTCTTGTTTTAGTTTGAAAGTATACGCCTATTAAAAAAAATTATTTTCAAATTACTCATGTTAACTACTCTATTATATATTATTTTTTTATTTAATTTAATCTTTTAACTCTTTCTTGAAACAATAAACTAAAGGGGAGAGAGAGGGAAAAAATTAGCATGTTATGCTTCCAATGTTAAAGTTATTAGTGCTACTTTTTTCAATGTAAATCATATTATTTTTAATAAAAAAAATTAAGTTAAATGAGAATAGCATTGAAAAAATAAGGTCAAAAATAGTATTAAAGAAGAAAAATGACAAATAGATTTAAACAAATTAAAAATAAAATTAGGAGAAATAAATTTGGACGGAGGGAATAGTACTTTTTGGATATTTAAATGTTCGTTAATGCATAACATTTAAGTAATTTACGTCAAACCAAAGGTATAACTTAGTAATAAAGACATTTATCTTCCTTGACATGCAATATTATATATTTGAATTTATCCCTCAATAAAAATTAAAATTTAGCCGACACTACAAAAGATTTTAGATAAGTTTTTTCAAATTTCCCTCCTAACTTTTATTTGAAAATTTTGATGAAACATATTCCTATAATTGAATGATAATAATATAGAATTATCTCAATAAAAAAATAATTTATATTAATTTAAAATTTTAAAAATACTTTTAAACTAATTTTAAAAACTTAATAATAACCTTATATTTTGAAACTATCGTAGTATAATTGTTAAACACAACAATATCCAAAGTTTTCATATGAGGCAGGCCACCGACCCACCTGGTCGGTATTTTTTTTCTTCTACCTAGAGCCTAGAGGAGACGCGTGAAATAGCAACACATGACGGAAGATGGATTGAGAGTTTCTTTGCACTTTCTACGCTATTGGCACACCTATATAGTTATATTAAACGAGTTATGTTATGCATGTTTTTTGTTTAATAATAAGGTGGAAAATTTAAGCCTATTTGTGAGCTAGCGTGACCCACATGATCAAAGAAAGATAGTAGTATTCTCAACAACTAATTGCGATGTTTTTAACATTTAGATTAGTTAATTAATTAGACGAGGGCTAGACGCTGATTGTCTCATGTTTCGAGGACCTTTTTCAATGATACACCACTATAAAAATCTCTTTGTCAAAATTTAATCACGCCTACATCAGCAAGGGCTTCAAAAAAATTACGTGTTTTTGGCGTACGGTGTGAAAAATGTTGTTTACATTCATTTCATGACTTTCTTGAAATGATATTAATTGATAATTAATCAAATTCAAATCTCACCTTAATCAAAAAGTTACTGTTTAAGTTGAAAGTACGCACCTTTTCGATTTCAAAGATCTTCTTCTGATACTTCAATTTGAAATAAAAACGTACAGTCCCTCCAACTTGAAATGGTCGCCTTATTTAACTTTTCTTTTTTCATGCATATTTTGTTCTCCTATAAAAAAGAATTATTAGACACAAGATTTTTTAATAATTATTGTGTTAAGATATTAAAACTGAGTTCAAAACTCATAATATTAAATAAAATTAATATACATAAATGGTTCTAAGAATTAATAATTTAAACGTTTGAATCAGTTTGAGTTTCAAAAATATGTGTTAATATCTTATTTACAAGCACGAAACACGGAACTCCTCATTTTCCTTCTCCGACAGACGGGACAGGTCCTATAGCATAAAAGAAAAGTTTGAATTTTAGGTCTCATTTTAAAAATATTTCAAATTTTTAAATATTATAAATAACTTATGTAAAAAATATTTTATAAAAATATAAACTCAATCAATCATTTAGGCTCCATAGTTCAATCCAAATATTAAATACCTAAAAAAAATTAACAATATAAAAAAAAAATCTCATTTAAATAAAAAAAATATTAATACTCCATCCGTCTCAAAATAAAAGTCCTCTATTGACTTTTGTAGTCAAATTGATCATTTTTAAAATTAACAATTAAATATATATATTTAGATTTACAAAAAAGTAAACATTGAGATTAATACTAAATTTTATATAGTTTATAGGCCTTTTACATATATATTAAATATTAATAAGATATATTAATTTAAAAAATAATCAATTTAACTACAAAAATCAATAAAAAATATATCAAATATAAAAAACAGAAAATATTATTTAAAAATATCACTTTTAATCCTAAATTATTTTGAGCTACCATGTGGATAGATTGCATAGTTAAACATTTTTGTCTTCAACTTTAGCTAAATTGAAAAAGAGAGACTAAAAAGATTATGTCTGGGCGTAATAACTCATGCAGTTGAACTTCATAGCATTCATATGAAAAATGTCAAAAAAATGTCAAAAGATCCATTTTAAAGGAACGAAGTATAATGCTTGTACTAACCCATCAGCCATCTACTTTCTACCAGCTCAAGCTTTTAAAATTGAAGTAAAAGTTGCCTCTGACAAAGTAAGTACTTAGCCTTCTTTCATCAATGAAAAAGGAATTGTTTTTATTTTTTTTCTTTCGTGTTAGTCAAAGCTTGAGGATTTTCAACGCAAGAATATTTATTAATTAGAACACGGTTGCATATAACAAGTATTGCCTCACAAGGCCCCAACCCAGCGCCCGAGTTGAGTGGCAGCCTGGCAGGGCACCCATCTAAAAACAGACTTTTTCTTAGTATGAATAAATGTTTGTATGTTCCCTCTTAGAAGGTGGATTTATTACTCTGACAACGTTTAAGTTTTTGAATAGAAAAAGGTTGTTAGTGGAATAAAAAATGGTGGACGCAAGCTCGAATAAAATGCCTACTAAGTCACTTTCAAACATTTTATACCTATTTTCTTTCTTTATCATTTCTCATTTATATTTTTCAAATTATATTTAAATATTTCATTTATTTTTAAAAAATTAATATTTTTACAAGTTAATTTGATATTTTTACATGATCAAATGTGACCTACTTGTAGAAATATTAAATTAACTTGTGAAAAAATCAATTCACATATGAAATTGATATTTTCACAAGCTAATTTGATATTTCTACAAGATCAAATGTCAAATAAGACTCAATTATAAAAATATTAAATTAACTAATGAAAATATTATTTTTTTATTTTTTTAATTACACACAAATGTGTGCCACGTAATACTAATTCAAATAAATTGCATACTTAAAAATTACAACCGACATGAAGAAATGTCACTTACTATTTTTGAAAGAATTAAGGAAGTGGTGCTTCTTTTTACCCGCAAATGCTTTCGACTTTTTCCTTGTCTCTTGCTTCCCAAACAACCAACGACTAGGTATAAGTGTATAACCAATACCCTTTCTTCCTCTAATCGTTGACATTCTCAAGAAACTAATTAATTAAAATTGCGGGTTTTCATACCGTAGCACCCTTGTTCTATGAAAGTGGTTACCGCATTTCTGATGAAACCTCCCGACTTGATGCAGTCGTATAAATAACTCATTGTCAACTTTTATTCATATCGGCCCTAAAAGAATCCGTGTAGAGAAACGTTTCATTTCATACTTAAGCCTGAAGACAACTAGACCAAAGGGTGAGTGAATACCTGTGCATGATACAGATTTAGTGGATATAAATTAGTTATTTTAGTCTTTTGTTAGAGTATATTTCTATCTAATAAAGTCAAATTATATTTATTCAAATGTATTTTTTCTTATTGAGGGACAGTGAATTAATGACCCATATCAAATTGTGTTATCATATATATTTTATTGTAAAAGTATAGAAATATTCTTGTTATTAAGGATTTGACCAATTATGAGTTTTGAAAGTTTTTTTTTTTTTTTTATATTTCAAAATTGATGCAACTAATTTGTCGTTTATGAAAAATAAATTTTGAATATGTAAACCGTCTATTATTTAAGTGCGTGTAGTTTAATACTCGTCATGGCCTCACTAAATTTGACAATTATTAAATAGCCGGTCTCATTTGATTTTACACAATAAATAGCTAGCAAATATATGTAATTATGTATATTAATAATGTTATGATGAATATTTCGCCAGGCCTGATGAGGTAATTTGTATTGGGCTAGGCCTAACGGACCATCAATTTGATAGTTTATTATGAGGACTACAAAGTCCGATAGGCTTGGGTACAGTTCCTAAATCCATTCGAATATTAATGACTTACTATATCTAATTCGAATTGGAGTAGGAGTCTTGCATCCTAAGAGATTAAGGATAGTCACTTACACATTCTATTACAGCTTCTTCGATGAACATTCTTAATAGGACTAGTAAGTGTTAAGTAAGTGCTATAAATATCCGGTCAATAGTGGAGGTAAGGGTTACGCACATTATTCTACTATACTAGATACGAAAAGCCTCCATTGTTGACCTATCTTGAAACTTTCACTAACACTCACACCGGAGTAATCCACCAACGGCCCAAGCCGTTAGGGCTTTTGTGCAGGTATTCTTTCCGGACGTTCAACAGGACAGTCGGACAGAATCAGACGTCAACAAATAATTTTAGTCAAAAAAAAATCATTGCAACCATAATAATTTTTAGCGAAGAGAATTTATTGCGGTCCTGATACGCCTACCAAACCAACGATTCCATCATTTTATCTCTTTATATATTGTTATAGATTTCAAAATAGTATTTATAAATGCTAGCTAGCCATATATATTCAAGAAAAAGTAACTGTATTTAGTCCAATACTAGCTAGCATGCATGCACAGTCATATTTATTAGGCAGAAAGGAGTCAAAACTAGTTAACTTACAATGGTGGACAATAAATTGATGAAGATTGGGTATGTAAAGGTAGTTGTTCAACAGATTGAATGCCTGTTCAAATTGAATTCTTTTCTAGAAAAAATAATAAAAATTGGAGGTCAGACTTGGGGTTCTGAATTTTAAAAGCCATCACGCAAAGAAAGTGGAAAGGAAATTGAAGTCGGTAAAATTAAGGTCTCTTTTGAGCCAAATTACTAATCGTAAAAGAAATGCAAAGTTCATAAAAGATATTCAAGAAATCTTTTGATCTGGCCATGTCCCAAAGAAATAAAATAAAGAGGAATTTAGAATGATGACAATCTAAAGCAAACAATGGAGACAAATATATATTTTTCTTTGTTTTTTCCGCTAATACTAACTGGACTTCTTTAATTATATATTCTCCAAGTTGCTTTATATAATTCCAATTAGACAGATAGACCGACACTCAAACGCAAGAAGAAAGCCAAGCAAAAATAACCATTTACAAATTAAGATCATAAGAATTGTTTAAAATGTTTTTAATGAGATAGATAATGTCAATCTCTCGTTCTAATTAGCATGAATTTTGATCGCAGGCATATTTGATATGCATAATTAGTGTTAAGTATAATATTATTTCATTTAATACATCTGTAATAGTTTGTATGAGAAATGGACAACCCAAATTTAAAAAATTAGACACCTTCAAGGCCTCTTACCAAGGGGCGGAGTTACTAGTCGGCTCCACCGACTGTAGTCCGTCCCAATTATTTATTTATTTATTAGATATATTACATAATTAAGTTACTTTAAGTTAGAATAGCCTTAGTCAGTTCAGTTCAAAATAATTTTAAATTGAAATAGACTTGATCAGTCCAATCTAACTTAAATTCTTAGTTCCGTCCCTGCTCTTATCCACATAAGATTTTATTTTAACTACTTGGACTATTGAATTTTATCGATAAACGGCTAAGATGCATTATGTAGAATAATGTTCTATCTAACATAATAATATTACTTATCAATCGTGCCCTCATATAAATAAATATATATGTACCAATAATGAAGGTGGTACACGGTAATACATAAATATAGACATTTTTTCATTTTATAATTGTGTTTAGCAGAAAAAAATTGCACTCGTAACTCGTAAGCAAGAAAAGTTCAGCGCCTTAGACCACTTCATTCCTCTGTAGCCTTGGAGTCAAACGAAGACTTTCCTGTCGCAGCAGACAGTTTGAACCGGAAATCTGGTTCCGTTCATGCGTTGGTTTCTCCAGCTTTCAATTCAAAATTTAAATTATAAATAATATTACGTTTCAATAGAAGTAATAAAATATAAATAAGAATATAATAAAAAATGGTGTATTTGCTGATTATTTTATAGGATAAATTATTCTAATAGAATGAAAATTTATTTCATCAATTTGATTTTTATTTCATATGAGAATTGAGGAGTGGTAGAATAAAATTTATTTTAATAAAATAAATATGTGTAATAATTTTGTCATTATATTATATCACTCATCCTTACTAACAACCAAACATATACTTAAAATAATTTAAAATTATTTTATTCCTTCATTCATTCTATTCTTTCGATTCAGACACAATATAAGTGTATGTTAAAATTATATATTGAGTTGACAATTTTTACTGAATTGTAAAATTAATTGACAATGAATAAACAATTTGTATTGGAGTCTCAAGATTAATTTAACAAGTTATATATGTTTCCTATGGATTGACATAGTTACCTAAGAACAATTCAAGAGTTTTAATTCTTTTATTTTTTCCGTTTCAGTTCCGTACAAAGATTGAAGTGTTTAGTTAGAAATAAATTGACAAGACCACTTCATTTGACATAGATTCTTATATATATATATATATATATATATATATATATATATATATATATATATATATATATAATTCATAAAATGTTAATGCCTTGTCAAAGTTCTTGGAGTCGAATACTATCATATTAGAGGGGGAAAGAAGACTTTTCTCGATTAAGTCTTTGGAAATACATACCAAATATATTTGATATGTATCATCTAGTTGAATGTAATAAAGATAGAAATTGTTTGGTCTATGTTAGAATTTAGAACTGCTTTTAATTCTCCACCATATTAGAAAAGCAAAAATATATTCTCGTCTCAAAATAAGAGTACCTGTTGATTTTATTATTTTTCTAATATTAAAACTTTATGCAAGACAAATTTAACTATTAATTTTTTGCACTATTTTTTTCTATTAACAAATTTTGTCTTAAAAGTCTAAAAAAAAATTCCAATCTAAAAGTGTCCTAAGGAGACCTTATTATTAATAAATAATAAATTAAAAGAAAGAGTATGTCTTCCAATAAGAGGTAGTATAATATTTTGGGTTCATGTGGAATAAACTCCAATTTTCCACCAAGTGCTAGATCTCCTTCTCTGACCAAACCAATTGATAGACCACAATGAAAAGGCATATTTAACTACGATAATCTATGACTAATTCTTCAGACCAGTTCCTTCTTGGGCATTATCTAGGTCAGGATATCTGTTAAGCTATATTGGTTACTGTATGATTACAATTAAGTATTTTATAACTAATTTGGGGTACCAATTGATAATTTGTCATTTTGACTCTTGATAAAGCTTTTCGCTACTAATGGGGTTACTTTTTTTACTTATTATTTTTTTTTCTCTTTTAAATTTTTATGTGGTTAGGAAATTCCATCGTGCGACACAAAATCAACTCAGAGTCATGGTAAACTGATCAAAGCTTTCTGGTTTGGTAAGTGTTTTTTTTTGGACACTTAAGGGTTTATATAAAATTTTAAATCCAAGATATCATGTACTTGCTAGATAATTATATTTAGGGCTAAATACTCTTTCGTTATATCAACTACCATCAAATTCATAATTCTGCCCCTAAAATATTAGGGTTTATAATTTACTACATAAAATAATTAATTTCATACAATATAATCCCAAAATTTAGATTCCAACAATCATTGGTCGGAATACCAACAATGTATTGCGACAAATGATAATGGTATTCAAGCCAATTTTGGTCAGACTCTGAATTTAGGGGATATATTGTATGAAATTAAGTATTTTATATAGTAAATTGTAAGTCCAAATACTTTAAGAGCCGAATTATAAATTTAATAATATTTAGTGTAACAGAAATGTAATTAACCCTTCTATTTACTACCACCAATCTAAACCAAAGTTAATGCAAATTTCTTTACCCGAAAAATACATGCATGGGCTTTTCTTCTATTTTTTTTATAACCATTTAGAAACTTTATATATAATTAAATTAAATTAGGAAAGTGATACTAAATTGGAACGTATATCCATATTATATAAGAAATAGAAAACTGTTATTTTCATAGTATTTTTGTTTTTTTTGCATGTAGGTCCAATTTTTTTTATCTATAGCGATGGTTTTAAAGCCGTCGTTATATACTTATGACTACAAAGACATGTTAAAACCGTCGCTATAGGTAAAAAATCAGGCCTATATGCAAAAATAATAAAAATCACTGCACAAATATCAGTTTTCAAGAAATATAAAGTACTTAGAACTTAATATCCTTCGATATAATGGCTATACAATCCTCATACTTAAGGTGCACTAATTAATTCTCATTTAAAGAAAATAAAATCATCTAATAAAAAAGGTAGACACATGCTACATATAAATATTAGGAATTGATATTTTTATTAGTTAATTTGATATTTTCACAAGTGGATTTCATTTAATTTTATAAAAATATCAAATTACCTTATAAAAATATTAATTTCATATAATAATTGATAGTTTCATAAGTTAATTTAATATTTTCGTAAATAAATTTAATTTAATTTTATAAAAATATTAATTCTTTAAATATTTTACAAATTAACTTTATACATCTATAAATAAATATAGATAAGAACAATTCACCAAGAATGACCGCCAACTGCCTTGTTACTGCACACTAGCATTAAGGTAACGGACCAGTGCTGGGTTGCGTTATCAATCTGGCCAAGCTGCTTTTTAATAAAATAAGGCAGATATATAATTATACATACAATCTCAGCAACCCGTGGGAAAATGTATAATGATTTATTATATTGTTATTTAGATAAATATTAATTAAAATTTTGTTAATATAATTATAGTTATGAGATTATTAAATTTTTATTTAAATAATAAATACTAAATTATATATTAAAGGTTATTTTGATTAATTATTAAGTTAAATATATGAATGGAGTGCATATTAATTTAATAATGATTATGCAAAAAAAATTATTTTAATTTTATTTAAGTTTGTAATGAAATTCTATATAACTATTTATATTGACAAAATTTACTTGAAAATCTAATCCGGATATAAATATGAAACTCAAACTCTAATAATTTTTAATTTAATTATGACTATTAGTTAGTTATATATGAATTCACTATAAATTTTCAATTAATTCTACAGTTATTATGCTTTAAAACAATTCACATATACTATTAGCACAATTAATTGTGTGATTTGGTATAATTTCAAGTTTTAATAAATTTAGGTAATATATAGTATAATGTTTTACATTATCTTAAGTAATTACATAAACTAATGATAAAAAGTTTTGTAATTAAATTAGTAAAATCAAAATAAAAAATTATTTTAAAAGTTACTTTTTTCTATTAGAGATTGGTTGAGTTTCTTTTAATTACTTTCCAAATTTGGATAGTACATATTTAATTATTACAAATTTTTATAGTACTTGTATTAATTTAAATAGGAAAAAAAATTCTTTTTTTTAATTTTTATCTGAGATGAAAATATTTTTAAATTTAAATAGTATTTAATTGAGATAAATTTAGATAGTATTTATATTAACATAAAAAAAAAAGTTGAATTAAAAATTGATAAAATTAAATTAATTTTATGTTTTTAATTATATAATAATTAATTGTGATATCCTTTATATTAGAATAAGTATAAACATGATATATAACATGGTGGCTCCGCAAAGAAACTAGAAGTAAACATTTGGTTTGGTGTGGTGTGGTGGGAATGCCTTGGCATAGTCCGAGGCCTCATTTAGGAGTCAAAGTGTCATGTTAGTAGGTAAAAATTTAGATAGACCAACTTTTGTCGATTGACTTTTGTGAATAACATGGTCTACAAGTTATTATGTTACTTGTGAGTTCATACTTCATAATAATACCTCTGGCTGACTGCTGTAGTATTGTATTCAAGAATTAACCGTTTGGAAGAATAATTTCCATCAATTGTTAGGTACCCAAGGCTGCTTCTCCAGTTGCATTTTGCAAGACAGCCCTCCTCCTGCCTCTCTAACTTTTCAATTATTAAAATTTAATATAGGAGAACATAATTTACTACTTATTCTCTCTGTCCTAAAGTGCGAGTGGTATATGACTTCCCGATTTTTTCTTTTTTTTTAATTGATATTTTTATGTGTATTTTTTATATTTTTATATATTTTTTTCTCATATGAACATAAAGTGAATTTTACTTCCATGTGAAAAAAATCATATGATAATATCAAAAAGGGTATAAAAACAGTGCTCCGTTTTTTTTTTTTTTTGATTCTCACACATATTAAGGTTTACTTATGATCATACACTAACATTAAAAATATTTCTTTTAAAATTTTAGTAACATACATAGCATAATTCTTTATTGAAAAATTATGTCAAAATGTGCCCAAATACACTTTAATACATATAAAAAAAAAGAAGTAAGTTTCAAAAAATCTTGTGTGATTTATTCAAATTCTTTAGCGACCACTTGTAGTTCGAAAACTATCAAATTACTATATGTGATTTACCTTCAAGAATCAAGTTATCTCATTTTCATTCAATTTGATAGCAAGTGGACACTACTCTAGAAAGCGAGTGAAGTGACTTCCAATGAACATATTCATCTGTCAAATGTTCAAAATAATCCTAAATCATTATAAATAAACAACCAACCACTTAAACTTTTATACATTACCCTTTCCTCTTTTCAACTCCAAAAAATATGAAGTAATATTTTAATTTAAATTTAATTAGAGTTGTATGTAGAAATTCACAATTTTATTCATTTAAATAATTAGCAACCTGCAGTTGGTACTGGGTAGTCGCCCTTTCATGAATCCTAATATTGCTACTTGATTTGCTTGGGTCTATAAAAAAAGCTAGGCTATCTCAATTAGGGCAACAAGAGAAGATTTTTTTTTCTTTTCTTGAAACGAACAAGCAGGAAGCTTTTTTTTAGGATGAAGAAGATCATTCAATTGATATGTGTTCTTGGGTTTCCTTTTTGAAGTGTTTATTTAGTTTAAAATTAAGTATAATTAACTTTTCCTTTTTGAAGTACCTGTTTAAGTTTTAATATAGAATTAGTTTTAGTTTAATATAGCTTAATTTAAATATTATTCAATTTTACTGTTAACATTAATTAAATTATTAATGTTAATTTAATTTTTTTTAACTAAAATAAAAAAATATTGTAATTAAAATTATTTGTTCACATTATATATTTTGATGCGTAATGTATTATTATGTATAAAAAAATAAGTCAATATGTAGTCAAATTTAGCTATTGTTTATAAATTTAATAACTTTTATTTAAATTTTATAAATATATTTTATTTTTTATGAATAAACAATTAGAATTAGAATTATATTATTAGTTAAATAATACAGTGCGAAAATACGATTTTTTAGTAGTTACGGATAAAGGTTCACCTATCGATATGATCTGGAGTAGTTAATATGACTATGAGGAGCTGCTTATTTCCCTCACGCAAAAGATGTGTACATTTTGGAGGCCCAGAATTTTATTCTTATTGAATTTGAAAGTAAAAGATAGTATATAAGGATTGACCCAGCCCTTGATAATATGGAGTCGTCCACCTAGATCTTGAATGGTCCAAGTTAAGCTCTCATACTCTTAAAAGGAGCTAAGCTTCAATCTCATAAAGTGTCAAATGCCCGGCCCAATTTTCATGGGGTGAAATAGTCAGTCATCTAAGTTGATTTTTTTCTTAAACTTAACAATCCTTGGCCCATAGCCCAGTCTATACCATGGATTTGTAGCCCGAGGGATGCCCAAGGCAAGAAATGAGAAACTTTCATATATTCTAGCCCCTAATTTAAAATTCTTCATATTTCACCTTTAAAATTTAATAATATTTTTAAATCATTCTTTAAATTTAAATTTCTATTTTTTAAAATTAATTAAACACAAAATATGACGAGTTTGATTGTCGTGTATTTATAATTTGGTCTCCTAAAAGATAGATAGAGAAAAATTTAGAAGTGCATGCACTCTCTAATTGAACACTTTCATTAGAATATAGGAAATGTAAAGGGCGACAGATCGTCTGGCGACACTGGCGTTCAACTTCAAGTCTTGAACTTTTGCATCACAATTTTCTTTCTTTCTTTTTTATCCTTATGATTTTAAATATATTATTATTTTTTATTTAATAATTTAAGCTTCCTTCATACTAATCTGTCTTCCCTTGCTCCACCGGACTAAGCTACGTGTCGAGCAGCAACATACTCCTCTTCATGCAAAACCTCCAGCAGACAAACACACCATCCACGTCATACCATATATACATCTTGATTCGATCCTTTATTTATTTACTTATATACCCACAAAACTCTTCTTCTCTCCACGCCAAAGCCATTACTGTTACTTCCATATCTATCAATCTATCGATCTATCTATCTGATTTAATCTCTCTCAATGGCTCAGTATCAGCAGCAACCATATCAACAGCAGCAGCAGCTATCTCACAAGGTGGCCAAAACCGCCACCGCCGTCACCCTTGGTGGCTCACTCATGGCTCTCTCCGGCTTGATGGTAGCGGTTACTGTCATCGGACTGGTGCTGGCCACGCCGGTGCTGGTCATTTTCAGTCCCGTATTAGTCCCGGCAGCCATCACTATTTTCCTTTTGTTTGCAGGGTTTTTCACTTCTGGAGGATTAGGCGCCACAGCCACTTTCGTGCTGGTGTGGATGTACCGATACGCGACGGGTAAGCATCCGATCGGGGCGGACCAGCTGGATCGGACGCTGGAGAAGATTGCGAGTGCGGCCAAGGAAATGAAGGAGAAGGCTGAGCACCTTGGCCATGAGACTATTATGGGTTCTCAGAGTACTTAATTAATTAATTATTCGTCTCTTTGTGTCTCATCTTTTAGCAGGATTGATGAGAATTGAATGTTTAAAGTTCAGTGGCTCTTTTTCTTTTGTTTGATTTTGCTGTTATTTTGGTGTACTTAAAACAGGGTCGTCCTCATGTTTGTTTTAATGTTGAAGTTTCATTTCTTAATGTAATTTATCATGTCTGTTAATTTAATTTGTATTTATGTTCAGAACTTGTTTTCGTGTAAATAATCACTAGATATTTTTCTCGGATGAATAGACTAGGTTCCACAACAAAATCACGTAAGATTCCTAAACAAATTAGCATCCATAAAAGTGTAGAATTGCATTAATTAACATGTACACACACACACACACACACATATATATATATGAGTTGTGGTTAATGTATAATTTTTTTGTATAATGTAGAATATATATAATTATTTTTAATATTATATATGTATTATGTTAATAAAAAATAATAAACATATTAATAAAAAAGGTCAAATATTTATAAAAAATAATATCAATTAAAAAATATTAAATATTTATAAAAAAGTGATATAACTAGGACTAGCAATTAAAACACTAAGTACACTTACTAGTTACAAGAAGGATGAGATGTACTTCTAGATCAATATCCAGCTTAAGGTATAATGAAATAAAAATTTAAGATGTTAATTCTTACATATACTATAATAATATTACATTGGCTCCATTCCTTTTTAATTAAATTTAGGTTTTAGAGGGTAATATTTTGCTTAATTAATTAAATTAAGCATAAACTTTTATATAAATATTTTCAAATTTATTAGATAATGAAAAATTAACAAAATAGAATTTAACATTAAGAGATAGTGTAAAAAATTAAGTTATTAATATTCTTTTTAAATTTAGAAATTACACAATTAATATTCTTTTTAAATTTAGAAATTACGCTAAACATTATAATTTTTTCCTCCTAAAAAGAAAGGTGGCGAGGGAGTACTGTTTAATTCTACAATATTTAGCTAGGCATTTATTGCCATTCATGGGAAATGTCAGGAAAATATTGGAGACAAAAATAATATTTTAAATTATTTTGACTTTATTTTAAACATTTAGGTTGTTAAAATTTTGGAGTATATTTGGGTCTCGTACCATAAGAATTCCATTCCTATTCGTTGTTGGGGCGACGGCCCATATAATGTACCAATGTTCTTTTTGGTATTGTACTTGTTCCAGAATTCCTAGAAAGCCCATTTAAAATTAGTGGATAGTTTATTCTAGTGAAAGCGATGCAATAGGACCAACAGATATATTTTCTAATTAGAACAATTGAAGCGAACCTGACGGGAATTGAAGAGGAGAGTTAAAAAGGGAGTGATAGGCTAGGTTTTTGTTTTTAATTTTTTTTATTCAAAACGACATTGTTAGCCTCGTTTCAGTAAAGTCAAAGTCAAACAATAAAGTCATGGATAAGCTGAGCTGATAGTATTTGAAGACTTTTTCAGGGATCCGGATAGCCGGGTGGGAATCGGGAAGATAAGAAGACCTTTCCTAGCAGATATATATATATACGTCTCATTGACCAGCACATAATAATAATTCTTTTCACGACTTCTTGACCCACTCGTGCGTTCAACCTTTACGTCCGCAGTGAAAGTGACCCGTCGACGATCCTAAACTACAACTTTTTTTTTAATTAGTGTATTATATTTTCTTTCATGTTTTACTTTTTTTTATATGATAAAATATTGTTTTTGTTTGTTTTCTTTTTTAATTTTTTTTTTTTTTGTGATTTGGTATATATTTATACCACAAATTTATTTATGGGCTCTGCTGCTCCATCTCCATGATACATAATTAACCAAAATGTCTGGGCTGATGGTTACTCTCATCTTTTGATAATTAAGAAGTTGAGGTTTCAAAACTTGGCAAAATAAGATAGTGTAACTTTAAATTGTCTAAATTATCACCAAATTTTTTTTTTCATTATTCTTAACTTGGCACAATTTAGCATTTAAACTTGCTGTACATTATGTCAGTCAAGCTGTAATTAGTTGCATGTAATATTTTTAGAATCGGACCGGTAATCGAAACCAAAAGAGTACACGATGGATGGATCATTAGTTGAGTGGTCGAATCGTTATTGAATCAGTGACGTCATAAATATATATAAAATATATTATTAATAATTAATAAAAATTAAAATATCTAATTTTTTGTAAGCTAAAATATAATAAAATTATGTTATAATATTACTAAAAATATTTTGTAAAAATAATAATTAAAAAACACTTTAAAACAAGTTCAATTGGACCAACTAACCGATTATATCAACCGATTGTACTAGTTGAACCACCGGTCAAACCGGTGGACAATTGGTTCTATTAATTTTTGACTAAATTAATTAAACTGATTCAAATCGGACTAAACATAGAACCAAGTCTTGGGTCAATAGGCCGATCCGATTCGAATTTGATAACATTGATTGTAAGTTTTTTTATTATGTAGTTTTCGCTTTGTTATGTGAATTTTTTCATTCTTTCTTTCATTCATTGTAGAACTTTATTAATCTCATATATAAAGTGTGATGTGTATTTAATATTGAGATATTCATAAAATTATTGTGTAATTAGTTATACTTATACTCATATACTTCTATAAAAAAAATCAAAAAGAGAAAAAAATAAAATAAAATTCCTTAGTTCACTCAAAAATTTAAAAGGATATTTATCCAAATATTATCAAAATTTAAAAACAAACGGCCTATATACAGCCACTAATAGACTCTTTTATTCCGACAGCATCTGCCTCCTCTTATTAGGCGACTCCCTTTCCGAGCATGAAGAATCCGGTGACCTTGACGACCTCTTACACGTTACTCGAACCGGCTCCGGCTCAACCCGAAGTGGGAAATTCAAAATGGCACGTGACCCGCGCATGCGGTACGCCGCTCGATCGTAAGCCAGAGCGGCATCCTCAGCCGTCTCAAACGTCCCCAGCCAAACTCTGGCTCCATTTTTCGCCGGATCCCTAATCTCGGCCGCGAACTTCCCCCAAGGTCGTCGCCTCACCCCTCTGTAATGCTTTCCCTTCGATTGCACCACCCCCGGCGGCGATGACGATGAAGAATTTGAAACTCGAGGGAAATCAGTTGCAATTTCAGTCTCGGACTTGACGGTGATGGTTTCTGAGGGTGACGGCATCCATCCGATGTTAACGGCGTCGAGAAGCGTGCCGTAGAGCAACATATCCTGAGAATCGTTATCATTTAAGGGCAATTGTCCCCAATTGTCAGTTAAGCAAGGAAACAGGGAGCCGCCGGGGTTTTTACTCGGGCAACACACCGCCGCGATATCGCTGGAATTGATGTCCTCGGTTGCATAATAATCGAGCAAGTGACGTCGTATTGATTCAAGAAGAGCGAAATCGGAATCGAAACTGTTATTTTCATACATCATTTTAAAAAAAATAAAAATTGGCCGAGTAGTATAGTTTTTGTTTGTGTTTACAGTTTCAGAAAGGAGAGATTTAATTATTTGGAGGCAAAAAAAGGATGGGTGAGTTCATATATACTGACGAAGTTATTAGGAAACGAGGTTAATTGATGGGCTGACATCATCAGTTTTTCGTACTGCTTCAGCGCTATATTCTATGGTCTTCATTTAGTCAATCACTCGTCCATTTACCATTTAACTCCTAAGACACGTTATTTAAATAAAACATGTGTTTAGACCGAGAATACCCACACTAAAATAAAGGGGAGTTAACAATGATGACTGAAAAAACGATTTAAAGTGTTATTATCCACGGATGAAACACTCTAAACCACTTATTTATTCAGTTGAGTTGTAACAATCCTATTACCACTCGTCTAAATATTTGCTATATTGTTATTGCATAAAATTTTAACATATAGTTAATAAACATGTCAATTAATAATCTGCGGATTTTTTTTTTTGATATTTCTTGAATTAAGCCAACAGATGGGGAGAAAAGAAAAATGAAAAAGGGAAAAGATCTTTGTTGAGATATAATTATTTGGATTTGGTTAAGGTGCAACCCAACTTATTTTTATTATCACTCAGAATCCGGTGTTGATTAATGGGTCAAGATTGGTATTGGCCTATTACAATTAATTTTGGGGCTTGTTTAAATAGTGACAGAATCTATATTGAAATAAGATTGAGTTTTCGTATTTATGGGAGATATTTACAAAGATTTAATTTGAAAATGACTCGATCAATAATTAATTACAGTTATAAGATAATTTTAAAAAGAACTCTCACTCTTAATTGACTTCAGATGCACGATACTAAGGTGATAAACAACTATAAATACAACTATAAGTAGAGGATTGCAGTACATCTAAATTACACAAATAATTTATTTACATAATTTTATTATTTTTCAGTAATTTAATTTCTTTTTGATTTGTACTGATTCTCATATTGAAATTCCGATAATTTACGCCGTCAGGCTCTCTGATGTGACTGTTACTTGTGCAGATAACTCGTGTTTTCGGTGATTTTCAAGCAGCTTAACGAGAGGGCAGGAAGATTTCTAGAAAGTTAGCTAAAAAGGGTGAAATAACAAGGCAACGCAGGAAGGAAAAGGACAGGCTTGTAGTAGTGGAATAGCATTTTCTTATGGTACTTTAATTTTAAGATGATGTGGTGGCGGGGGCCTCTCTTTTGTTTTCCAATTTGTTGCTTGTGTACAACCATTTCTTTGTTGGTGGCCCTTGTTATCATCATCAAGTCGTCGCTATATTATTTAGAAGGAGGGAGAGGCAGGTGACTTCATTCGAGCTTTCCTTTCCTTTCACTCGAGCCCCTCCTCCTCCTCCTCCTCCTCAATTAAGCTAAATTTGACAGTACGATTCCCCTAGCAGTCATTAACATCTTAAGCACCAATAAAATTGCGTGAATTTGACCAATAAACAGTTATCTCTTTAGGATTTTATAAAAGCATTCAAAATTATGGGCCTATTCTTAGACTTTGATAACTTCAAAAAATGTATAATATTATCACATATATACCAGATAATAAAAATATCATAACCCCTACAAGGTTATATCAAGTGATATTGAGTTCGGTTATTATTGAATATAGTCATAAAAGTCTTTTAAAGTCGGAGCATATTTCGTTAAGAAAATTATATTTTTTGAGATCACTCAAACATAATTTATTATGATTTTATTTGAAATGTAATATTATTTTTGAGTTCACTTAAATATAATTTATTATGATTATATTTGCAATGTGTATTTGTAGAGTATTAATTGCAACCAATGACATCTTAAACACCAATAAATTTGCGTGAATTTGACCAATAAACAGTAATCTCTTTACGATTTTACAAAAGCATTCAAAATTATGCACCTATTCTTAGACTTTGATAACTTCACGAAATGTATAATATTATCACATATATACAGGATAATAAAAATATCATAACCCCCACAAGGTCGTATCAAGTGGTATTGAGCTTGGTTATTATTGAATATAGTCACAAATGTCTTTTGAAGTCTCGGAGCATATTTCGTTAAGAAAATTATATTTTTCAAGGTCACTCTACTATAATTTATTATTATTTTATTTGAAATGTAATACTTAAATATAATTTATTATGATTATATTTGAAATGTGTATTTCTAGAGTATTAAGTGCAACCAATGTTTTATGTTTTGCACTTGTCTCGGCTGAAGGATAAGTCTAGAGACACAAAATTTAAATACAAAATTAAACATTACATCTATTTTAATTATTAAAAAAAGTGAAGGCATGGCACGAATTTTAATATCATGTCCCACTTTTTAACAATTAAGATGGATATAGTGTTTGGATGTTATGCACTTATATTTATTTGTAAAAAAAAATAAAATCATTATTTGTAATATATTACAACAGTTATTTAGCTTTTAGAGATGAAAACTGATATTTTCATAAGATTTTTTGATATTTTCACATGGTAAGTATTGTTACAGGTTTATAACGATGATTTTAACTGTCGCTATAGGTCTATAGCGATAGTTTACATGTAAAAATATCAAAAAATTATATGAAAATATCACTTCCCTTTAGAGATTACTTCAATATTAATTTAACAATTCCTGGTAGTGAAAATACAACTCCCTATTATTTTGCCAATCACTTATTAATAAATATAGCTTTAATAAAAGCTGTATTTTGTTAAATATTCTCAACTAAAATAAATATAGTCAATATGTGCGAACAAAAAATTGAATTAGGAAATAAATTTTAGAACTCCAAAATTAGGAATAGGGCTACTAGTTGCTAAAGAAAAAATATTACTCCTAAACTCTTCAACATATTATAATATATATGTTGGGGATATTTATTTTCTTTTTCTTTTTTCTCCCCTTGAAAACGTAGACCAATCGAGAAACATGGACTAGAGCTCAATTAATGTATAGAAAATTCGCCATCCGATCTAATAACGGCAGCAAGCCACGTTGTATTTGTACAAATGCTAAATAAATAATGACAAAACAGCCGTCGGCTCGCCGCTGCATTCCAACTACCCACACATGCGCATTACCTATCCCTCAAATTTAATTCATAAAAAATTGCTAAAAAATACAAAACTTGGTGAAATAAGAGAGTGGTGAGATGATGCTTCTTGTATTGTTTTAATATTCAGGTATAAAATTATATTTTAAGCTCACTTCTTTGAATTTTTGTATACTTTTTTTTTCTCTCTCTCTCTCTCTCTCTCTCTCTCTCTCTCTCTCTCTCTCTCTCTCTCAGTATATATATATATATATATATATATATATATATATATATAGGTCTAAGTTAGTAGAATACAAGTAGTGTCTAAGTTAGTAGAATACAAGTAGTGGTCCTTAATGAATATAATTATTTATTAAGTTGTATTCAATGTCGATATAATGTATAATATATATGTAGGAAGAATTTGATTTCCTACACCAAGTAAATTATATATATACAAAAAGTGAAATGAGAATGTTTGAATACAGACATCAATAATTCTTTAGACGATCGAGTTCAAATGAATTACGTAGCTTGTTAATATATATAATAATTTTGAATTTTGATCTTAAGTGGACTTCAACTATTAGCTCGATTTGAAACAAGAAAAAAGTTTTACGATAAATTAGTTTCTGGGAATTCATTTTAAGATTATTAATCTTTGTTTTTATATTAACAAAACTTAAAATATTCCAATGACACATTAATATATAATTATAAACATTAAATTTAAGAAACTCACTTCGTCTTCTTGTCAAAATCTATCTTGACTCCGGATGAGAGCCGATGATTAAAAAGTATTAGGGGTTCATTATCAATTACAAAACTATTCCAAAATGTTTAGATTACAAATAATAATAATAATAATAAATCAACTGCACCAGAGTATGAAAATCAATTTAATTATACAAGTGTTGCGTAAATCATCTTTTGGTGTTTCCTTTATTTTCAAGTCTTGTCACATCAGCCTCAATTATTCCGCAATAATATTAAAATTAGAGATTAACTTGTTGCAGGAGTTCAAGTTGTAAAATATGGCTAAAATTCGTCAAGTAAAAATAATACATGTTTATTGTCTAAAACCATCGGTGATACTCTCAGCGATCTTTAAAATATTCTCTCTTTTAAAGATAGTTGTTTAATAGGAAGTGATATTTTCACATAATATTTTCATTTGTAAATTGTTATTATAGATTTATAGCGACGGTCAAAATTATCGTTATATCAAAATCGTCGTTATACACATATAACGATACTTTTCATGTGAAAATATCAAAAAATCTTATAAAAATATCAATTTTCTTATTTAAACTCTTAAATCATTACTTATCTAATTACAAATTTATGTTTTTGATAGTATATCTAATTATATGTTCATATAGAAAACTTTTAAAAAGAAATATTGATTGTTAATTTATTATATTTAAGTTTAGAACCATATGTAAATTGCATTTAGATTATTACTCTTTTTGTTCTAAAATTAGATATACATATCTCTTTTTGGTCCGTTTCAAAATTAAATACACATTTTTATTTTAAAAATATAAAGTGATATGATATTTTTAATTTGTCATTACTTTTTTATTATTATTTTTAATATTAAATCACCACAGCTGAATTTTTAACTAATATTAAAATTATATTTAAAAATATAAATTTATCATTAGAAATTGCCGATTTAAAAATATAATTTTGAAACGGTTGGGTATTAAATAATACTATCTGTTTTAGTTGTTAAAATGGCAAAACATACTTGTGAAAATGCTCTAAATTTCAACAAACCTGGCTAGTTGTTATGAAATACAAGAATTATGAGTAGTTGGAAAGTCAAAGTTTAAAAGTCAGAGCTGTTACGTTAGTCCATGAACCGGACGGACAATGATCTTTAATTACCACACGTGGGGTCAGCTTTTCGGTTGATGTTTCCAGTATATATATGATTCAGGTTTCTTGAGAGGGTGTCATGGAGCTACATTATAAGGAAGGTTCGTATAATGTTCTATTTTCTTCTTTGTTTTTTCTTATCCTCTTCTTTAACACTGTTATTTTAGAGAAATAAGTATACTAATATATTTTAAAATCAAAATTAATTATAATATAAAAAAATCAATTACAATATTCATAAGTCTCATATCTCATTAAGAAAAGTTATTTCTAAGTATAAGAAATTCCTAATTAAAGTAAAGTTATTACTTTCATAACACTTTTCTAATTAAAATATTGTATTCATGACAAGTGATTAATCCAAAAAAAAAATAATTTTAATTGTACTTGATATCATGACAAATAATAATTTTTATTTTATTTTTGCAGGAAATCTCCCTACGATATCGTTATCGGTAGAGTTGATAATAATTATCAAGTTCAGATGTGACAAATTAATATTTTGAGGAGAATATAAAAGAATTTTTGTATGAATTCAAAAATTTACATCAAGTTTCTCTTAAAGAGATAAGAAATCATCAAATAATTGAAACACCACATCTAGTTTATCAATCAAGGAATGGCTCAAATATCAACATTTTAAACCAGACAGTTAACAAAAGTTATCTCTGATGAGTTCACTTCTACACTCCCCGTCCTTGCCAACACCGCCACCGGCGCCACCGATCCCACCACCGTCTTCCTCCTCTTTCCAGTTGAAACCGACGTAGAAGAATCTGAGTAGGTGGACGACGACATTGATGACGAAGAATTCAGGGCGGTAGCCGCCGATCTCTTCGATGTAATCCGAACCGGCTCCGGCTCGCCAGAATTAACCCGAAGAGGGAAATTCAACATGGCACGTGACCCGCGCATGCGGAACGCCGCCCTGTCATAAGCCAAAGCCGCATCCTCCGCCGTCTCAAATGTCCCCAGCCAAACGCGGGCCCCGTTCTTCGCGGGATCCCTTATCTCCGCCGCAAACTTCCCCCACGGCCGTCGCCTCACACCTCTGTAATGCCTCTCCTTCAGCGGCGCCACTTCCTCTGCCTCTATCTTTTGCTGAAATTCCGACAAGGCAGTCTCAATTTCAGGTTCAGGCTTGACCTCAATAGTGTCGGCGAATGACGTCATCCACCGGAGATGGACGGAGTTGTCATCAGATTCGTCCAGTAGGTGACGCCTAATCGATTCGAGAAGAGCAAAATCATCAGAATCAAAACCGCAATTGTCTTGCATCATTTTTTTTTTTTGATCAGTGTGTTTACAGTTGAAAGAGAGAGAGAATTGTTGTGTTGGTATAATATTTTGATTGGATGGGGGAATTTGCTTATATAGGGGCTTTAATTTAGAAACGTGGTGCATGAACTTGGTCGAGTTGGGGTCCTTGATTATTACAATATTTGTAGGAATACTATTTTAATGAACTTTCTAACCAAAGTTTCTTGGATTTCAACGGAGGACCTTCCCTGAAACTTCACATATCTGGAAGGAGGGGTCTTCAGACACGTGATTGAGTAAAACTTTCAAGTAGATAACATTATTGATTTGTTTCAAGTAGATAATAGTTTATTCCCTTTTTTTTTTATAACTTATTCATCATTGGACCACCTTGCTAGGGAAAAATTTGTCCTGGTGAAATTTAAACAAAAATTATATATTAAACGTCTTGACGACATTACTTGAATGGCTGTTCCTTTCAATTTTTGATAAATACTGAACAAAAATTCTTTACTATCTTAAAACTGTTCTTTTTGAACGATTCATTCTATGAGCGAGACAGTTAATTAAAAAATGAGTATAACATTATTATAACATTGAAGGATCAAGTCGAACCTAAATATGATAGGGAGGGACTAGATATCTCTCGTTAGGATACACAATTTAAAAAAATAGAATTGTCAATTATTGCCATTATATTCATGTTGAAGGTCCTACCTACAGTACTACTTTGTTTACCATTTGTTGCTTGGCAACTACTCACTTGCTTTAGGGGCCCATTATGAGCAAGTTGCATAAATTAAATGTTGGAGGCATGTACAGCCTGCCACAACCAAAACTTTCATTCCATCGGAAATACGTTTCAAATTTTGTATAGATTATTGTATAATTTTACTATACACAATTATTTATATAATATTTTTTTTATAAAATAGTTGATTTTATAAAATAATTAAAATATAGGACCCATTATTTTACAAAGAATCATTATATGGATAATTATGTATAACAAACTTCATTATTGTATAGACATTTTAAAGCCAACTGAACTTGTTTAAAAATCAAAATATAGAGAAAAAAGAAGCAATAATTAAAAAATAAAATAAAATCGATATACCATCTCAAGTACTAAAATGTAATATTAAAATTATACCTCCCTCGCTCCAGGAAAAAATATCATTTGGAAATTAAAATTATACTAAATAAAATACTTTGTTGATGATAATATAAAATGACACGATATTTTTAAGTTTAACATCACAATTTCACTATCATGCCGGTAATTCTGAATTAAACACGCATATATTTAAGGATAAATATGAAAAATAAATAAATTTTAATATTTACAAATTTTACAAATGAAGTTTTTTTTATAGGATTGACTGACGGCTGAAGTAAATCGGTAAAATTCCTTTATTATTCTCGGTGAAAATATTTACAATTAAGTTGACAGTTCCAAAGGCAAAGGACATTGCGAAATAAAAGTCAGGTTTGAATTTGACCAAATTAGTCTAACCATTTGACCTCAAACGATATATTAACTAGTAACAACGAAGAGTTATTTTATATTTTTGAAATAAGTGAATAATATATATTTTTTCTCACATATTTATATGGCTCATCATAGGCGAATCTCACAAATATATAAAAGGAGGAGTATATTATACACTTACCATAAGAACAAAAACGTAGAATAATCTCTCCGCAACACCAGTAAATAATATATAAAATAGTGAACCTTCAACACCTTCCAAATAATTTCGGTGAGGAAAAGGAAAAACTTAATTAAAAACAAAATCTGATGATGCAAGTGGGCTGCATTGAATATTCTGAAATTTCTGGTATATGAATGTCATAAAAATTGAACCTTCAATCAACTGTTGCATTGAAAGTTTCCTCAAAGAGTTTCAAGGCAGGCAGTTGACCATATTATTGCTTGAATATTTTCCCTCCCTTCTAAAATATAAAAATAATCTCGTCTTTTTTTTTAAAAAAAATTCGAGATAATTTTAAGTATAAAATTGATGTGACACTAATCTTGAAACATTACTAATTATAAATTTTAATTATTTTAAAATATATATATATATATCACACTAATTTTGAAATATCTTATATCATTTCAACAAATTATTACAGCTTAGAACGGGGGAATATAAGATTTTATAGTTTGTAGTCTTGTCACTTTTACTTTTTTTCTAGGTTTGTATTCTCACCTTCATAGAGTGTAAGGTGTACTCAATATTAAGAGATTTAGAAATTATTGAGATTATTGTATAATTCGTTGTATTTGTGTACTCATATTCCTCTAAAGAGATTCATTTTTTTTTTTTTGTTTTGAAGCATTATTTTGGCTTCTTGAGAAGTATAATATAATTTTATAATCAAAGATATCATCATTAGTCGATGAGATTTTTGTCTAATGGTTAAGACTGAGATGTTAATTCGATTCTCATTATTATAATATTAATAACCAATAATTATGTTTGATTTTTAAATTCGAATATGAGATTCTTTCAAATTCAAAAATTGATGTGGATGTTCATTTTCTTCTGGACATGCAAATATCTTGATGTATCAACTTTAAGAAGAGTTCACGTTCTGCTGCATAAGCCAATATATCCCTGTAGATGTGTAATCTTAAAATAATTTTAGGATAAAATCAAATTAGTTTGTTTGCTCTGGTTATAACAACCCCCCCCCAGTCAGTCATTCACGGGCATTGTAATACCAGTATTTGATTTTAGGCATCTAAAAATCTTTTTTCAAAAGTGTTTGTTTCTTGATATATGCGGGAGTATCTTTTAGGATGATCAGAACTCATCAAATAAAGCATTTCAAAAAGATAAAAGATAACGTTTGTTGCCTGACGCAAATACGTACCATGAATTATTATTATTGATTTCTAAAAAATGCATGTCATGTCGCTACTACTAGTACAAATTCTTCCCTATGGACTGACAACCGGATAATATCCGAAGAGAATTGATATTTTCACAAGATTAAATAGAACTCATTTATAAAAATATTAAATTAATTTATAAAAATATTAATTAAAATTGATATTTTCACTAACTAATTTGATATTTTCACAAAATTAAATGAGATTTACTTGTAAAAATATTAAATTAACTTGTGTGAATATCAATTTCCTATCCAAAAATATATACATACAAATCATTTACTCAAATTGTTTGTATTTTTGAAATAATGATCAAATCCTAATTTCCTTAAATTGAAAAGTCACGATAAAGATGATTACCCGTCTAATCCCTATGATATATAAATAAAGTAGTACTTGCAGCTAAATTATAATACCCAAAACCATGCAATTTTTTTTAACTTTGCTACTTTTCTCCCTTTTAACATTTTCCCATTCACTTCCTCTCTCCACAAACTCTAGATGGATCGTGGATGATGAGACTGGACAGAGAGTAAAGCTAGTAGGCGGAAACTGGGCTGGCCATGTTGGGCCCATGTTGCCGGAAGGGCTTGACCAGAAGCCCTTAAGTGAAATTGCAAGGCATATAGCATTGATGGGATTCAATTCTGTACGTCTCACATATGCTACCTTCATGTACACTCGCTATGCCAACCTTACAGTTGTTCAATCATTTCGTGATTTGGGCCTCGATGCTGAAATCAAAAGGATGTACAAGTATAACCCAAAAATTTTGGACCTTACACTGATTGATGCCCAAAAGGCAGTAGTTGATGAGCTGGGCTCACATGGTGTGATGGTTCTGCTGGATTGCCAAGTTAGTAAGCCCATTTGGTGCTGTAATGATGATGATGGTAATGGGTTTTGGGGGGATAAGTATTTTAACCCACGAGAATGGTTGCAAGCTTTGAAGATGGTGGCCACACGCTACAGGAACAATCCTACGGTATGTTAATTAATTTGAATTTTGTGCTCAATTGTTCGATATGCATAGTTTGGCAAAAAACTAACTACTATGCATCTACATTTGGTTATGGTACAGCTATTTAAAATTAGATAGAATATTATTTTTGGAAAAGGGAGATAACCAAGTGAGTATACAATTTTATAGGGTTAAAATGATAATCTAACTTAAAAAAAACGTGCAAACGTGATAATTTTTTATATATTAGTGGTGTGTCAATAAAGCGTTATAATGACGGTGCATGTATTATAAATTTTACATAATCTGATATTTTTACATATTTTACCATTTATATAAATATATTTGTCCGTCCACTATTTAAACTATTATTATAATAAAGGTACTTTTTTTGCAGGTAATAGCTATGAGTTTGAGAAATGAATTACGTGGACCCGGCCAAAATGTTGATGTTTGGTATCGTTACGTTCGTAAGGGTGCAAAAACAATTCATAAGACGAACCCTAATGTTTTAGTGCTTGTTTCGGGTTTAAATTATGATCTTGATTTTACATTTTTAAAGACCAAGCCCCTTGGACTAAATATAAATAATAAGTTGGTTTATGAGGCACATAGGTACTCATTTTCGAATGGAGAGAGCGATAAATGGGTGCACCAACCATTAAACCAATTTTGTGACAGTGTTATCCAAGATATCAACAACCATACCACATTTTTGGTCAGCAGTCCGAACCCGGCTCCGTTATATATCACTGAATTTGGTGTCAACATGTTGGGTACTAACCAGGCCGATAACAACTTCCTGGGTTGTTTCTTGATCTATTTGGCTGAAAATGATTTGGATTGGAACTTGTGGGCTTTGCAAGGAAGCTATTATTTCAGAAATGACCAACAAGATTTTGAGGAGCAATATGGAATGTTTACTACCAATTGGACGAGTATTAGAAATCCTGAAACCCATGATAAGTTGATGTCTATACAACGCATGATCCAAGGTATAACTCATCATATCCATCAAGTTTTTTTCTAGTTTTGAAAATGATTCTTTTGATACACTGTCTCTTTTTTATTATATAGGTTATTTTAGATATTTTTATTTTTTTCGTAATATAAGACGTTTTATATATATATCTAAGAGAAAAATCTTATCATTTCCTGTTTTATTCATAAAGATAGAGTAATTGAGAGAGAGATAAGGAGGAGTAATTAATTAATACATGAAAAATAATGAAATTTCAAACCAATATTAATTACTTAATATTAGTATTAATGAGACTTGTTAATATATGTGATTATGTCTTAAACGACCCATATAATGAAAATAAAAGTATATAATACAAGTTCATATTGTATACATTTTGTTGAAAATAAAAATATTCTTTTTTATTCTATACGTAAACTTGTAACATATTTGTTATTAAATATTTTCTCTATCTAAATCGATAGTTCTATTTAAATTATTTATGTATGTTAAGGATTGTCTAGAACATAGAACCCATGAGTGACTGATCCATTATTCTATTTGTAGATCCAAAATCATCCGCGCCGAAGTACAAAAGAATGTATCATCCGTTGAGTGGTAAATGTATTAGGGTGGATGACGAAAATGAACTTCATTTAAGTGATTGCTATAGCTTGAGTAAATGGAGTCACGATGGCAACCGGACCGCAATCCGATTAATCGGAACTCCATATTGTCTGACAACCATCGGGGAAGGGATGCCGGTGATCCTCACAAAGGAGTGTTATAGTGAACAAAGTATGTGGAAATCAGTCTCCAACTATCAGCTGGCTAACAAAGATAACTTGTGTCTACATTATGATCCTAATTACTCTTCCAGAATCTTGACCAAGAAGTGCATATGTCTAGGTGAGGATGATCCTAGCTGTGTTGAAAATCCCCAAACTCAGTGGTTTAAGCTTATTTTATCAAATGCTAAGTAGAGAAGTTTTTAGTGAGTGTTTGGTCTTTTAGGAGTTGTCCCTTGGATGGGTATATTTCATTATTAGATGCCTTCTTTGGGACTTCAGAAAAAGAAAGAAACATTGGTTAAAGTTTTGTCTCGACTACTGAGGAGTAAATGGCATTTTGAGTTTATTTTCTCTCTTTACTTCAGACTCATTTGTTCTCTATAAATTTTAGTGTTTTCTTGGTTTAATATTTGAAGGATCAAACTGGAATTGACTTTAGCTGTTGTAGATGTCATGGCTATGACGAATTATTTGGTGTCCCAAGAGCAAATGAATAGTATACTTCTCTTTCTGACATAACAGTGGGATCCGCAAAGGCCCAACCACTTATAAATCCTATTATTATGTAATCGAAGAGAACATACTGTTCATTTGCTTTGCTCCTGGGACATTGAATAATTTTTCCATAACTACATAATCTATAATATACTCTCTCCTAAGCTTGACTACAATACATATTAAAAATCATTTTTTTTAATGTTTTCTTTCAAATTTAACCATGAAAAAATAAGAAACGTTGTCGTTTTTTAATAACTTTTCTAGACGTAAGACTTATTTAAAATAAAAAAGTAGCAAAATCTATATCATTTAAACTGTATTAAAATTTCAACACATAGATCAATGTGTTTCATTTCGTAGAATTACATAAAAACTAATAAACCCCCTATTTTTTCATGTTTTTATTACCTATACGATTATATTTAAAAAATAAAAAATGTTAAAAAAATATCATGTTTTTTGGCCATAAGGCTTGGTTATACGTACTATCAATGATAAAACAACTATTTATAAGGTACTATGACTAGGTATAATTCATTCTTAATTTCATATATATATATATATATATATATATATATATGCGCGGGCGCACTATGTATTTCATAATACACACACACCATATATGTTATTTTTTATGATGATCTGAACCTATCAAATAAAAGAAACAAACTCATCAAACGTATTAGGTGCATACATACCTCAATACCAATACCTACACCAAACCTAAATATATAATAGAAAGTTAGGTTGCTGATATAACACACATATAAAGATAGTGACATAACTAATCTCCTATAACCTTTTATAAATGTGTTTATTTATATATTTTTACAATCAAGAAAAATCATAACCCAAACCATGCAAAGCTTTTTTCCTTTACTTCTTCTCTCCTTTGCAACTCTAACCCATTCACTCCCTCTCTCCACAAACTCAAAATGGATTGTGAATGATCGAACTGGACAAAGAGTGAAGTTAGCAGGCCTCAATTGGGCCGGCCATGTCGGGCCAATGTTGCCGGAGGGGCTTGACAAGAGGCCCTTGAGTGACATTGCAAGGCGTGTAGCTCTGATGGGATTCAATTCTGTACGTCTCACATATGCTACTTACATGTACACTCGCCATGCCAACCTTACAGTTGCTCAATCATTTCAAGATTTGGGCCTCAATGAAGCCATTGAAGGGATACAGATCCATAACCCACAAATTTTGGGCATGACACTAATTGATGCCCAGAAAGCTGTAGTTGACGAGCTGGGCTTGAATGGTGTGATGGTTCTGCTCGATTGCCATGTTAGCGAGCCTATTTGGTGCTGCGCTGATGGTGATGGAAATGGGTTTTGGGGGGACAAGAATTTTAAACCCACAGAATGGTTAAATGGTTTAACTATGGTAGCTAAACGCTACAAGAACACTCCTACCGTATGTTAATAAAAATATTTTTTTATATGCATATTTTTTTGTTGATTAACTGTTATGTATGCAGTGTCCGTATGTTAATATTTATGTGTTACTAATTGATGTCATTTTTGACGTAGTTTAATTTTGAATTAACTACTATGTATGTAGATTAATTAGGTTATGGCACAATTGTTAAGATCATATCATATTGTATTTTAATTAGTTAAACATGTATGTCGTCGTTAATCATCGATCAACTCGTATTTAAATTTTTACATGTAAGTTTGATAATAACTAAATCACTAATTTACAGGTAATTGCCATGAGCTTGCGAAATGAGCTACGAGGACGACACCAAAATTTAGATGACTGGTATCGCTATGTTCGTGAAGGTGCAAAAACCATTCATAAGGCAAACCCCAATGTGCTAGTGCTTGTTTCGGGTTTAAATTATGATCTCGATTTAACCTTTTTAAAGAGCAAGCCCCTTGGACTAAATATTAACAATAAGTTGGTTTATGAGGCACATAGGTACGCATTTACGAATGGACAGGTCAATAGTTGGGTGCAACAACCATTAAACCAATTTTGTGACAATGTTATCCAAGATATCAAAAATAAAACCACATTTTTGATCAGCGGTCCGAACCCGGCTCCATTATATATCACTGAATTTGGAGTCAACATGGCGGGCAATTACGAGGCCGACAACAATTTCTTGGGTTGTTACCTTATGTATTTGGCAGAAAATGATTTGGATTGGAACTTGTGGGGTTTGCAGGGAAGTTATTATTTTAAACAAGGCCAAAAAGACTTTGAGGAGGAATTTGCCATGTTTAACAAAGATTGGACAAGAATAAGAAATCCTCAAATCCATGAGAAGTTGCTATCTATACAACGAAAAATTCAAGGTATAACTTGAGTCTAAATTTATTACTATCTCAGTTTATGTCTCATCTGTCCAGTCATTTCATATATTACTTTCAAGTATAATTTAGTTTGTTCTCATTTTAAAAAATGAGAAGTTCATTTAACCATGTTCTATATTTTTCATTTTTACTTCTATATGTTAACGTTACGTAGAACACACTTAAATTAAATGATCATTTTTTTTGTCAAATGTAGATCCAAAATCAAAGGAGCTAAAGTACCTAAGAATGTATCATCCGAGGAGTGGTAAATGTATTAGGGTGGACAAAGAAAATGAGCTTCACGCAAGTGATTGCTATAGCTTGAGTAAATGGAGTCACAATGGCAACCACAAGCCAATCCGGTTAATCGGAACTCCGTTTTGTCTGACAGCCGTCGGAGAACAGATGCCGGTGATCCTCACAAGGGACTGCTATAGTGAGCAAAGTATGTGGAGATTGGCCTCAAAATATCAGTTGGCTAACAAAGATAACTTGTGCCTACATTATGATCCTATTTACTCTCCAAAAGTATTGACCATGAAGTGCATTTGTCCAAGTCAAGATAATCCTAGTTGTGTTGAAAATCCTCAAAATCAGTGGTTCAAGCTTATTTCATCAAATGCCAAGTAGAGAAGTTGTTTAGGGACTGTTTGGTGGTTTGGGATTAATTAGTCCCTTAAATAAGTATCTTTCGTGTTAAACTAGTATGATTTGTCAAGGGTTTTTTTAGTTGTACTATAGTCCAGTCACTAGTGCTACACCTCCATGTTTATCATGCAAATGGTGATTAGGGTTTTTCGGTCTCAGCATCATTAGACGCAATATTGTCGGCGTAAAAGAGATTAATCCTTGAATATATTTGTATGCAGAAAAATTGTACCAAATTAAATAAAACTAACATATAATATTATACGGTCATTAATTGTTAGAGTTGAGTTAATTTTGTGCGGAGAATTGAAAGGTGAATGGCGGTTCGAATTTATTTTTTCTCTATTTAGACTCATTTATTTTCTATAAATTTAAATATCTGCTTGTTTTAAAATTAGAAAATCAAACTCGAATTGACATCAGATTTCGTGGCTAAATATAATATATTCAAGCACCATCTTCCTTGAAAACAGGATCTTCATTTTATTTTTGATTTTTGATTTAATATGTTTGGGATTTTCAAAACCTAAATTTATCATCTTTTGATATATTTTATCAATTGTCTTTCGTCCGACACATTGATTTCTTAAGAATATTAAAGGCTTTATAAGAAAATATAATATTTACAATTACAAGTTTTCTCACATTTTTTTTCTTTGTTTAAAGAAAAATCTTTTTAAATTTAAAGTATAGTAAATTTTATATATTTTACAATAATTATAGTAAAGAATCTGATAAATTATAATAAATATTTTTATTATATTATATCTTATTATGAATGAATTAAGTTCATTCACTTCAGCTCTTATTTTAAAAAATCTTGTTATGTATTTAGATAAATTTATGTCAAATTATTATTATAAAACTTATCAATATATAAAATTATAAAAATATATTATTTATTATATATCTCTCTAAACAATTATTATCAAAAAAAATTACTTAAACATTCGGCCGTCAAACCTGCCGCCCATGTTATTATTTTTTGAGCGAAACGATTAACACTTGCATATAACGATATGTATATATGGACATATTGGTCTTATACCGACTCCAAAGATTAGAAGACAAAAATATATAGTAGGTGTAAATAGATATAAATAAATTTTAATATAGTAATTTTTGTATTCGTATTTAAAAAATTAATTTGTTATTTATATTTATATTCGGTATTCGACGAATTTTAAAAATACTATCTGTATTCGATATTTGAAATAATATCCAAATACAGATAATATCTCTTCTCGTTTATTTTATTCAAAAAAACAGATTATTCAAATATTCGGGTATTCAAATTCGTTTATCAGTTACCTAATATAAAATTCATTTAAATTATTTATAAAAAAAATAAAATAATTTGAATAATTACTCGTAACCAATCACAATTTAAAGTTTAAACCATACATATTAATGAATGAATGTTAATTTATTTATTTTTAATAAATACAATAATTAATGCTCTAAATTATAATTCAAATAAGTTTTCATTATTTTTGAAATACTAAATTCAAAATGAATACTCTACTTATTAATGTTTAGATATCCATTAATAAGTAGATGTTTATTTTATGTGTTAATTTAGAGTAATACTATAGTGTGTATGAATATTTATAATCTATTATTATAATATTTAAATAATATTTATAACAATTGTTAAATGATGCATTTTAGATATATTATAACACTATATATAACTACAATTAAAAAAATGAGTTTTAAAGTACACTTCATTAATGAATGAATGTTAATTTATTTATTTATAATAAATACAATAATCAATACTCCAAATTACAATTCAAATAAGTCTTTATTATTTTTGAAATCCTACATTCAAAATGAATACTCTACTTATTAATGTTTAGATATCCATTAATAAGTAGATGTCCATTACTTATTAATGCATGAATATTTATAATCTATAATTATAAAATTTAAATGATATTTATAACACTTGTTAAATGATGCATTTTAGATATATTGTAACATTATATATAACTAAAATAAAAGAAAAAATAATGAGTTTTAAAGTATAGTTCATTAATAAATTAATGTTAATTTATTTATTTTTAATAAATACAATAATCTATGCTCTAAATTGTAATTCAAATAAGTTTTTATTATTTTTGAAATCCTAAAATTTAAAATAAATGCTCTACTTATTAAAGTTTAGATGTCTATTAATAAGTTAATGTCCATTTTATGTATTTGGAGTAATACTGTAGTGTGTATGAATATTTATAATCTATAATTATAACATTTAAATAATATTTATAACATTTATAACACTTGTTAAATGATCCAAAAGTTATATTGTAACACTTGTTAAATGATATTTATTGTTAAATGATACATTTTAGATATTTTAACTTTATAATAGTAAAAAATCATTAACTATACTTAAATCAATTTATTTCAATTTATTAATATTATAATAAAAGTGTTATTTCCTACTTTTTTAAAGTGAAATGACATATTTGAAAAATAATTTTCGTATAATTGTGAAAACTAATTATTATATAAGAAAGACCACTTAAAAAATTTTATTTTGCTTATTATATATATATATATATATATATATAAGTTATTCGGATATGAATTTTGAATATGGATCCGAATTCAAATATCAGATTCTGGATATCCGTCGAATATATTTAAGGTCGAATATTAAACAAATACGAAAATGCCTATATTTATATTCGTATTCGTTTATTTATGAATATTTTTAAATCAAATATAAATATATTTATTTATTTTTAAATGTGAATAATATATATATATATATATATATATATATGCAGATGAATACGAATTTTTTTATTATGTCCTAACTGCCCCTATGCAGTATCATGATACCGGTGGGGTACGTGTCATAGGTTGGTGAGCAATTAGGTAATGACTCACCTTCTAACAAAGATACTAGACGAAGAAATATGTGCCTATGAGTTTAATATAAAGCAACAAATTGGCGGAAATACTTAGAAGTGAGAGAAAGCCAAAAGAGAGCAAAGAAGAAGAAGAAAAGAATTTGTGCGTTTTTAAGTTGGATCAAGGGATTTATATATACTCTGATTTTGCTCCTGAATCTCGATAGGTAAGTTTTTGTTAATTCATGAACTGCATATCTTAATTCGAAGTTTAGAATTTGATCTTGATATAAATCTTCGTTTTGTCTCAAATATGAATGATAGTATTTGTTCTTGATCTACCTCAATATATAGTATCCCTCAAAAATCTTAATCAATGTGCTATATTCATGAATTTGTCCTTTCTTGGTTGCAAAATCTAATGCACCTGTACATTTTCTTGGATTTTTAATCCATTAGATGCTACAATTCAATATGTTTACGACTGTGAAGAAGATGAAGTCTTTTACCACGAAAGCTAAGAGTTTCGTTCTGAAGATCTTATGAAGGTTAGCCCAAGGTGTTCTGATCCGGGGAGTTGTGGCTACAATTTTAGCGGCCGCTGTCATTCTTCTTATTGTATTTTTATTAAGTGATACTCGTATAGCCTTTCTCTCAACAAGTTCGAGATGGATTGTCAATGCAAAAACAGGACGGCGTGTGAAATTAGCCTGCGTAAATTGGCCTGGTCATATGTATCCCATGGTACCAGAGGGTCTCCACAAGAAACCTTTAAAAAACATTACAGAAAGTATTGTTTCAATGGGGTTCAATTGCGTTCGTCTCACCTGGGCTACCCAAATGTTCACCCGTAATGCATATAGGAATCTTAAGGTCGCAGAATCACTAAATAAATGGAATTTAGTAGCGGCTACTTTTGGAATGGACATAAACAACCCTCAACTAATGAACCTTACCCTTATTGATGCCCAGAAGGCTGTCATTGATGCTCTTGGCCAAAAAAACATCATGGTGGTGCTTGATAACCATGTCAGCCTCCCAATATGGTGCTGTGATTGGAATGATGGAAATGGGTTCTTCAAAGACGTGCATTTTGATCCCAAGGAGTGGGTGCAAGGCTTATCCCTCGTAGCTAGGCAGTATAAAGCAAACCCTGCGGTAAGTACATTTCATTGGAACTATACAATGAAGAAACTGTATGATTGTATTGCCTAATAGCTATTATCAAAATTATCAGTCTTGTTCATTTTTTCATGCTATAAAATGAAACAATCTTATGCCGGCTTTAAAATTTATGGATTTTAAGGCCTATATAGTTTATAGAAGGCCTCCCTTTCCACCTTTATCATAAATTGAATAGGATATAAAAAAAAAAAAACTGAAGTTTCCATTAATATTTTTTTTTTAATTAATGATCATTGTGAAAACCTTTTTCTCAATACTTGCCTTTGTTTGCTGGTTCTCTGTTTTCTTTCATAAGTTATAAAAACAGGCAAAAAAATAAATAAAAATAAAGATATGTTTGGTTGCCTATAGTTTTTCTTCTTTTCTTCATGAAAACGCCTCACTAAGAAAAGCAAAGAAGAAAACTTTTCTATGTTATACTTGCATCCATGATTGATATTTTATCTTAATTTCTTTTTAAAAGATAAGTCAATAATTTCATCAATAAGGATGGTATTTAAATGTATATAGGTAGTGGCAATGAGCATACGAAATGAGTTACGTGGACCTCGCCAGAATGAGTATGACTGGTACCAATTCATTGAAAAGGGTACCACTGCAGTTCATCTGGAAAACCTAGATGTCCTAGTGATTATCTCAGGCTTATCATTTGAAACCAATCTCAGTTTCTTAAAGCAACGACAATTGAATTTTGGAGTGAATGTGAATAAGAAGTTAGTCTATGAAGCACATTGGTACGCATTTGGTGATCCACCAGAAAAATGGGTTTTCCAGACAAATGAATACTGTTCAGAGATCACTCAATGGTTCATGAACCAAACAGGGTATTTAATGATGGGCCATAACCCGACTCCCATATTTCTGAGTGAGTTTGGGAAGGATCAGACTGGTAAAAGCGAGGCTGAGAATCGATACTTCACCTGCTTGATGGCTTTTCTGGCAGAGAGAGACATGGAATGGGCCTTGTGGGGATTGCAAGGAAGCTATATGCTTAGAGAAGGTCAAATTGAATGGGAGGAGCCTTATGGCTTGTATGACTTCTCTTGGGACAACCTAAGAAATTCATCCATGCTACAGAATTTACAACTTATGCAACAGATTATTCTAGGTATGGTTATATGATCATAATTCACGTAGATAAATGATTTTTCAGTCATCTTTTATAATACAGTTGGCACAATGTTGTTTGTTTTAATAATTGCTACTTGGGTGTTGTGTGACATTGTCGAACGATTTGGTCACGTTGCAGTTAGATTAGTGCCAAAAAAATTCTTGAAAGGAAGGAACATTTGCAATTGCAAATCTCAGATGCTGAGATGCTTAAGATTTTCAACTAATATTTGTTCTTCTTGAATGCAGATCCAACTTCAGAGTATGAAACATACTATTTAATGTATCATCCACAAACAGGTCAATGCGTTCATGTAGGCAAGCACAATATTACTACATCGGACTGCTATAAATTGAATAGATGGGGTTACGATGGAGATGGTAGTCCAATCAAGTTACTCGGCACTTCCGGATGTTTAACTGTAAAGGGCGATGGTCTCCCGACAAAGGTCACAGGTGATTGTTCTAGCCAGTGTAGTGTATGGAAGTTTGTTTCAAAATCAAGAATGCATTTAGCTTCTAAGGATGATCAAGGAAGGGACTTGTGTTTAGAGTGGGATTCCTTTAACTCGACAATTGTGACTAAGAAGTGCTTATGCCTGGGAGATAATTTGCAAGATATTTCTTGGTGTAGTGACAATCCCCAAAGACAATGGTTTAAGTTTGTTCAAACAAATAAATCTTAACTATAGATTTGTATGTTCATCTTCTTTTTCATTTTTCTTGAGCATTGAAGAATTACAGTTTCTTTTTTGAGATCACACCAGTATATGAATACACAAACTTCATATATTTTACTTTTATCAGAGGCTCTGTTAGTTTTTCAAAGCCTTCTGGCATTAGAAAATTTATAGCTAAACCTCTGGAATCCTGATTATAATGAGGAGAACATATAGAAGAGGTTCACTCACCTGCGTCAATTGGGCTGCCCGTTTACAGCCAATGTTGGGGAAGGGTTTGATATACATTGCCTTTACGGCCGATGTTCGGGAAGGGCTTGAGAAGAAGCTATTGATATACATTGCAGGGCAAGTAGGTCTAATGGGCTTCAATTGTGTACGTCTCACATGGGCTACTGGAACCAATACGTTTACAGTCCCTAAACAATTTGAGCCTCAAACAGGCCCAGAGGAAGGTATATATATAGCTAAGGACAATACTAAATTGTTGGATGTCAATGTAACACATTAACTCCATATCGGAATATATAAAATAATTTGATATGTATATAAATTTTCAAACTATATAATAGAGTCTGTTGCTGTCTAAGATGTCATTGTAACACCCACCCACCCCGTCTCTCTCTTTACCATATGATCAGCTCATGCAGCTTGAACTAGCACTCGTTCCCTTTCACTTTTTCTTCTGGTCCACCCTTTCACTTTGACAGCCCTTTTCTCTTGATGAATTTGAAACAACAGAAACAGTCTTTTCTGAAAGTTTAACTCACATTCCATAGTTTACTTTTCATTTTTAAACAGTGCATGAAAAAACTTTTAACAGTGCATGGAAACTATAAACTTTCTTGGAGACTTTGACTCTCGCATTAGGATTTTAATTCGTTGCGTGGAATTTAATCCATAATATGTACCATGTATATGGACCATAGGATTCTGTCTAGCAACTTATGAAACCAAGTCAATCCGGTATACAAACATATACATATATGTGTGTGTATATATATATTTGATATATTATTATACGAGAATTGCAGCCCCACTAGCGAGGCAGTACAAAAATATAAGAATGAGCAATGGGGATCTAGTCCACTCAAGGGTTTGATAAATAATTAAAACGAATTAAATAATATTTTTTTAAAATAAAAGAGATGTAGCTGGGGTGGAAAAATGGCTAAAAATGTCAAACGTCAGATTCATCTTAAATGTCTAAGAAATTGTTTGGTACGTGAGAAGAAACCACCTTTTAAAACTTCTCCACTTGCTACAAAACCCAAACAAGCTTATTAGACAAGAACCAAACGATCACGATTGGTTGACATACAAAGCAATGGATCTTGTTGTTAATTGGCGGAGTTGAGTGTACTCTTTACCTGCTTTCGAGAAAGGAAAATTTGGATAGTGGAGGAGACCCAACTTTAGACTCAATTGTTAATATAATAAATAAACACTAACCATCAACCAAACACATGGATGTCATATAATTACAAAACAAATGTAGAACATGTCTACTTCGTATTCCTCCGATCCATATTTGTTAATTGTTTTATTTTACAAAAATAAAATATTGTAATATATAATAACTTCATTTTTTAAAATTCGTCACTGTACTTTTATTATCGTCCTGTTATTACTAATTAAATTAATAATGTATTATATTTAGTGCAAAATATATCTTGTTCTAATCTAAATTTCATGAAGATAAACACGAAGAAAAAAAAATGTAATATTCAGAAATTTTATTAAAAGTTTTTTTAAAAAGTTTTTATAATAAATAATTACTGCTCTTTTAGCAAGGTTCTTAGATCCGAACCGATCATTAAATCGAAAAAAGTACTGAGTGAATGAGTTACTGGTCAAATTAGTAGTTGAATCGTTATTGACCTAGCAACGTCATTAATATATAAAAATATATATTATTAATAATTAATAAAATTTTAAAAAATCTCATTTTTGATTATCTAAAATATAATAAAGTTAAGTTGCAATATTACTAAACGTGGTTAATTTTACTATTAAAATTTTTTTGGTAAAAGAACAAAAAAATTGGTCAAGTCAATAACTAATTTTATCGGTTAAATTACTAATTTGACAGATAAATCAACTAAATTTTAACTAAAATTAATTTTTTTATTCAAACCGAATCAAAATATCAACCGATTTCGATTTTATCGGCGGTCCGGTCCAGTCCATTTTTAAAATCATGTCTTTTACTATTGTGGTCACTCAGCCACCGCACTCGGTGGTATTCTGCGGCTGAACTGTATGATCATTCCATTGTGAATTAGGTATCGAGGAAAATCAGATTCTGTTTTTAATTAATGGGACAAAAGTAAATAAGCTAGGGCCCTAGTCCCTACTCAAAAATCAAGTTCCAGTCAACATTTTAGGCGCACAAGTTTGAGCTAAGATTACTTTAGACTAATAATTTGTCTTATCTATGCCACGGTTGGCAGTACCACTGTATCAAATGGTTAAAATTAAGTAAACTGATTTTTATAACTTTCTATAAATCAAGTGATATTTTTATAAAATACCTTACATAAACAATAATAATTAAAATTCATATTTGAATTAAAAATAAATTTATAACAATATTATAAATTTACTTATAAAAATAACAAGTCTTTTCCTAAATCATTTTGCAATTCATTACTTTCTCGAACTGAGCTTAAAGTTCACTTTTACATTACTTTTTTAAGTCTGTGATAAAATAAAAAATAAAAGAATAGAAAACTTAATTTATAATAAAAAACTTATATATTTATTTTATGTTGTTACTAAGTTTATAAAAAAATATATATAAGTTACCAACTTATCATTACATTAGTTTTATTATATTTATAGTTTAGAAGGTATAATAATAATTATAAAATATAATCATAGAGATTATAAAAGATGATGTTATGTTATTTAATATTTCGTTTAAATTTATTTATTTTTAAAACAAGAAAAATTGACAAAAAAGCGTGACTGAATTTTTCAAATTTTTTTATCATTTATTAAAACACCCAATAACAAAAAAATTAAATTTTACATCTATATCTCTTCTTTTTGGTATATAAAACTCAATAACAGAGTGGTCAGGCTAAAAGAAGGTGTTAATAAACGTATTGGGGAGGCGTGGATAACCCTATCCCATCCACAGCTGTGTTTTATAAACTTTTGGAACATCCTAACCTGTAAAATCTTTTATCTTTTGACTACACTATAAGCGAGGGACCAGAGCACGGAAAGTAAATTAAAAAGCATAAGTATGTAGTATTACAGTAATAGTATGGGTCTGTAGTACACGTATTTTTTTACTTTTAACCCAATGGATCATTTTATATTGAGAATAGATATTTGGACAAATTAATTTAATATTTTTATAAATAAATTTTATTTAATTTTATAATTATATGAAAATTGATATTTTCACAAGTTAATTTGATATTTTTATAAGTGAATCTCATTTAATCTTGTAAAAATATTAAATTTACTTATAAAAATATCAATTCCTTTATATTTAGTCCCAATTCAAGTCATTCTTTTACATATTAAAGTGTTTTAAAATAAGTGAATTTATTTATAATTTGTTGATACAACAGAATTAATGGACTAACTTGGGCCAAGTTTGTGGATAATTTTTTTGAAGTAAAACTAAATGTTTTAGACAAAGGATAACAAGAAAAAATATATTGAAAACAATTTTCAGTTTTTGTTTTTGAATAATAATACCAATTTCCAAAATGAGTAGTGAGCTCAATACAATAGAAAGAAGTTTCAATTGTAGTATAGTAGTATTGCATAGTCCAAAATAGTTTGTTTGGAGAAATTCAGTGTTTTTCCTTGCAGTTGGTAGTAGTATTGCAGCATGTACTAGCAGAGTAGCAGCGTAAAGCCGAGAGATTATTTCATGCTTCAAAAATAATTAAATAGTATATTTTTTTCTCTTATATATCTATAAGATTCGTTTACGATAGAGTCCATAAATATGTGAGAGAAGAGAAGATATCGAACTCATAAATATATGAGAAGAAAAATATATTTTTCACTTATTTTAAAAATATGAAATAATTTTTCCAAACAGTCGAGCCAAGATCAAGGGTTGTACGTCACAATAATAATGCATAAAACTCAATTCGATGTCCTGCATGTGTGAAAGCAAATCAATCTACAACGATCGCTAATGGAATTAATGGCCAAAAAAATTAACTAATTTTACACATATTATCAATTTAGTTATTTTTTTAATAAATTAAACATTGTACTTTTTAAAAAAAAATCACAATATCAAAAAATCAAACAATAGTTAATTTTTATTGAGTTGATTGCAAACGTGGATGCTGATGTGTAATTTTAAAAATATATATATGCGATGACTTCTGATGTGTATTTTTTTTAAAAAAATATTAAATTACTAAGCGATTACACAAGAAAATATTAAAAAATAATTTTTTTTACTGAGCAATTGTTTTGTGTATTTTTTTTTAAATTACATAAGAAATATTTTTTTTGGGGCTGAATTAGACAGAAACTAACATTTTTTTAAAAAAAAAAAACTTGTGTAATTTTTAAAAAATTACATAGAAATAATCGCTCCGTAAAAAAATGTATTTTAAATATTTTCTAGTGTAATCACTCAATAATTTAATAATTTTTAAAAAAATTGTACACCAACACTCCCTTCAACAACCACCTCATATATTTATTTTTTTAAATAACACATCAACAGTCATGTCAGTATTTATCTCAATAAAAGTTAATCATGATTTGACTTTTTTGATATTATGCAAGGATTTTTAAAAATATAATATTTGATATATTAAAAAAAATAGCATCTTAGTTAAATTAATAACACTTATATAGTTGATTAATTTTTTTGGCCACTAAGTAATCGCCAATGACATTTTTTTAGTTTGTATCGATTTTTTCGGTTTTTTGTACTTTTCCGTATCGGTAGTAGTATGAACATTTTTGAATTTCAGTAAAAACCAGTATATCGAAAAAATCGAATTAAATAATATAATAATAAATTTATATTAATTATTATAATATATATATATATATATATAATAATTATATATATTATTATATATATAATAACATATAATTATTATTTATAAATGATAATTATATATATTACCAATCGGTATAAACTGAAAAAACTGAACCGAATTTGTACCGAACTGGTATTAAAACCGGTAATTCAGTATCGATATCAATTTTTGTTTTAACGGTAATTTGAGTTTGATATCGATTTTATTTTTTCGATACCGATTCAATTTTTTATCGATAGACACCTCTACTTATTATTCAGATCAAAATTAAGAATTCTACGCAAGTAGTTACTAAGACGTAAAGTTATTATCAATTATTTGTTACGGGTGAATATGAAACTCAAGTTTTAAACGAGATAAACTACCCATTTCTCATTAGACCAACGGATACTAGGCTGTAGTCCTTTTCCTCTTTTGTTTTTTTATTTTTCCATCTTTTGTTATGAGGAAAGAACGAAAGAAAGGAGAGAGGAGACTATTTGGCCCCATATGTCAAATAATTACAATTTTAGCTTGAAATGAAAAGGCTTGAAACTTGTTTTAGAAAAGAAAAAAAAAAGGCTTAAAATTTAAATCTCCACACATTACTAAATTTTAGATGAGAGACAAAATTTGATAAAAAGAGATTGATATAATTAAAAATTACTATAAATAATTATCAGATGAAAAAATATATATTTAAAAAGAATTGGAAAAAATGAAAGATGGGAGACTTATTAAAGGAGCATATCATTTCTTTCCTTTGTCATTTTTCAGCACCCAGGTGATAAAATATCACAAGGTTGCTATCATCCATCACTATTTGAACTCACGAACCGTGCTTGGTTTATCTCATTTATAAAGTGGTTCCTCCTACATGTAAAATTAAAGTAAAAACAAAAACAGAGTTTTTAATTATAAATAAATAAATAAATCTCTCTCCTCATTCAATTATGGAGGTGGGGCTTTTGCTCGTGTTCTTGGAAACATATCTTCTCCAGCTCCCTCCCTATCTCCTCTAAAAAAAACGCCATATGACTACGTGCTTTCAAGTCAACACTTTTAGGATCCAATTTATAGGTGGGCCCTCACTCGCTGCATGTTCGCCACCTGTCCGTACTGAATAATCCGCCAATCAAAAACTTGCTCATACGTAATGGCAAACTGGACTTGCCCCTAGCCTACGTATCCTAATTATGTATTAATAACTAGTATATAATACGAGTACTATATAAATAGAAAGAAAATAATATTCCCTCCGTTTCAAATGGCTCTCTCCGTTTACTTGTATGAGTTGACTTTTATAATTAAATTAATTAATTTTAAATTATATTAAAAAAATTTAAATTTAATAAATTAACTTTAATAATATATTAGATATAATTTTTTTAATAATATATTTGTGCCTATACATAATAAATTTAAGAATAAATTTTTATTCTAAATATAGTGAGAGAGAGAGACAGAGAGAGTATTTACAGTAATTTATTTTTAAATATTTTAATAAAATTAGAACATCTAAGAAAATAAATAGTTTAATTTATAATAAAAACATTAAATTGTACTATATAAAAATAATAACAACACGTAATGATTAATATTTAAATAAAATAAATACATTAAAATATTTATAAAAAAAAAATCTTTCATGCTAGTCTGTATTTTACACTAATTATCAAATTAAAATATTTTAATTTTTTTTTTTACATTAGTCCGTGTTTTACACGGACCTATGTTTAATAATAAAATATTGTGACTTTTATTGTAACTAAATATAACGATAGACTATATGAAAGTGAAAATATACGAATAATTTATGAATGTGTTTTTTGTCTCAGCAAAATTTATAACTTTATTATCATAATACTTGTTATTATTTTTATATTAATACACAATCGTTAATAAATGACTTAACACTTGAAAAAGGATTGTTTTTTCTTTGACCATTCAGTTTTTATGGTAACATTTTATTTATTTTTTGGACCTAATACTTAAAAAAGGAAAAATAAACAAATTCTGCAGATTAAGACGATAGCAATTAATAAGATACGTCCACGTTGAAGGAAGAACAGAAGAAAGTAATCAAGTTGAATTTAGTCGAACTTTAATGGCCTGTCTGTCTGTAGTTCTAATCACATAATTAGTTTCAAGCTACGTAACATATACTTTTAAAAAGTTAGCAACAAACTATCTTCCTCTGTTCTAGTTTTAATTTCAGTTGAATACAACCTTACTTAATTACCATTTACCAACAGACAAGGGCCAGCATTAATTAAATATAATTTTGGTAATCTAATGGTATGGAGATTACAACTTTGAACATTATAAATAATTAATTAAATATACACATTGGGTGCATGCATTACAAAGACCTACCCTGCTTAACTCCGATAGTTACTGCAGTGATTTAAATTATAAATTTAAATGTTTTCTGTTCGAGTTTTATTTATAATAATTATTTAATTTTTTCATAAAAATAAGTTACGGGGCCACGAATTCAGGTCCAACTTGATTGAATAATTTGTGAAAACTTAGTTCTGAATAAGGAGAACTTTTCATTGAGAGAGAGTATTTTTTAATAATTATTTTGAAGAAAAAACTTACAAAGGATTTTCAAAATTGTAATTTTCTTTATGTTTTTTATTTTATAATCTTTTTCTCAGTTTTTTAAACTTACATACAAGGTGCAAAAAAGTTTCACACATTTATTTTGACTTTGTTAAAAATTAAACTCCTAATTTCATAAATTAAATAATAATACTCGGATAGATAAGTTTCGATAAAAACAAACAAATCAACTCCGACTCGAACGAGCAGAACTTAATTAATTTATTTCCTGTCAAGTCAATTTGAAGGGTATATATACACCTGCGCGAATTGTGTTACGCTACAAGGGAAAAATCGAAAAGAAATTGTATCTTATCAAGGATGAACGTAAGAATTTGTGTCACATTTTTATTTTTTTTACCACTACAGCTATAATTATATTATTATTTTAATGTTTTATTTTATTTTTTAATTAATCGATTAAATTTTATAAATTTTTTATTTTGTTCTATAAAATTTACGCAAGCACCGTGTCCTACCAACTGCTGAACTAATAAATGATTGTAGAAGATGAGAGTGTAAAAAATGTAAGGCTCTGAATATATACATTCATAGCTGACACTCACAGACTGCATACTGCTCTCCACCCCTCACATGACTATTCTGCTGCAACTACGTCTACGCTAAACAAACAACCGCTAAAAGACGCCCATACCCCCTAATTCTTTCCCTCCCATCTTTTCTCTTTCTCTGGTAAAAAAGCTTACCCTTCTTCCACCCTCCTCTCTGAACAAGTAGTACTCTGCCCACTCCATTAAACAAACGCACCTCACCTACTCATTCTCTCTCTAACTTTTTTTTTTTCTCTTTCTCTGTCTCTATACAAAGTTCATTTTTGAAGCTTTTGTATTCTGGCTATCCCAACAATGGAAGCTTTCAGCTTGCTCAAGAATTGGAGAGGTGGTGGAGCTGGAAGCACTGCCGTTTCAGTAGCCGGAGACACCACTTCTACGAAGGCAAGCACCGCCACTGATACTGCCTCTTCTGCTACTACAACTACCATTGTCACTGCAGTGAGCCACTGCCTGTCGGAGTCCGACGAAGAAAACAACGCCGACGACGGCCCATTCTTCGACTTGGAGTTCACCGTAGATGACGGCGACGAGCAAGTGAAGAGTGAAGACAATGACGACATAATTTGTGTAGAGGAAAATGACAAAGAGAAGGATGACTGTACGGAGTCTGATGAATCCGACGGTGAGAATGAAAGGGAGTTGAAGTTCACCCTTTCGTCCGCTTCCAGTGGCGATAGCGTCGATCCGAATGTCTCTCTTTCTCCCTCTGATGATCTGTTCTTCAAAGGACGGCTTGTTCCGCTTTCTGAACCCAATTGCAAGCCTGTTTCTCTGCTGAAATCTGCCACAAAATCCACAAAATTTGGTGTAATGATGTTGAAATTGAAGAAATCGTCGAAATCAAATGCGCCTGAAAAAGCAGAATCCAATGAATCTGCTCCTGAAAATCCAAAACTAGAGAACAAAGAGACCAACAAGCAGCAGAGCAAACCACCGGGGAAGTTTTTCACTGTGAAGTTCAAAGTTGACGAAGTGCCGATTGTTTCCTTGTTCACGAGAGATTATAGCTCCAAAGGAGCAAATAGTAAAGCACACAAGCAGAATATTGACAAATCAGTTCAGGACGAAAGGGGATTTTCAAAAGATGTGATGCACAAGTACTTGAAGAAGGTGAAGCCTCTTTACGTTCGCGTCTCGAAGCGATACGGCGAGAAGCTAGGGTTTTCTGGACAGTTGAGCTTATCAGGAGCAATTAAAGCCGGACTAGAGCCACCGCCGTCTACGACCGTTATAAAATCGCCTCCGGCGGAGAAAAGTGCGACGGAATCGCCGAAGGTTAGCGAAACGGAACGACTACGCAATGTGAAGAATGAGAAGCGGGGAAGCTTACCGGGCGGGCTTCGTGTGGTGCGTAAGCATCTAGGAAAGGGTAGATCGGCGACGGTGGTGGCGGCGGCATCACCGCCTGGACCGGTGGTTTCAAAACGTAGGGATGATTCATTATTGCAGCAACAGGATGGGATTCAAGGTGCTATAATGCATTGCAAGAGATCCTTCAAAGCCTCTAGAGGTACATTACATATTTTCATTGTACTGTTAGTATGAATTTTGAACTTATTTCATATTTTAAATTTTTTTTATTGTTAGATTTAAGATTGAATATCACAAACATTATACAGAAATTAAAAAAAACAAAAAATAAATGATACACGATATATTCAAATTCACACCTGTTAATCCAGTGCGAAAGCGTAAACCAATCCTAACAATGATATTATTATCCGTAGGAGTGTTTATCTAAATAAGCGACTTATGATTAATTTGTTGATTTTTGAATGGTAGATTTGGAGGCATCGGTCCGTGATGAATCGCAGGAGAAAACTGGATGTGAATCTGTCAATTGATACCACGTTGAGACTTGAGATGAGCTGAAAATGGAAGTTTTTGGATGTGGAATCGGATGATTGATTGAAGAAATGACTAGAGCTAGCTAGGAAATGAGTTATCAATTATGACTTGTGCTTTGGTGTTTGTAAACAATATAGATTAAAATATGAATGAGAGATAAAGGTGTTCGGATAAATATTGTAGTCCGTCTTTCTGCGGAAGTGGTAATGAAAAGTGATTAGGGTGGGTAGGTCTTTGTAATGCAAGCATCCAATGTATATATTTAATTATGTATAATGTTCAATATTGTTGTCCATACCATTAGATTGCCAAAATTATATTTAGTTAATGCTGGATTTGGGGAAGTGAAATGTATACTCTGTCAATATATATTCTACTACTACACTCGTCGTTTGTTGGTAAAATAAGTGAGGTTGTATGTATACATGTATTCAACTGAAATTAAAAGTAGTAGAACACTGAGGAAGATATATATATATATATATATATATATCTGAGAAGAAGTATTTGTGTCCACTGAAAACATGATTTCCTAGTTGATTTTTTTCTTTGTGTATGTTGATGTTGGACAAGAGGTCTTTTGAGCTTAAAAGAAGGAGTGATTGATTTTCCAAGTGAGAATGAGAAAAAAGGAGATAAAGAAAAACTTAAGCTTGGGAATTAAAACCGAGGGAAATGGTGGTAGTAGAGATAGTGGAGGTAAAAGTTTTGCTTTGATTTGTATATTGCCGGCAGGGACGAAGTCACCTTTGGGTAAGTGGGGTCGACTTTACTGATTTTTTTTTTTAATATAATATATAAAAATTTAAGTGTTATATTTAAATTTATTCTATTAAAATGTTATAAATTTTTTAATATATAGAGTCAAATTTATATTATGTGATTTTTTCAATTTCATATTATTCCTATCACCTTACCAGAGCCGGCCTTGGCCTAGGGCCACTGGGGCTACTGCCCAGGGCCATAGCTAAGGGGGGCACAAAATTTTTTATAAGCTTATGTATATATGTGTATAAAAAAAATAAAATAAGTTGTCAAAATTAAAATTAAGATAGACTAAATTAAAATTATTAATTTGCTAAAAAAAGTTTTTCTAAATTAAAATTATTGAAATATTACTTGCGAACCACCATGACTCAAGATAGGCTAAATGGATTAGCGATATTATGCATTGAAAATGATATGTTAGAAAACATTAAATATGATAGTATAATTGATGATTTTGCATCTAAAAGTGCAACAACAATACATTTTAAATGATGTTCTGAGGTTCAGATTTTATTGCTATTTTTATTTTGTAGGTACATGTGATGATTCTTTGTTTCGATTAATTGTGGATGATGAAAAGAAGATTGATCAAATAAAGAAATACTTATGGAGATTCGGGAGAAAACATGTAAACTCAAATATGTACTTTTCGTTTTTTAATACAATGTTTACAATTCGGGGTACTCTTTTTCCTTCGTTTGGGATTTTGTCCCATTGAGTTTTTTCCAAACAAGATTTTAATGAGGCCCCAAAGTGTTCTTCCTTATCTTTTGTAATTTTTTATAATTTTAATAAAATTAATTAGTTAATAATTTATTTATTTTTTTGTTTTATTTGTATAAAGGGGCACACTTGAATTTTTTTGCCTTGGGCCTTAGAAAACCCAAGACCGGCTCCGCACCTTATATAGGCATTTTTCTTTAATTTTCTTAAATTATATATTAATTTTATTTATATTATTTTTGAAGTATTTAAAGAATTAAGTATTTATAAACAATTTGTGGTCAACAGGACACAAGTAAAATGTTACTATTTCATTATAATCAATATTTCTCATATTTTATTTATATTATATTTCATTATAACCAATATTTCTCATTTATAAAGTTAGATATATATTTTAAAAACAACGCTTTTTAGGAAAAAAATAATTTCCAAACATATTTATAACATTCATTAAAAATGTAGTAGTAGTGGCGCAATAACACTTACTTTACATAATATATAAATGATACTAAAAAAATTTCATGTGATTTTATAGTTTAAATATATTTCTTTAATTTTGAAACTGACTAAATAATAAAATATATCTTTAATTGTAGAAAACATACTAAATAATAATATATATTTTTAATTTTAAAACAGTGGGATTACGAGTGTATACAACACGAAGAAAAAAATTAGACCGAGGGCAGTACTCTCGAACCCCTGTTATATTATTGATAATTTTTATCCCACTGATTTTTTTTCTTCTGATTTCGTCATTGCTTGTTGGTATATATTTTTTTTTTTTTTTTTTCTGGAAAGGAAGACCGAATGTATACTACTACATACACAGACTCGTGTGAATAGAGTTTTTGAGTTGCTTGGCAAAAGATATAGAAAATTTATATTTTTATAGTATTTTTTGATATTTTTACATGAAAATCGTTATTATATACCTATAGTGACAGTTAAAACCGTTGTTATAGATATATAACGATAATTTTCATGTGAAAATATCAAAAAATACTGTGAAAATATAAGTTTCCAAGATATAAAAGCACTGTAAATTCAATTTGAAAGCGCTGATAAAAACACTTGCCAACACCATTCCCTTCCCATTTCGAACTTTTATTTTTCCTGTTTAATTAATTTTCTCTTGTAAATGAATATATATATATATATATATATATATATATAATAGAATAGGTAGCTGATGTTTCCTTTTGGTTGCTAATTTGTCTAAAAAATCCAGACATTTTAGGACTGATCTTTAATGGGCCTACCATTTTTATTGTGACTACCATGCCTGTTCAGCTCATTTGGATTTTAGAGTTGGCCAGGTAAGTAAAACGTCACGAAAATGACCCAAATTGTACTCTTTTCTTTCCGATTATGATATTATGTTTACATATATTGATAGGTAGTACCATCAATATATTATGGATGGAGTTCTTGTCTTTGGGACTTGTTCACTAAATACTAATTAAGCAATACTCTGTCCGTCACTATTTTCCAAAATTATTTTTTAAATATTAAATTTGCATAGCATATACTTCTACATAATTTTTTTAAAGATAAAACTTATTTTTAATATTTTGACTGCATACTTGTTTTTGTCAAGAACGAGTAAAATATTCCAATCCAGATATCTACAAACTGAACACATCAACTGAAATTTGACAACATCCATCCTATCCTCCTATGGAGTAGAAACTAGACACACAAATTGGTATTTATAGAATAAGTTGGTGATACCTGCTGGTATTTAATTATCGCTGTGCCTTCGGTTGGTAGTAGACTAGGACTAATTCAAAATGTCCCTCTGTGAAATGACTATAATGTCCTTTGGGTCAACCCTTGTCGAGCTCATAATTGTGTGCAGCTTATAAGTCATGGAATAAACTACACACATAAACATTCCTTCAACTCAAAAGTGGCCCTTATAACAGAATACTCAAATTATCTTACATAAATACATGATACATCCACCAACTCAAATACAATATCTTACACCAAATAAATGAAATCAAAATCTCAACCTCAAATATAATATTCCTATAGTACCCCCCTTTGTATGTATCTCTACAGTGCAACGTTTAGTTTGCACTTTTGATCCACAATTGTCTGGTTACTTAGAATAAATATCAAAGTGCAATCCAATTTCACTCCAACCCTCTTCTTGATAATATTAAGAATCTCAACCCTTCCCTTGATATTGCTCTGAGTACTCACCGGGAATGATCCGGCCACCAAATCGGCCACCAATCTAGGAACTCGCAATATTTTCTCAAGCATAAATTCTATTGTAATCTTCATTTGAAACGTTTTTTGGGCCTTGGCAGTCCCCCGAGGAGTGATAGCCTCACCAATTAGCACATCGTCATAGTAAATATTAGTTGTTGCATTCTTAAATTCAAAAGCCGCAACATTTGGATTTTTCACCGACACATCCGCTATAATTGTCAAGTTTGTGTTTGGCACCAAATTCAATGGGTTAACACCCTCTAGTCCTCTTATTGTCAAGTAATTTAAATTCACCTTGGGATCTTTAACCTTCAAAACAGTGAGCACAAGCACCAATATAGTCACTCCTAGAATCACTAGCACCACCGTAGTGCAGCAGCAGCACTGGAGACATCTTTTCCGGTTGCGCTTTTTCTTAGACTCCTCCATAGGTGGTGGTGGTGAGGGGGTGTTGTCGTCGTGGATTGCGATCCGATGAGCCTCCGGGGCTAAGGGATATTCTTGCTCCTCTACCATGGCTAAAGATTATATTTGGTGGTGTATTTCAGAGTCAAGTGTTAATGAATTGAAGTGTTTATGCTATGTTTCGACCTTATAGATAAATGAAAGGCATGTAGGTATTTAATTTCTCGGAGGCGTTAGCACGGCGCTTTGAATATTTGACTATATATTCGTGAAGAAATCTTATAGCCTTGGCCAAGTCTCTTTTAGTAACCGGATCCATACGTTCTATATATAAGCATAAGCATCAAGTACGCATGACATTTAATATTAATTATTTCTGGTCTTGTTTGGCTGTCTGTAACGGTTTGTGTATTATAGGTAGCACTTAATTATCTGGAGCAAAAGAAACAAGTTCATTATTGAATAAACAAACAAACAAATCAGGGAGATGATATTTCTATTGCAAATATTATATTGTCTAATGTGTATTAAATATTGTATGAAAAAAAAATTTGTACTAAAAATATCAACATCTTAAAACTAAAAAATTTAAATTCGTGAAGTTCTCCGCGAGATATGTTCATGGCCCTAGAGAAGGAATTTTGAAGCCTGACTTCAGGAGTTTCCGGCTGAAATTGTCTCCATTTCTTTTTTCTTATTTATATTTTCAAACTTATGAAAGTTGAAAGGGGTAGTAAATTCGACAAAATTTCTTAGGGTTATAAATTCTCCACTTATATTTATAAGAAAATGATTTAAATTTTGATTATAAAAAATGATCAATTTGACTGAAAAAGTCAAACGAAACCCCTTTTTTTGGACGGAGGGAATATAATTTTGTGAACAATGTTTTAACAATTTTTTTTGTTTATAATAATTATTGATCCTAATTGATGTATTAATTCTCTTCAATATTACTAAACCTTTGCCCAAATCGATTATACTAGGGTTCTAAAGACTCCAAAAAAAAGTTTCTCAACTTATAATCCACGGAAGAGGGAAGGGGCTAAGAAGGAAATGTTAAAAGATTAGAATACCCTTCATTTTTCTCATAGATAAGATTAGATTAAAAGGCTAACATAAACTACGTCATTATTTCTCACACTAACTAAGAATTAAAATGATCTCATAGAAAATTGCACAAAAATAATTATAAAAATTATATAAGAAGTACAATAAACTATAGTAAAAGTACATGGGGTAAATGGGTCGTTTTGCGTTAATTGCACCAAAGATTTCTTTCGGATCATTGAATGAAAAATTGGAAGAGTATGATTTAAAAGGTTGGATCAGTATGAACAAACTTGCCGAGAGATATGAGGAACTTGTGGGGAAAATTCCATATAATTAACTGACAACAATGCTACAACCGACGTACCTGACTCGTCTTCATTGTACATTCCACTCAATTTCCACAGCTATATATTTAGTGCTAAATAAAATAGATTTAATGAGAATAATAAATCTGTCACTTGCGTTGTATCTAAATATAATATTTATAGAGAATTGATATTTCTACAAAAAAATTTGATATTTTCACAAGTCTCTCCTCACATGAATAGTAAGTGAGGTCCATCTTATGTAAGAGACCTTGTAGAAATATCAATTTCTCTCGTAAAAATATCAATTCCCTATTTATCGTAAAATGTGTATTAGAGAGCATTCTATGAAAAGTGGAATGAAGGAGATCCGGTTACGCTACAACTACCACATGTTTAATTCTATCTAAATGCAAAAATGACTCTAATCCTTTGTTTTTCAGAAACAGAGATTCTATATCATCAACAAATTACTAAATCATAGAGAGAGTCGAGGGAGATAGCACATGACAAGGAGAAAGAACTTGAAACTTATATAGTCGAACTATTATGCACATCTTATTACAAACTCAAAGAATGAATTCAACCTGCATAACATCCAAAAAGGGGAAGAATTTGTTTCTTTTATATCACCTACATATCAAATCTTGTATTGCTTGCGTTTTCAAATCAAGGCTCATGGTGCAATTCAAAACGGCTGTTTTGGGCCTTCTAATAAGGTTAGTTACATGCACTTTACCCCTTAATCTAGCATAGCTGCTCAATTTCACCGAACTTGATCCGATTTCAGTCCTGAAATTCGTATTGTTTTTTGCCAAATATTCATTCGCCCTCGCTTGCACCGTAACGTTGAAAACTCCAGTGTTTCTAGCTCTAACACGTCCACCAAAAATATCTCCATCACCAAGACTCACATTTTCATATATAAAACTTGCCTTGTTGTTCTCCAATACGAATCGACCAAAATTTTTGTTTTTGACTGTTATTTGAGCCACCATAGTCATGCTCAATGAAGAGGCGTTTGCGGTGCCATTTACTAGAAGATTTGAAATTGTGACCGACCTTAGTTTAGCCTTAGGAGAGTTGGCTTTAAAGAATATGGAACCAAAAATTAGGAAGATCATAATTACCGAGAGGATTGCTACGAGGATGTAAACAATCAACTTACTGGTTTTTTGGTGGTGGGGATTATTTTGTTTTGCTATTGCCAACTCTGCATCGCTCCGTCCATAGATTTCAGGTGGTGCCAGTGGAGAAACCTGACTTTCTTCAGCCATGTTAATTAACTAGGAACAGAATCAGGAAGTTTTTGTGTAGCCTTGAAGAGAAGGATTTTTGGTATACTAAATGATATTTCTTCTAATCAATATTGTATATGGATCATATAAAGGTGAAAGGGTGTTGAATTGTATGAAGAGCAAGTCGTTATATTGACCTGGGGTTTCTTGGAAGTTACTTGTTGAGTTATTCAAATAATGTGGCTCTAATGTGTATAGGTCCAAAGTTGATTATAAGACTTGTTAATGTTGGAATACTTGTCGAATTCTATCTAGGTTGAAGTATTTGAGAATTCAAGTTAAGGGAGGAATTGTTGGATTACTCTTTGAATTCTTTTTAAAAAATAATTGTTAATATGAAAAAGAAGAGTTCTATTTTTATAGGAGTATTATTTTAGGAATGAATTTATTTGTAGTAGGAGTTTTATATTAGAAGTGTCTCATTTTGAATAAGAAAAGTAGAGTTCCAAAAGTCATGTAGCCTTGATAGAGGGTGTGTGTGAATTTTATATTTGTATAAGAGATAGGGTTTTTATAATTTTTATACTATGTGCAAAAGAATTGTATCGTGAGAGAAAGAATTTTGTAACTTTTATTAAATACAAAAAGTTGTGCTGTGGATATTATAATTTGTGTAAACCTCAAGTTCTAGGACGTAAAACTTGAGAAGACTATTGTAAGCTCATTATTGATATAGAGGAGATTCAAAACTTGATCCGTGAATTTTTTTTTTTTAAATTTTTTGGCGTTAAATATTAAATTTTTTTTGATCTCTCTTCATTTTATTGTTGAATTTGCGTCAATCTAATTCCCAACTGCTAAAGCGGACACTAGTTTTTCTTACGGGTATCACTATAAAACTATTGTTGTCACTTGTGCTTAAAAGTTTTAAACTTCTTTTGATAGGCAGTTGATAGGCAGATTGTGTCACGGCGGCCATTGAATATAAAACAGAGGCCATTACATTTTTCATTCAATTCTTTAATTTTAATAATATAATAAAATTCATAGTAATAATTAAGTTGTTGGTACAATAGATAAAAATAATATGTGTTGCTCAATGTGTAGTAAGAAGAATTGGGGATCAAGATGTTGAACCAATCAATTTTTGATATTTAGGTAACTTAACAGCAAATTTTGAGGCTGTAAATTTGTAATTTTTATGATTTTATTAGTCTTATATGTTTTTCTTTTTCGAAAATGTACTAGTTACTTGAGATGTCAATTGTCTAACTTGGGACAAGTGACACAAGTCTACAGTGGGATCTCAATTTGAGACGAATAGCGTATGTGAAACTAGTCTCAGATGTTCATTGTTCTTCTTTCAAACCTAACCTTTTCATTTTCCTTCTTTTTTCCTCTTCCTCACGTTTGAATGTCAAAACAATCATGCATGCCCGTTTTATTCATCAGTAAGGTCAACCTCTTCACCTGCTACTTGTCACTCTCGTATCGTGCCACGCGTGTCGCGACTTGTGCTTAACTGAAACTGAACTTCAATTTCCAATCCAGCTCGCCAATCAGAACAACTTTTGTTGTGTTTGGTATATGGTACTATATCATTTGATGGGTGTCAAAAAGAATATTATTAGCAGACATACACTTCATCTTCATCCTTCTTTTTCTGACCTGCGTTAAACTGTTCAAAATCTCCCCTGTTCCTGCCTTCTTCATGCCAACCCCTAGTTCTTTAGAAATGTCCTTGAGAATTCGAACTTGGTGGAGCCCTTTTGGTTATAGTCATAGCAGAGCTTGCTTAATTCTTTAGCTAAGACTGGTGCCCCACAGTAGAATACGCCTGCTCCAAATTTTATACCAATGTCAACAAAAAACAGGCACAAGTTTTCTGAAGTTAAAAGGCTAGCAGAAACACTCTCACCTATCCTTTTATTGGCGTGCTTCGTACAAGTTTTTGAGAAAACTTTCTTCCAGTTGGGCCTTGCAAAATGGGTTCGCATCTGATCACAAACAGATACAATTTGTTAACAAGGATGGTCACTAAGAAGGTAATTTATTAGCTCGGTACCTATTATAAGTGAACTGTTTGCGTACCTATACCATTTAGAGCAGCATCCGTTGTGGTATATGGGAGCATCATTTAATGTATAAAAAATCATAGTATGCATGCCATAAATCTTTGAAACGAGGGCCCTAAAGAGGAAATGTATGAGAATTAAGAAAATGAAGCGATAGACATCATACCCTCATGCCAGATACAATATCAATCCCACTCTTGGCATAGTTTAGTGCTTGTACCATGGTTATGAGAGCTGATTGGGCATCACTTCTTCATAGACACTGGTCAAATAATTGTGCATCTCTATGATACCCTGGAATTTAAAGTGACAAATTTAACAAAAATTAAAGCCAACTATTTGACAGAATACAAATGATGTCCTGTTTTAAGTTTTAAATTACGTACCCTTTGATCAAGTTTGGCAACTTCATTCATGACCCCTTTGAACCAATCAAATGAACCTTTCTCCCTAGTCACCCATTAGAAGTAAGCATTGGCGGTCTTTAAAGTTTTCTTTGGTTTTTGTGAAACCCTATTGACAGATGTAGAATGAGAACTCCGATCCGAATGCCTACTGAAATCTGAAATTGAATCCTGAGAGAGAATTGTAATCCTGTTTTCTTGATTTTTTTTTTTACAGATCTCATTTTATAATATATGTCAAATAGTATTTTCAGGTGTGGGAGATGCAATGACCAATCTAAATGAGTGTTTGCATAATATAAATAGGCAATCATGGGTATCTGCATATAAATCACTTACCGCCTGCTCCTCCATTTCGACAGTTTTGTTGATTTGAGAAACTGATAAAAGGTGTTGCCCCAATTCCGAGCCCCTCAAGCAGCAGGACATCATATTTTCTGTAGTCTTGTGCTGGAGTGCCATATGGTCCATCTATTAAGAGCTTTGGCAAACTGTCATCCAGGGAAAAGTTTTAGATGAAAATTATCTGAAGTACAGCCACATATACAAATAAAGGAAGAATATGGAATGGCATACATTTTTGAACAAAAAATATACCTTTTCTTGGTTATTTCATTGGCTCTGAGCAGCCTACTTTTCCCACCCATAGGAGGTTCACAGGCCCCTGAAAATACTCTTTTAAATTCTTGTGTCCAGTCACCTAGCTGTCGGCTTAGATAGTCGTCTCCAGGAGCTGAGGTAATTGAAAATGGATGCCTAAAATGTAAGTGACGTAACCTGTCAACACTAAGCACACAGAAAAAAATTCAATCATTAGAAATAAATCTATGGTGGCGCATGCTTTATCACATTGTTCCATCCTAATACTGTAAAGATGCATTACTCATATTGGATTTGGTCATTTCTTTTAAAAAATTTCTTTTTTGCAATTAATGGAAGAATTAAGTCACGAAGTAGAGGTATGAACACTACTCTTGATATTACTTCTATTGTTGAGACCTAATTAAATGGTTCTTGAAGATCGTCAGAGAAATTCACATAACTAGAGAATCTCTTGTTATGTGAAAGAGAGCTTGCACAGAAATTGGGGGATGTAAAATAAAGATGTTCTACTTGAGGGATGTAAAATCATAAATAGTGGTTTACTACTCAAAAGGAGAAACAATTGGACACTGAACAAACATGTACTGTCCACTCTTGTAGCGGAATTGTGGAGGCTTGGACATCTGCAATGTGAGAACATTTCTAGGATAAATAGCAACCCGAAGATTTTGAAATTAAAGTGAAAAGATGAGAAAAGTTAAAGTCACATTTACTCAACTAAAAACTCGGTATTGGGACTATATATTTGAAGGAAATGGAATCAAAGGAATTTCACAAGATTGCTGTTGTCAATAATTGGAAACCTTGACATTGTTATCATCTAAAGCACATTATAGGGGCTTAAGTGTGTATTCCATAAATTTCAGTGGCATTCATCTTTTTAAAAGTTTGATGACTTCAGCATTTGACTTATGTTTAGGGCCTAAACTAGATACAACCCCGCGCGTTGCGGCGGGATTATTCGTTTTGTTAAAAAAATTAAAAATTAAAAATTATTTAGATTAATCACCAATCAATTTGAGATAATATAAAAATAAAATTATGGAATATAATATCAATTTAGAATTGATGCAATTTTGGGATATAATATCAGTTTAGATTTGTGTTTATGAGATAATATTAAAAAAAAAATTGTCTGATTAAGGAATTTAAAAATTAAAAAAATTATGCATGAATTTTTTTTGTAAATAAAGTTCTAAAGCCCAATGATGGGATAATATTACATATTTTTTTGCTTGAGAATTAATTTTAAAAAAATTAAAAATTCAAATTATTGGATAATATCATATATTTACGTGTCAGAGTTATTAGCAAAAAATGAGATAATAAAACAATTCAAAAATCAAATTATTGGATAATATCAATTTAAAATTGCGGCAAGTCAATATAGTTTGACTGGTATATGAATACAACATTAGAACAAAAAATTCATACGAATCTATTGTATAATTGTAGTTTTGAGCAATATGTATAGTTTACATGTTATCAGTTAATTCAATATTAACTCTCTTACATTGTTTTCCATTGTTTGTGCTGAGTTGTAAATCTCCAATTGCAGTTAGTTGAGCAATAACATCTAAATACAAAACATTACTATTATACAGTTAAATAATAAAATTTGTATTAAAAAGATTGCTTCAAAATCATTGTGAAACATACCAACTAAGTAGGAATCATCAATCGCGCTAGCTAGTATTTGATCAAATGAACTGAATTGGAGTCCATATATATGAATTGAAGCATCATCTGACTCTTGCAATGAGGTGGAATATACGAAATTAATCTTATATGTATGTTTGGTAGCTTTAAAAGAACCACCATTCTGACTAATAACAAAATTGGTAATAATAAAGTTTATGTATGTATATATATCTTCTTATTCAACAATATCATCTTAATACTGTTTATATAGTCACCTTTATAAAAGCAAGACATATTTCAGACTTTAGTTATTTGTGCCTTAATTTTTCACGTTTCTCTTTACAGGACTGATGTTAGCAACATAATTGTATTTAGTAGTTGCGCCATCTACATAATGAAACAACAAAAAAGTTGAAGTCAGATTCGTGGTGAGACAAAGGTTCGGAATGAAGTAGAAGTTGAAAGAAAATTTGAAGTCAGATTCATGATGAGGCAAAGAAACAGAATGTAATAGAAATAGAAAAAGAGCAATAACAAAAGAAAAATAAGCTTACGATATAGAAGCAAAATATATGAATAAGAAAACTGTTATGTGGTGTGATTTAGAATGAAATAAGTGGTATATATTTATAGGGTTATTATAAAAATTGTGTAGACCAACCATACATAAAATTGGATTATTATCTATTTGGTATTTCTTTAATTTTGCAATTTTATATGATTTGTGACAAAAAAAATTAATATTATTTGTTGTGCTATACTTATATATTTTAATGGGATAATATTGAATTTTCAATTTATTGGATAATATTCGATTGTGTTATATTCAATTTGAGATTGCTTAAATTAATGGGATTTTAATTGGATAATATTCAAAACTGAATTAATTTGATAAGATCAAATTGAGATTGCTTAAATTATGCAATATTTTTAGGTGATAGATTTATTTACAACAATTTAGAATTATTGAATGACAGTCATATTTATGGGTTACATTCTATTTTTTATGATAGTAGTCTGATTTGTTAAGATTAAATTAATGAGATTTAAGGATTTGAGATTGCTAAAATTAATGAGATTTTAATTGGATAATATTCTAAACTGAATTAATTTGATAAGATCAAATTGAGATTGCTTAAATTATGCAATATTTTTTGTGGTAGAGTTATTTGCAACAACATTGGGAGGTAAAAAACAATAATATTATATGTACAAATCCGAATGTATTGGATAAAGTAATTATGGATTTAGTTTCGAATCCTAATGCAATATTTACGGAGAAGTTTTATTTTTGGTTGGGAGAGTTGCCAGAAGTTGGGGATCTAATAATATTATCAGATAATTAATATTATATGTAAAAAAATTAGAAATTGTTGCATGACAGTCATAACATGGATTTGATGCAATTTTGTAATCGCAACATATTTATTGGCTATATTACAATTTTATTGTGTAATTATGGAATTAATATTATTTTTTTTGTGAGATAAAATTAATTTTTAAAAGTTTAATACATAGGCGTGAATTGTATGAGTTAAAATAATTTTATTGTCTGTGAGAATAGTCTGAATGTAAAAATAATTATTTTTATGGTGAGTATGGTATAATTTTTGAAAGTCGAAAAAATATAGAAATATCCAATTGTGAGATGTGATATGTATATAGAAATATCCAATCGCAGTTGAGATTAACAGAGCACTTTGAAATTATTAAAATAGTTTAGATATGTATTAATTTTGTTTTTAGGATATAATAATTATGTTTGAACATAATTAAATTTAAATTTGTAGTGATCGTGTAGATTATACCATACATTATAAAAATAATTTTGTTATTATTTGTTTGTGGTATAATATTGTAAATGGTATATAATGGTTAGTAAATTGTATTTTTTTACTTGTTTAATGTATAATGTGTAATATAATATTATAAAATACGAAAAGCATGAGTAATGGTTCAACTCAATTTTGTTATTATTTATTTAATAACAATATGTATGATATAATTTAAAATATAATATTATAAATGGTATATAATATTTTAAAATTCCAAAAGCCGGATTTAATGGGTAATTATGATTAGTACTTTGGGAAGTAAGTTATATGTATGGTATAATTATATAAAATGTATAATATTAGAAAATTACAAAAAATGGAGTAAATTCTCAAAATCGTAGTAAGGATTGAGGGTATTAGATACGTAAGACATGTGTTTCATTGTGAGAAAGCCACTTGTCAAGCAACGGTGTTATGTACTGCATTTTAGTATATATAATAGATGCACAGAAGACAGAACAGACTCAAGTGTCTAAAATATTGATGTGTTCAGTAAATTAAGCTCACCTTCAGAAGCCGGACAGTTGAGAATCCGGATCGAAGAAACTAAGAGTCCTTTCCCCTGCATATATATAGGAGAACAGGAACGGCAAGATACATCTACGTCTGCAAGCATGAAAATCTTGACTTTAACTTTAAGCAAAGTAAAAGAGATGACTGGGTTATCCGACTTACAAACGAAGAATAGAAGATTCATCAGTCATACCGTCTTATAGTACCATCTGTGCACAAGGTAAAGGAACAACCCATGGATGATGAGCAAAGCATAGACAATCACAAACAGGTGGTGTGAATACCAGAAGGCATTGAAGCCAGTGAACCTATCACATGGTTTTGGCAACTTAACCCTTTTGCAAAACGTTGGTAATATTGAGACGAGAGAAGGAACTAATATTGCCTAATCAATACTAATACATATACCAAGTCTCGAAGTGATTCCAATTTGAGTAGTCCCTTAATTAAGTACTTAAAGATTCAATTTCGTTGATATTAAGGTATTATATGGAGTTTGGTCCAATTTGGATCCTAGTCATAAGTTTAATTATGTTAAATATGTTCAATTGCAATTGAGTTATTTTCGTTCGCACGAGTGGTATTGTTGAAATAAATTACTCATTCATAACAAGTTCTATTGTCTGATTTGGTTTGTAAAATGGAAGAGTTTCATACTCTCATTTACTCTCTTTGCGTTAAATCCTTCTACTTATCCATAATTTCCCACCCAAGCATTACTTCTCCTTATCTAAAAATCAATCATCTTTTCCTCCGTAAACTAGAATAAGAATGAAGATCTAAGAAGTGTTGAGTCCATTTCTAAGTGAATAAATATTTCGAGTCCATGAAGATTCAACCTCCACAATTACTCGATTTCTCCCTCTAAAAATCTGTACTTTTACATTTATTAAAACTGATCATTAAATGGATATTTTGGGTGTGTATATTAAAACTATGATTCTGGCAAATTAGGCCATTTTAAACTTGATCCAAACAATTAAGGGTTCGATCACTAATGATTTCGCACGTGTATCGTGCTTTTACTAATCAACAGAATCTTATGATGTTTGTTACACCCAAGGACATACCCCCCAATATGTGCGAGTTGTCCTTGGAATATTACCACATACTCCATTTCAATGGCGATCATTCTTCTTTGTTTCTTATTTTTCATGTTTCAGAATATTATAATTTTTGTTACACCCAAGGCAGAAGCACATGATGGCTTGGACTTGAGGTGAAAAGGAGCAAGGAAAGCATAATTTTGTATCGCCTGGTAAAGTTATATACAATAGGCAAAAGAATGTGTTTCCACACCCGTCCAACAATTAATGTTACAACATGTGAAGCCATGTTCCCTCTACCACTGAGATGATTAAAACCTTTTGACTAAATCTTTCCCAAGTTCAACACATTATATACAAACCTACACATTCAGAAATGACTCAGTAACTTCGGATACATAATGTGGATAAATAAGAAACAACAATTGCAGAAAAACCAAGCTTCATTCTGTCTTCATGACCATATTTATCACTCCAGCTTCCCACCTTCCCTGTTCCACCCAATCCGCATTAACTTCCTTGGCTTTGGTTGACTACTGCAAGGTGAGTCTAATTTTCTTACAGGCGGCGGCGGCATATATGATTTCTTTACAATGTTAACACTATTTTGTTTTGTTTCCACAGCAGAGTCCCTGATTGATTTTCTAGGAGATGATCTACTTGATCTCGGCATAGACCAATATAGTGGTCCTTTTGCGATGGTATTGTTATGGACACGATCAGCACTCTTTCCATTCACAGAAAGCCTAAGCTTCTTTGAGGGCATCATCTCCTCAGGAGTGTTGACCATGCTGTCAGATCCCACTTTTGTTGTTGGTGTTGCAGATATGTTATCAGATTTCTCATTAGGCTTTAAATTGCAAGCTCTCATGGACTTCTGGGAAGGTTTTTTTACCCATTTTATCACTCCATAAGCATTTTGCTTTGAGGAATGAGAAGCCATATCACATAGTATTTGACTAGCAGCCAGTACTCTTGGAGAATGCCCAGCTGCCATGAATAAAGAGGAAGTCATGTTAAGGAGAAAGTTAATTTCCATTTAAAAACAGCAATCACAAAAACATTGCAACTGACTGATGCAACCGTATCTATTATAAAAACTAACACAAACTTTGCAATTCAAACAATGTAAGATGTGAAGTTACTCCACAAGATACATGCCAGTTATTCATCTAAAACCAAGAAACCTAAAGCCAAACTGTAGCTAAGCTTCTTAGCTTGCCAACCGAATCAACCAGAACATGTACTCATATCAGTTCCAGCAAACATATGATCTCTTATATAGTAGACCACTACTTGTAGAACAGTGACTTTGAACTTCTGATCCTCCTCATGACCATTATCTTCTAATTCTTTCTTTAGTTTTTATATATCTGAAGATTTTGTATAATAAATATGCACAACTCAATGCACATGCAATGAATATGCCAGCCAGTCTGAGTTGTTTCGGCTTACTGATAATAACTTTTACGTCCATAAGGATGCATATGGACTGCAAAACATACAGAAATGTCGACACATAAGAAATTTGAGACAGTAGACATTTATTCTGCTTACAATTACAGAAAAAAATACACTACCATAAGTATATTGCCATAAACAGCAAAGCAGTTGGACACTTGGACACCTCCTCTGATTTCAAATAAAATGTATTAAAAGAAGCTCCCCCATAAAGATTACTTCAGATGAATAAATAACATATGTGCATAGTATGATTGAAAGAAAGAATGGGTCGAAACTAGCTCCTCATTATAAATTTTACCTGGTGAAGCCTGGGGATCCACTGGGCATGATAATAAACCTTGTTCAGTAATGCTAACAGATTTAGGCGAATCTTTTTCATCCCTCGGAGGCACCAAATTTTGAAATTCTGATGGCACTAGATTGTGATCATAAGTGAGTGATTTTAACTCTGAAAGGAAACAAGAGGTGGTCTCCAGAGAAGTGATAGGGTTTTCTATTTTCACCCATCTACCTTGGCATGTGGTCCTACTTGTAGATAGTTTAACTGCATCTGAATTAGATTTACAATGCCCAGAAGAAGCATTTGACCAAGAAAAGGGAGGCAAACAGCCTCGGTGAGATACAGGCCTGCCTACACGTAGATCAGAGTTATTCCTCGAAGCTGCAGCTGGCTTGGCCGCATCCTGGATCAAAACCTCCAAATCCTTGGGTGGAGGAAGAGTGAGGCACTCCAGAATATCTTTAGGTTGATATAATGGGAAGTCAACTATATTGGCAGAGGTATTGAGCTTGCTCCCAGAATCATCAACCTTTAAGAACAAGTTAGAGCAAGAACAAGTTAGAGCCACGTAGTAGTGGTACTAAATTACAATGAACAGAAAAAGACACCAATGCAATCTTTAAGCAAATGTATCATTGACCTATTAGATTGTAAATATGTACAATGGCACTCACACACTGCCCATGTAAGGTAGGTAGTCTATGAAAAGTGAAAACAACCACAGACCACTTTTAAACTCCTAAGCATAGGGCAATCTTGTTCAGACATATCATTAAAGTGAAAACAGAAGTCCAATTTACAGACCATTTCTAACATCATCTGCCTAACTTCCTACGTTAAATGAACTTGCCAAAAAAGAAAAAAAAATCTATATGAATGAAATTTAACCTGTTACACAATGCAGGAACAAAATGTGGAATGGCAACAATTGATAGTAAAAGTAGTGTCAATATTTTATGAAAATGTTGATGCAAGAGTGAGGGTAAGGGGCGAGAGGATATATGCTTATTTTATGCCATTATTGTGGGCTAAACTAACTTGTATACCATTAAACCATATATTCTAGACAACCCTCATCGTCTACCCAATCAGCATTTTAGATTTCTTTTCAAACTAACCTTGTGCCCTGAAGATAGATCAGTCATGTTAGTGTCTCCTTTATCACCAGCAGCACGTTTGCTTGCTACAAAAGAATCAGAGGTCAAAATGGATGGGGGAGGAACTTCTTGATAGGAACCATCAATCTCCATAGTTTGTGGTTTAATCTTTTGCATCCGAAGAATAGACCAAGCTTCTCTAAGAGATTGCAAAATATTTGCATTTGGATTTGCTGATTTCTTTCCCTTGTCCTTGGCAAAACTAGGACATTCATAACTACCATCGAGGAGCTCAGTCAATGAAAACTCATCAACATGCTTTGTGACATCCTCCGTATCTGGTCTCGAGCCATATACTCCTGAATGAAGTTTCCATGTGCAAAAGTTCATAAATTCAAACCTTGAAAATATCAGTCCTAGATATGGAAATTCATAAAAACAAAGTAGCTTAAGGAAATGACTCAATATGCGAAAATCAAGAAAATAACAATCACATCATATTAACTGTGTATTTTTTAACATTTCTAGACTTGAAGGATTTCTCATCCTCCTCTTTTATTCTTGTACTCTCTTTCTATTCTAATGAAATCTTTTTTTTTCTATCAAGATATAGTCCCTCAGTTCCAAAATATAAAATCAATTTCAACTTTTTAAAGTTAATCTACGACATTTTCAAATTCAAAATTGATATGAATTCGTGAACACAATATTAAATATTGTAAACTATCTGAAAAATACAACTAATTATATTTTTTTTATTAATTTCAATACAATATTGAATATTGTAAACTATCTAAAAACTACAACTATAATTTTTATTAATTTCAATACAATATTGAATATTGTACACTATCTAAAAAATACAACTATAATTTTTATTAATTTCATAAAATTTAAATGAATCATATAAAATTTGAATTTGTAAATATCTCAAATGAACTTTAAAATGTCAAAATTGGTCTTATATTTTATTTTAGAATGGACAAAGTATATATATTTGGAGAGGCACCCTGCCTAGGCATGCAATCCGGAGGTTAGTTCTAATAGCATATATAGTCGGATGGCAAAGCTGGCAAACACAAGGTATCACAGCTTTTAGATATGCAACAGGCCAACGGATTACGGTTTATTATGCATAGAAGTTTGTTGTTATATAATACAAGATGTGGAAATATTTTGTATATTACAACTTCTTTAAAAGCTTACAACAGCTGAGAGTTTGTGTACACAATAAAAGAACAATCTAGAAGAGAATATATGGAAAGAAAATCACTTAACATTCATCTTGGCCTGATTACTCCTTTTAAATTAAGCTATGCTAATTAGGCTGTGTTTGTTTGGGATTGAATGAAGCTGAATGACTGAATCGGTCAGTCATTCAGTGCGTTTATTTTGAATAAAAATGATCTGAATGACTGAATTGGTCAGTATTTTGGGCTGAATGATTAAGTCTAATTTTCTTGGCTGAATAAATAAGTCCCAGCTGCATGAAGTAAAAAAAAATAAAAATAAAATATTAACTATCATATTAAGTAATATTAAATAAATTTACAACAACTTTTGAATTTTTTCAGAAAGGTAAAATAGTAAAAATCTGTTATTCAGATATTTCAGACATGTTAATTATCAAACAACTTTTTTCATTCAGAATTCTGCTTCATTCAGCTCATTCAGATTGTTTAACCATTCAGAACTATTTCATTTATTTTTAAACTAACACCCCTTAGTCTCCTTACATTTAGCTATGCTGATTACTCTCCTCAAATTAAGCTATTTTAATTGTAAAAATGATTCACAATAGATTTACAACACAAGAGAATCATAACTCCATGTTTTGCTACCAAGTCAACCATAATAAAAACAACGTTTAAACTTGATTGATAGGGTTTCTATTTGAAAAGACGCTTATTTATACGAAATTCCTGGTTAGGCACATTAACCAAGTTAAAATAATATTATAGATGAATTTCAACCCAAAAGACCATTGAAACCAAGAATTAAGGTGAACAAACATAATCATAAATAACAAAAAACATCTGAAAGCGGGAAATAATTTTAGGATATGTTCAACGGCCTAAATGACAGGTTAAAAACATGCTGTCAATAAATTCAAATCTAGAAATAAGAGACGTGAACCCTCGATGCCTTTCTCCTGTCTAAAGAAGTAAAATATTGCAATTTTATTGCCGCGGTATCTCCTTAAAAGTCTTGCACAACATTCTCACTGCAAAATATATGTTCACGAATGAAGACCCAAGGGAGAGGCAATTTCCTAAATGTGTGGTCGAGAAATGTTTCCGTGATGAAATATTTAGGTCTCTTTAATGCTTTGTTTGAAGGATGACCACAAATTTAAAAATTGATTTGTTTAAGCCATTTATTTTCCTATTAATTTAATTTTCTAATTTTTCCACCTTCGAGGTGTTTTCTAATTCTTGTTTAGTGTTAGAAACAGTGTTACTAGAAACGTGATTTATTTCGGTACGCAATATGAATACGGGTACACAATGCACTACCCGCTAGGTTCAATCAAATCAATGAATCAGATTCCCACTATCCAGTGGGATAATAAAGACTATCAAGTCGACGTTCCTTGGGAATTGCCCGGAAGGGAGAATAAATATCTCTTTCTGAGCTAGTGGCAGTGGCTCAAAAACTTTTAGCACTGGGGGGCTTGTTGGACCTCCATTAAATCGTCCACATCCTCCTTAAACTCGAAAGCTGCGATAATGATGATAGGAATTGGAAAGGGAATACCTAGTAATGTTAGTATGGAGCTGAAGAGTAACAACACCATAAGTTAAGAAAGGAGATAAATAAAAGAAAGAAAAAGATCTTTAGAAATGTGAGGGTCCGTGATGATAGATTTAGGCCAGTTGAAAAGGCTATCTCTTTTCTTCTCGAGCCTACTATCGTCTTTCGAATTAAGCTTCTGATTTAGTTGGTGTAGACACTGAAGGATTAACTAACACTAGATAGGAAAGGTTTTCGATCGAATCCCCTAACCTTGATTCTTTTGCATAGTCCCGGGGCCGGCCACAGCAGAACAACGGGGCATAGTGGCACCCTCGCCTAGCGCCATTGCCGGACCTAGCAGCAGACGGGCAGGGGGTGCCTACTACATAGCTAAAACGTGGTACATTAGGATATCTTTATATAAGTTCTTATAATTAAAAATTTTCTTAGAATCTAAATGGATTTTTAGTTTAATCAACAAGTATATCGTTTATAAATATTCTAGTAAAAATATAATATTTGAACATCCAATACTAAGTTATAATATCAATATTGTGTAGGTTAAATAACAAAGAAAATTTTCAGTACGCCAAATTTAAAGTATTGGTACGTAAGAGTACCCTTTTTAGGTACGCAAGTACTAATAAGCAGTTCGCTAAATCCAAAGTTCTAAAAGGCGCTAGGCGGGCGGCCAGGGGGGGCCTTGCGCCTAGGGAGCCTAGGCGGGATTTTTTATTTTAAGGCAATTTTAATATTTATCTTACATTTATCCAAACAAAACAATAATATAAAATAAAACAATCTATAATAAAGATAATAAAAGCTTTTGCTTAAAGTTCAAACACATATCCATATTACTAATGTCAAAGTTCAAACAGAAACATGCAATTGTTTAAAGTTCAAACACAAACAAATAATAAAAAATACAAACTAATAATCCTCATCTCCGTATCCCTCTATATCTCTCTCTAACTTTTCTTCTCCATATCCCTCCAAGATAATGTCTCCATCGGGCTCACACTCATACTCCTCATCTCCCTCTTTTTCCGTGTCATCATCAAACAAAAAAAATTCTTTATAGAGTTCTCTTACTCTAACATTTCTACTATTTCTCCTAGGCTCTATCATGCTATCCATTTCAGATGTTTCACCAACCGCTTCCCAAGTAAGGCCCGAACAACCCTCAACTTCTTCATCTATTCCTACAACGTCGTTTTGTAGCTTAGTTATTAAAATTAAAAAAAAAAAAACAATTGCAGCCCTAAAATTTTCACTTAGGGGCCTAATTTCTCCGTCTTGCCCGCTCAGTCTCGTATAATTTCTTGGAGGAATTTTTTTTTCCTCCTTGAGTATAGGCGAGGCGCTAGGCGGCCTAGGCATGGCGCCAAGGGGGGGCTTAGAGCCTAGGCGGGGATTTTTAGAACACTGACTAAATTAATGAGAGTATCTAGTAACTTCATTTAAGAGTGGAGAAAATTTGTTTGAAGATGAACCTCGGGGAAGAAAGCTTGAAATCTTATATTAGTTAAGTACCTTAGGCAACGCATATTTTCTCAATATACAAGACTAGTGACTATGGATAAGCACAATAGAACAGTTAGGAATGTAGCTGACTTATAGCTGCACTATGTAGCTATAGATTTTCTTTTATTTTCTTCATTTCCGAGAGCAGCTAGCAAGCCTAGCATGCATCTGATATTGGAAAGAAACTAATAGAAGAAAAGGTTAAATCAACAAATGGCAATTCCACATCTAAATAGCAGTAAGTGATACTTATCAGAAAACAAATAGCAGCAAGTGAAACTACCTAATTAAATAATAGTCTAAACCAAAAAATATAAGTACACTTTCAATGTAATGATGTCATACCAAGAATGTTATTCCCTCCTGCAGCTGAACTGAAGCTTGCTAATCCACTCTTCACAGAGAAATAATCACATTTACCCTTAGGAGCTCTACCATTTCTCTTATCACCTCCCTTGCCATTTAAATTCTTCTGCTTAGGCGTTTGAGTTTTCTCTGAAATCCGATGGGTGGGGAAAGGAAAAAAGTGAAGAGAGAAACATTATGTTCCTTCCAGAATTTGCCTCTTTTCTTTAAGTAGATAACACGGAAATAACTTCAAAGAATGAAATATAGTAATTATATATGCATTTGGGGATAAAAATCTCTCCATAAATATTAAGCTAAATTGACTTTTTCTAGGTCACTGCCATTATCTTGATGATTTAGATATTAAAGCTTTACCAATGAATGTGTGTGGTGATATTTTACTTTTTAGCCATTCATAAAATTTATTACCTGTCACAATGCATTTTGCAGGAGACAATCCAACCTCAGCTTTACCCTTTTTATCACTGGTTTCGGTTTCATTTATGCTAACTTCCAGATGTGTCACCTGTGATCTTTTAGAACAACCATTGTTACTTTTTTCCACTCTCCCAAAATTCTGTTTTTGATGCTTAGCATCCAGCTCAGGCAGCAATTGAATAGGGTTACTTGTGCTTCCAATGTTGAGGTCATTGGATGCCTCTTCAACATGAGGGCTAGAAACCTGATTGGCATGCTTGCAAAGTTCCCCATTTACCATTTTATTCCAGACAGCTGCTTCTGTGACATTAGCAAAACAATTTCAACGGACACAATACAAAGTTGTCCCTGGTTAGTTTCAGAAATGCATAATATGAATAAGAAGGGGGGGGGGGGGGAAAGCCTGCAGCTTTTTAAAAAATATTCCTTGCTCTTTTATTGTATCAATTGAAGCTGATGCCCATGAGTTATAACTATAAAAAAATAAAAAAATAAAATCTAAGCATAAGAAATGAACACCACCAACATGATCTACCAAATACCAATCCACAACAGAGATACAATTTAAACCAGAACCATCAAAATATTACAACATTTTCCTCTCTTTCAGTGAACTTCTCAGGAGAAACAAAACAATATTTTCACCAAAATTAAATTCAGTACATCCTTCCAAACAGTAAGTATTTCCCTTAACTGCAAACCAAAGAAACTTGAGCAACTATGTTATAAAAAAGTTTTACCATTTTGGCCAGGAAAAGAGCCGGGGGAATCCATTTTAGGGCTAACATTAACTGAAACACGATCCGATTGGACTTCCTTCACTGTAACTCCAGCGCCATCACAACCTTCCGATCCCACGAGCTTAGGCACTGTGACGGCAGCCAGTAAAGGCATCCATTACCACTCCAAAAAACTTTCAGATGAACTCATCATCACTGTTTCGAATTACGAACAAGTTTCAAAAAATTAAGAATGAGCTAAAACTAACCATTTCAAGAGTATAAAAAACTGATCCTGAATCAAAAATGAAGATAAAGATTGGTTTTTGACGGTGGAGATCGGAAAGAGCATAGAAATTTTGGGATTTTGAGCATGTTGCGGCTGAGGGAAATAGAAAGGACCCTAGGGTACGAAAATGGGGTCAAATGAGAAGTATTTATACTTTTCGGGAATAGGCCAAGCCTTGATTCATTTTGAACGTCGGTGAGGAATATTCCGGTATGGTTGTGGTCAGTCTAGAACTAAGGACACGTGGCACATTGGTCCCACGTGGTATTATCCAAATCCAAATGAAATAAAGTTTTGGTTATATACGTGCAGACTTGTTCAAGCCGTAGATTTTTGCCCAATTGACATGTACCACGTCTATTGAAAAGTCAACATAGGGCTGTTGATTGTTGAGTTCGGATGCAACCGGTAAACAACTTATTCAGTGATTCTGAAATATTTGTTATATAATTTTTTATATCATTTATATAATATTATGTAAATATTTAAAATAAAATAATCCACTTTAAGTGATTATGTGACATTACATAAATTATGTAGAACACTACGTGACAAGTATTTCAATAATATCTAATAATTTTAATAACAATGCTTTGTAATATAATAATAAGTCATGGATATACATAATATTCAAATATTATATTTATCTTAATTATTAAAAAATAGAATATGTCACAAATTTTAATATTATATATAATTTTTTAATAATTAAAATAAATATAATACTTAAATATTATGTACTTATATTTATTCTTTTTTCAATAAGTGCTATAACTGCATTTTAAATCACCGAAATGCCCATACCTAAGACTCAAAAAATTCTTCCTAATTTTTTACTGTGTGGGATCGCATACACTAGCCTACATGGGACTCACCTCTATGGGTTCAATTATTTACAGAGAAAATATTGTGTTTGGTAGATAATTACAATAAATCGTGTTCACTTCAATGATTAAAAACTCAAATTAAAAATGAAGCTTACAAAAATAGGACAAAATATATGATAATGTAAACAAACTATATGATCGCTTTGCCTAATGCTAGAGTTTCAAGTTAAATGTTTTAGCATATTGACGAGTAAGCACATAAGTCGTGAAAAAATATTTAATTAAAAAATATGTGATGAAGTGATCAGTTAAAAATAATAGTTTACCATAAACGTCATTCAAACAAATCATCTTCACTAAAATGTTTATCAAATAAGAAAAATATCCATTTAATTCAATTAACTAATTTTAAATATTTTTTTTTTTTTAAAAGCAACCGACCTAAACAATCCCTAACTTTGGTCCAATAAATAAGAATTTAAATTAAAAATATTTTTAGGTTAATCAAATTTAGGGGTGAGCATGATGCGGTTTGAAGTCAAAACCGCACATGAAACCGCTTAGGTGCGGTTTGACAAATTCAAAACCGCACATAAAATCGCTTGTGATTGGTGCGGTGCGATTTTGAACCGTGCAGTACGGTTTTATTTGGTGCGGTTTCGGTTTCAAAACTAATTGAAACAATTAAATTTTATGCAATTTAAATTAACAATTTAACATCACACAATATTAAATACTATTTTTATAACATACACAACTTTACTTATAATATCTTGTCTAAACAAAAGTGAAATAGAAGTTACATGAGGGATAATTCTAAATTGATTAATTAAAAATTTCTTCTCACATATGAAAATTCTAAACAAAAATAATTACATAAGGGATAATTTCAAATAGATTAATTGAAGGGTGACTTCCATAATAATGTTTCTTGATATGATTAATGTTGAAAATAGTCAAATAACGGGAGGAAAAAAAATGATGCGGTGCGGTTTTTTCATATGCGATTTTGCCTAGAAACCAAACCCAAATCGCAAATTCGGTTTTTCAATCCATCTAAAACCGCCACATACACCAAAACGATTAGTGCGATTTTAATTGATACGATTTATGCAATTTTTAGTACTAATTCGGGGCTAAATCGATTTTTTAGTCACCCCTGAACAAACTTGAACAGCCCGTAGCTCGGCCAGCTCAACCCTTTCATAAACTCACCCGTCCGGTTCGAACATATCCTTTTGATATTTTGATTTACATTTTTTTGTTCTTTAGTTTTTTTTGGCTGATCTTCATTTCGAAATTCCCAGTTTCCCAATTCCTGGTACATCCTTTACCGTCTCTGGTGTCACTGTCCATTTGCCGATCGAATTCAGGTTCTCTCTCCTAAGCACAAACATTGAGTGGATTTATTAAACACGAAGCTGGATTTCCATGAAATAGTTATTCAATGAAGTGTCGATCGATAGCCTGTATATGGTCAAACTCTCCACCTGCACAGAAAGTCACCGCCACGGCAGTACTCGATCGGCCTCCGACTCTATACACCGGCGGATCCGATGGCACCATCGTCTGGTGGAACCTCGTCCCTACTGATTCCAACTCTGTAAGACAACTTTTTCCTCAACAAAATGCACGCCGTTTGTTTGTTTGTTAAGTCCTAAACTATAACTGTCAGCACACATGATTGCTCTGTATCTATGCCATTAGCTTAACTATTGTAGTCTAGATCAGTGAATTTTGTACTATTTTGTGATTGAATTTCTTCAAATAGAACTGTAAGCTTATTCAGTGTATAAAAGCTTATGTTTGATTTGATAATATATTGTTTGTCCAATTGTTTCGTTAGTGACCCTTAAAATGCATTAAAGTGTTTAGTGGGGCTATCATTTTGGAATGAATTGATTATTATTTTTCTTCTCTTTGGTTGTAGGGAAAAAGAAGAGAAGAAAGTAAGGAAATGTTGGCTTTAATCGTTTTGCAAATTATGATAACTTAGTTTGACTTTTTGATTAGTTTCTTCTTTGTTAAATTAATTTTCTCGGTAACTAGTTATATGACTGCAAATGTAATGTTTGTATTTCATTTTATATAGATAATGTGTCTACTTGTCAGAAAATGGCTGGTTTTGGTCACTATGTTATGCCATCTGCTTACACTACCAATGCCATCTAAAGTGGTCTTCTATTGTTGTAGGTTAGATGTATCTCTCTCATATCATATAGAATGGGTCACTTTAATGAATGTCTTTGTTGGTCAGGGCATACGACCAATTGCGATGTTGTGTGGTCATGCTGCACCAATAGCCGATCTTGATATATGTTTTCCTGCCACAGTTCCGGGAGAAGAAAAAATAGGAGAATCAAGTAATGTGGCGCCAAACTCTAACTCAGTTAACTATGGTGCACTAATAAGTGCTTGTTCTGATGGTGTATTGTGTGTTTGGAGCAGAGGCAGTGGACACTGCAGGCGCAGAAGAAAAATGCCACCTTGGGTGGGGAGTCCATCTATGGTCCGGGCATTGCCTGAAAATCGGAGATACGTATGTGTTGCCTGTTGTTTTGTTGATTCTATCCATGTATCTGACCATCAGTCACTTGATTCTGGTGAAGGGGGTGATGCTTTGATGAATAAGGAATTACAATATGGAAAACCTTCCAAGTGCACGATTGTTATTGTTGATTCCTATAGTCTAACCATTGTACAAACTGTTTTCCATGGTAATTTATCTATTGGGCATTTGAGGTTCATGTCTGTAATTTTGCCTGTTGGAAATATGGAGAATCAATCTGTGATGATGATTGATTCGTCTGGTAAAGTTGAATTTGTTTTACTGAAAGACTCTGACCCGAATGGGGAAAATTTGACTAGCTTACAAAAAAGTTCCTCTAGTCTGGAAATAGTGGATTCAGTTGTTGGGTCAAATGAAAGGGGATTGGTAGTGGCATTTGCTTCCCTTGGGCAAGTTTTAGCCCTTGTGTATAGGACCTACTGCTTATTTAGGTTATTGGATGATGGTACTACAGTTGGAAAGATTTCTTTCTTAGATAGTCAACTTTGTATTGAAGACAATGGCAGTCAATCACACGTGATAGGAGGCATGTTTGTTGAACGTGATGATGCAAAGACAAAAATAACTTCTGAGGTATCCGAAAACGTATTTCTAGAGACTTTTGCTGTTTGGAATAATAGAGGTTGTGCTGTTCTGTATACTGTATCATACTCGAGCAACATATTCAAGTTTGAGCCTCTATCTGCAATCCCTGCAGTTTTGCATCCTCCAGATGTGAGATTGTCTATTTGTTTTATTCAGCTCAATAGCTATCTGCTTCGTATTGAATCAATTTGCTTTCACATGGAAGAACCTTTGCTGTGGAGACCGCATGTCACAATGTGGCTATTGCCTCAGCAACATGATAACAATGGCAATTATTTTAATGAATGCGGAGTGATTACGAAAGGCAGTTTTTTCGTAAGTTGGGTTATGAGCTCTATTTCTTTGCATAAAACCGAGGGCTTGAGGCATGCTGTTGGTGTTAAACCCACAGGTCAGGAAAATGATTTAACTTCTCGGCAAAGTTGTACTTCACTTCCAAAGAATGCAGATGGTATACTTGTAGATGATGAAAATTATGGTCATTACCAAGATAAAAATCTGGTATCTTCATCAATGGTTATTTCTGAAAACTACTGCGCACCTTATGCCATTGTTTATGGCTTCTACAGTGGAGAAATAGAAGTTCTGCAGTTTGATACATTCTTTGAAGGGCTGGTTTCCCATCATGGGATTCCTCGACATGAATCAGATTTACATGCTTCTAAACAATATCTTTCGGGGCACACAGGTGCTGTACTGTGTTTGGCTGCACATAGGATGGTGAGTACCTCACAAGATTGGAATTTCAATCATGTATTAGTGTCAGGAAGCATGGACTGCACAATTCGTATATGGGATCTGGACTCGAGCAATCTCATTATTGTGATGCACCAACATGTTGCTCCCGTACGCCAAATTATTCTGCCTGCACCGCGAACCGACCGTCCATGGAGTGATTGTTTTCTTTCTGTTGGAGAAGACTCTTGTGTTGCTCTTGCTTCGCTTGAGACCTTGCGAGTGGAGAGAATGTTTCCTGGACATCCATACTGTCCCGATAAAGTTTTATGGGATAGTACAAGAGGCTATGTAGCATGTCTCTGCATGAACCATTCGGGAGCATCTGATGCACATGATGTTCTTTACATTTGGGACATAAAAACAGGTGCTCGTGAGCGAGTTCTTCGTGGTACTGCTGCTCATTCAATGTTTGATCATTTCTGTATCAGCATCAACACTAATTCCCTTTCAGCCAGTCCAGTACATGCAAATACTTCAGCTTCCTCATTACAATTTCCACTAACTGAAGATGCACACTCTTCACAATCTCAGATCAAAAATTCAGGGAAGGGGGTCACTTCATCAAATATTTCCCCCACTACTATGAAGATGGCGGATACTTCTCAACTACATGCTAGTAAAAGAGATGCTGCAAATCGCTATCCATCTACAATATCAGCTTATCAAAGCGCCACAAAAGCAATTAAATGCTCTTGCCCATTTCCTGGAATTGCAACTCTAAGTTTTGACCTTGCCTCATTGATGTCTCTTTGTCAAATACCTGAGTTCTTTGAAGCTGCAAGTGATATCCATGAGAAAAGCCGTATAGAGGAGCTGGGGGCAGGCACTCCAAAAAGTGGTTATAAGAGAGTAAATAATAACATGATGCAGAAGCAGGGAGCTGAAGTGAGAAATACCTATCACATGGTTGCAGGTGATGGTTCTGGTTTGCAAGGTACCTCAACTGATATTCTGGAAAATAATGACTGGGATCGATCACTTGAAGGTTGTCTTCTTCAGTTTAGCTTGTCCTTTTTGCATTTCTGGGATGTAGACTGTGAGCTTGATAAGCTGCTAATAACTGAGATGAAGCTTAAGAAACCAGAGAATTTCATTGTTGGTTCTGGTTTGCTAGGTGACAAAGGGTCTCTCACATTGACATTTCCTAGTCCTAGTGCTGCACTTGAGGTACCCCATTTTACTGCATTGGATGTTAGGACCCATTCTGGACCATTTCTTTTTATCTAAAATTTCCATTAACTTTTCAGCTTTGGAGAACATCATCAGAGTTCTGTGCTATCAGATCAGTAACCATGGTGTCCCTTGCCCAACACATGATTAGTTTGTCTCATTCGTGTTCCACTGCCAGCAGGTATTACAGACCAATGCAAGTTGTATTAGACCATTTCTTTTTCCGTACATTCATTATTCCTAATCTACTCAAGAATAAGCGACTCTGTATTGGTTTGAACTTAAAGTTTTCACTTAATTAACTCGAGAATCGACTATGTGGCACTTCATTTAGAAAAATGAAAATCATTGGATTAAAAATTTCAAAATCTAAAATGCAATACAAATGAAATATTAGGATCCATCTTTTTGAACCGACTCTGGCCTTGAAGAATTTTTAGCTGAGCAGGATTGATTAGCCAGCACTCAGACTTGCATATATGGTTTCTAGGTAGCAAATCAAACAATTTTTGCTGTATGCCTTTTAATGGTTTTGCCCATAATAAATAAGAAACAGCTTGATGCCAAATGTGAAGTCACCAATATTATTAAAATTTTCATTTTTATAAGCTATCTGAAAACTGTATATAGTAATTGTGTGCCCTTATCTCTATCTTTGCAGTGCTTTAGCAGCATTTTATACACGCAACTTCGCTGAGAAAATTCCAGATATAAAACCACCTTTGCTCCAGGTAAAATATCATGTGAATGGTATGTTTTGGTTAAATTTTTGTGTTACCTTGATGATTAGAATTTTCACATGGCATCTTTATATCTAGAATGACGTTTCCACCATTCCGTTTGAGACTTGAAATTGACGAAAACTGATATGATACACCAAGATTTCATTCGAGTAATTGTTTATTGTAACTTGTTTACACAAAAGATAAAGGGTGGTTAACATTATTCCTACAATGAACAGGATGGTTGAGCATGCTTAACCATAAAATTTTGGAACAGGCAATGTACCACCTGTTATGAAACTTTCAGATGTTCTGTTGTGATTTATTTTGTTTGTAAAATATAGAGGAAATATGGAAAACATATTCATTTGAAAATGAATCAAGGTAATGTAGTATGGTTACACCTAACACTGACAGGGTAAAAAATAATTGTAGCACGTAGCACCTGTAGTGAAACTTTCAAATGCACTGTTATTATTTAATTTTTTTGTTAAAAGATGGAGTAAAATATAGTAGGATCTTGTATTCAGTTTACTCTAAAAACTCTTGTTTACTTTTAAAGTTATCTCTGCTATTGCTTTGTCTTTTTGGTTCTGAGACAGAAGACAAAGTTAAACTGCTTCCATACAACAATAATATGCGAAGGAAACTACTATGAATATCTTCATCAGATTTCGAAGCTCTTTTATCGTAGTTCTTCCTTCTATTATACACTCGTGGGGTTTTGAAGATGGAAATTATGGTTGCTAGTGTTGGAAGGAGGAACAGAAAACCAAAAAATCTGGTTATTTCTTTTCCTTGTTTGTCCTCTGGTAGATCATCAATCTTTAGAAAATTAATACACATTATTTGTTGAATTGGAAAATTTTTCTTGCTTGTCATGCTAGAGAGGATTATTTGTTCTTGGAAATGTGTCTAATTTTTCTGTTTTACAGCTTTTGGTAAGTTTATGGCAAGATAAAAGTGAACACGTGCGAATGGCTGCACGCTCTTTATTCCATTGTGCTGCTACACGGGGCATCCCTCGACCTCTGTGCAGTGAAAAAGCAATTGATCATGCAAAACTTCTAGGCTCTGGAGATGGAAAAGTAGAAAGTGGAAATGAATATTCCACAACGGACGAAACATCCACAAACAGTTTGAAATCTGACGGGCAGCCTACAGAAAGAGTTTCTGAGGCTGAGGAATCTGAAATACTTGCGTGGCTAGAATCATTTGAAGGGCAAGACTGGATTTCTTGTGTTGAAGGAACGAGTCAAGATGCAATGACATCTCATATTATTGTTGCTGCTGCATTGGCTGTTTGGTACCCTAGTCTTGTGAAGCCTTACCTTTCCGTGCTAGCTGTACATCCGTTAATGAAGTTGGTTATGGCCATGAATGAAAAATATAGTTCCACTGCAGCAGAGATTCTAGCAGAAGGTATGGAGAATACATGGAAGGCCTGCATCGGCTCTGAAATACATCGCTTGATAGGCGATATATTTTTCCAAATAGAGTGTGTGAGTGGTGCATCTGCCAACTCAACAGCACATAATCCAGCTCCATCTCTTGACATTCGGGAGACTTTGGTTGGGATTCTTCTTCCAAGTTTAGCAATGGCTGATATACCAGGGTTTTTGAATGTGGTAGAACGCCAAATTTGGTCTACTGCGTCTGATTCACCTGTTCATGTAGTATCGCTCATGACTCTCGTCAGGATTGTGCGTGGTTCTCCAAGATACTTGGCTCAATATCTTGACAAGGTTTGTAAAGACCCTTTTTTATTTTATTTTTGATAGCTTTGTAGAAACCTTTTTTATACAGCCAAGAAAATTCCTTTTATATTTAAGAGAATGTCATCTTTGAAACTCTTATTTTTGAATACCCACATTGGGAAAGTAGTAGACAAGAGGGTTAAGCCACTTGGGTTAAGCCACTCTGCTTTCGCCTTTTCATTTATTAAATTGTTTGGGTTTGCGGATCTCTTGCAGATATCAACCTTAGGAAAAAATTATGCAAATGTAATGTGCATCGATAGATAAAAAAAGTTACTGGAAATGAAGGAATAGAAGATTCATCTAGCCAACCCAAAGTAGTTAGTATTATGGCATTTTGAGTTGAGTTCATATATGGACATGCATATGCCAAAATCCCTTCATTTCATGATTATGGAATGAACACACTTGCGTATGATTATGGAATGAACACACTTGCGTCCTTTATATTGGACCAGTACTTGCACACTAACATTCCTCCCAGTTCAAAAGTTCATGTACTTTTTGACATTGTTATGGGTTTACAAACATGATTAGAGCTTCAAAACTATGGTACTCCCAAAATGCTTTAATGCCATGTAGTATTCTTCTAAAAAAAACAAATCCGCCTTCCTCTGGAAGGGTTCAAAATTTAATTTCTGAACTTAAAGTGGAGAAAAAGTTTGAAATAGTGGACAGGATTGGCTCTGTGATATTTTATTTTTCAAATTTGAAATCGGGAAGTTTTTACATTATTCATTAAATCTTTGAACGTTGCACTTGAAGTGGCTCTTTACCTACTTGAGGCCAAATCATTTTCTTCCCACAGATATATACTTCACTACTGACTCAAGCAATCACTTTCAAAAAGTTAAAAACTATTCAATTATTTTCCACCCTCTCTGGTTACCTTTAATTTGGATGTCTCGTTTTGATAGAAGCGTATTGCTAATTATTAGTTTGTTTCACCTTCTTATGCACTCACTCACTTGGGAGCACTTATTCATCAGCGTCTTGGATGATTATTGCTTACCATTTAAGTGAAACAATTTTTCTATAGTATAGTTCTTCAACCATTTTCTGTTTTTATTAATCTCAAATGTTTTTAGTCAACTGACTATTCGTCGCGATGACTCTATTTTTTCAGTACATAATTTTCAGAATACTTTCACTTCCCATTGCCAAGATCACCTAATCCATAATTTTCTCTTGGATAATATAACTTTTTCTATGATGTGTATTCTGTAAATTGAAAAAAGAATTCTTAGTGTAAATGCTTTCAGTGTTATAATCTAACTTGTGGGCAGGTTTGCAGGTGATCAATTTTGTATTGCAGACAATGGATCCTGGGAACTCAGTAATGCGCAAAATTTGCCTTCAGAGTTCAATGGCAGCATTAAAGGAAGTTGTACGTGTGTACCCCATGTTAGCCCTGAATGACAAATCAACTCGGCTGGCTGTTGGAGATGCATTTGGAGAAATTAACAATGCTAGTATTCGGGTATACGAGATGCAAAGGTAATCGAAGTTAAATTTGGGGCTGATTGGTTTTTAGCTCGAATAACAGGCATGCATTATGTTAGTTTGTAGCCAAACCCCAAAGCAAGTAGTACTTTTTGTACTAGTCAGTCAGGTAAGATAGTAAACGAATTTTTAGATCACACACTCGGCGCACATACATGTACCTCTACAGTTTCCAAAAAAGCTTGTTTGTTTAATTTTATTACAAGTAACACATGGTCAATAATTAAGGCAAGCCAAAGCATTTTTCTGTAATTTGGACAAATTGAACAATGCTTATGAAGTCAAGAATTTGATCTATTCCCATTTCGAAGTCTTGACGACCAACTTCAGTTTGTTTGCTTGTAGAATAAGAACTGCTTCTAAATATTTCCTTACAAACATTTTCTATTGTAGTATGACAGTAATAAAGGTCTTAGATGCAAGTGGACCTCCAGGACTTCCTAGTTTACTTGGAGGAGATTCAGAACTTTCAATCGCTACTGCAATTTCAGCTCTAAGCTTTTCACCGGATGGAGAGGTAGCGAACAATTTGTAGACCTCATGAAGTCAATTTTTATTGTCCTGCTGATTATTGTGACCAACCGTGTTCTTCTTGAAAATCAGTTATAGCATGTGCATATGAATTTTGTTGCTGGTTATTAGAATAGGTTTCACACGTAGCTGGTACGATCTGTCCTACCATTGTGGAATTATATAACATAATAAGTTTTGCTTTGAACACCATATCTGATTGACATGTTCAACCAAATTGTAATCTCAAACTTGAAGAGTTAAAAGAAATATGATGTGGTAATGCTAGTTATTGGAAGATTCGTTTTTGAAGATGTTAAAGATTGGATCCAGCGCACATGAACTCCACTGGAGGACCAATTTCTCCCAACAAAAATCTCACCATATATGCTTGATATTTCTCCGTCATCTAATGTTGACACATTGTAATAAGCTGAAATAAAATAGAATTTAGTTGTGGATGATGTTGTAAATCAAGTGGGCAGGATTTTACTTGTATGCATCGATTTCTAGTCAGCTAATCTCCTTGACTTAATGACAATGTTTATATGTATCTTCAATCTTGCAACCTGGCTTATGGAACAAGCCTTGGATTGGTTTTTGTTCCCTTATGTTTATATCCATAACTCCTATATATGCATATTTTGAACATTGTTATGCTTTAAAGAACATGGAACTGTTCCTGTTGTGTTCCTCAATGATAAAAATAAGATTGAGCTACTAGCATTCTGAGGTGATTGCCAAGCTCACATTTAAGTCAGTTTTCACCGTAATCTTTTCCTACATTTCTCTGTGTACTGCAATTTTTTTTTCCTTCCAGTTTCTATGTTAGTGTTGCCTTCAGTAGCCTCCTTAATGATGCTCTACTAATTCAAGGAGTTTGTTTTCACATTACTTTCTTCTGTATATAATTTGCATAATCATAGTTGTGTTCAATACTATCATCAGAAATTTGAAATATTTAAATATTTATCTGTATCAATTCTTTCACTAAATCATGGGCTTTTGAAATGCGTTAATAGTTTAAAATCTAGTGAATTGCGTCTCATTTATGATTTACTATTGTCATCTAACTGCAGGGGCTAGTTGCGTTTTCTGAGCACGGGTTGATGATCAGATGGTGGTCATTGGGATCTGTGTGGTGGGAGAAACTCAGCCGGAATCTTGTTCCTGTCCAATACACTAAACTGATATTTGTTCCCCCGTGGGAGGGATTTTCACCCAATTCTACTAGGTCAAGCGTAATGGCAAGTGTACTGGGTAATGAGCGACAGGCTAATTGGCAGGTAATTCTTAATTTCTTATTCATCATTCCAGCGGAACATCTCTCTCTGAATGCATCTGGTATAGATTGACAGTTTAAATGAATGCGTATTGTAAGGTCCTAAGCATAATAATCTGTAAGAATCTTTTTGGTAGGAATACACAAGCGCTACAAATGAAGCAGACAGATTGAAGCTCTTGATTCATAATCTTGATCTCTCGTATCGGCTAGAATGGGTTGCTGAAAGAAAAATACTACTTTCCAGACATGGTCATGATTTAGGCACTTTCCAGTTATAAGCTATTGCCATGCAGATTCTAGTTCAAAGGAATATTTTCTTTTCATTATATTTGAAGAGTTCCAGTTGACAATTCCATCACACAGTTTTACTTCTGCTCCTTCAACAAGAAATGTAAATTTCTAATGACATTTACTTCACTTGGCAAAAGATCTCCTCATACCTTCAGCTGCTGCTTACATTTCTAGCTCTTGTCTGCTGTCCTCGTTCCTACTGAAGTATAATTTTGTTTCAGTGCAGCAGGGCAGCCCAAAACGTCCTTTGTTGGCTTTTGGTGGAAGCAGATAATAATGTAAGACACCATTTGTTGGTTTTTGGTGGAAGCAGATAATAATGTAAGACACCGGCGATACCTATTTATTAATTCATTTTTTTTTTTAGAAACATTTTAAGACAACCTGGATGGGTTTGATTCTATACATTAGAGTTTGGTCTACCCCCTTCTTCCTTCCCTCTTATCCTTCTCCATTTCTCCTCTCTTTTGAGTCACAATTTTGAAATTTCTTTTCAATTGTTTATTTTTCTTTTTTGGAAGGGGCGGGGGTATGCCTGTATCTTGTAGTTAAATCATGTTTTGTATAAACGATTCAACACATGCCAATTACAATCACCTCTTCTGGGTGGGGTCTGGGCGGAGGGGATATTTATTTTTGTTGTGCTTAATTTTATGCATCTCCTTTAACTATTTCAGGCTATGAATGTATTTTAAATACTGCATTTCCCTTTATATAAATAGTTAATTACAATAAGTGATTCTCTTTCTTTATGCATTTATACACGAGGGAATAAAAGGTATTTGATGTACAGCTAAAATACATGCAACTTTCTTTGCGTTAAGCTTTCACACACGCACAAGCAAGAGAGAGAGAGAGAGCGCACACACGCATATATACATATATTGTGTGTGTGTGTGTGTACAGAGGCTACTAATTATCTAGAATCTGGAGAGAAACTGAAGTTGCCTCAGAAGGGGGCTTAAGTTCTCCATTAGTTTTTCACGAGGATGGCTGTGAGTACCTTCGGAAGTTGTCACTACTACACTCATCTTTCGAGAGCCGCTGTATCTGTTCCTTTACGTTGCATGCGTGATGCGTACACCGATAATAGCTCCTTCGTCCATATTAGGCGAAAATAAACAAGTGACTGTAAGATGATATTTTCTGTCAAGAGGATTAAAGAATTTAGTCTACAAATTGAATTTATTTTTACTAAGTGACTGTAAGATGATATTTTCTGTTAAGAGGATTAAAGAATTAAGTCTACAAAATTGAATTTATTTTACTACTTCAATATTATTGAGAAAAAAAAATGTCTAAACGAACATGTCAAATTAAAATCTAAATATCTGAAAAATTATAATGTGATTCATTTCATACGTAGGTACAATTACCTTGGGTGTTTGGTATTTTTAACAGCTTTCTGGCCGTATTTACGCCACTTGTAGCCATCATCCAGAATATCCTCAGAGCTCCTAGTATGAAAGGCAACCCTAGGAGGAACAGATTTCTTGGTCCTACCAGCTTTTCGTTTGTTTTTGTGATCTCCTCTTAATTCACTATTTATAGGAGTATTATCATTCCTAGAAGCTAATACTGATACAGTACTTGTTGACTGCAGCATTCGGTCGTCAGCACCGCCATATGTCGTGGAATTACCAGAAAGGACGAGTCTTAGCCAGTCGATATTGTCGAGAGCAAACTGATTGGAGCTTTGTGTTATGTGGGGTGGTGGTGGTTGGTGTATAATTATTGAAGAAGAATTAGTAGGATAATATTGGTTCATATTTGATGAAGTTGATGGAGATAGTAGTGAAGGTGTGAATAAGCATGGAATATTATTAATAATATTATTGGTGTTCTTTTCTGTTAGCTAATGGTGGTCGTGGTAATGAATCTTCATCCATTAGAATTGGATAAGCCTATAGCTAGGTCAAATAGTATAATTTAAGGAGTAGTTGCATGCTTGTGTGATGAGCATGTCTTCGAGAATTTATGTTTTGAAGCGCTTATACAAATTTATATATGGACACATTTTCACCCCGAGAGAGAGAGAGAGAGAGGGGTGGCTTCCCGCAGTATGTAGGTAGGGAGACCCTGCGCAGGTTGGCTTGTAACCTTGATAAAACCAACTAAATTTGACCTACTTCTGTTCAACTGCCCTATTAGAGGAGATATATAGTTAACATGTTAATTCCCAATTTGGAACGTTATCATATATATATATATATTCACTTGTGAGCCACCTTTCGAGACTAATTGTATCGAAAGGTATTTTGCACTACATTTTGGACTGAGGTACCGGAGTCCGGATATATAGTATAAAATATTTGCGGACTAATATACAGCAACAAAGGTAACTAGGCAACCACCGGTTGCTATGGATCTTTATGCGCGCGCCTACAGACTACACATATACGTGGAGGATAATTGGATAAAATCAAAGTAAAAGTGAGGGCCGGGGTTTAGTTATTGTTAAACAAATATAAAATCAAAGTAAAAGTGAGGGCCGGGGTTTAGTTATTGTTAAACAAATATATACTCCACTAGTTACTTGAAGTATAGACCAATCCAGTGCTCTTGTGGTGGTTTAGAAAATATTTGATCGACCGGCCTCTCGTAACTTAATTTATAATAGGATATTTATTTTATGTTGGAGTGAGAAAAAATCTTATTTTTAATATGAGTATTATTTTAGAAATATTTTATTTTAAATATGAAGAGAAAAATTGTGAGTACTTTATAAATAGAGTATTATATTTAGTTGTTTAAGTATAGCACAATCAAAAGTCATATAACCTACTCATAAAGCTATGAGTGCATGAGGTCTTGGAATTTAAAATTCTACTCAAATTGCCAAAAAAAAAAAAAAAAAAGGTCATGTAGTAGTTTGTTGTCGCAGACAATCAAAAATAAAATTTTACTGTAAAAAATATTTATGTAATTGTGAAAGTAATGATCGTTCCCACGAAGAGTGTTTAGTCAAAATTTATGCTACGTGACCTAAGAGGGGGGGGGGGGGGGGGTTAAATATACAATTTAATAAAAAACAACTAAAACAGACAGGTAAGTAACTAAAGCAGACGAACTAATTCAGAAAAATAAGAACATGTCTGTATTACTCCACAGATTAAACTAACGCAATCAATGAAAATAACAAGTCTTGGATTAAGTCAACATCTATCAATATCAGAAATTACAATTGATAATTGATTCAAGTATAAATTAATTAACACTTTAAATATTCATCGTTGAAACTATTTTCCTATCCCTCTTTAGTTATAGTTAATTAGAAACAAGTAATCTAAATAACTCTAATTACTAAACAACTTTAGACATGTGCTGGAGATTTAATCTAGTAGCAGCCTTAAGAAATAGAGAGATTGATGAAACTAAACAACACAAGCACACACGATTGCATTTAATTTAGTTTAGTGTTCTTCCTAAGATATATATAATAACGCCGTAAATTATTAATCTTAGTTGCTCACAAGTTAGAGTGACTAAACAATTACGGATTTGATATCAAACTTAGAAGTAGATTGCAATGAATAATAAGCTAGTACACATCCTAGCAATTAAATGAATTAATCATGAAAATAAACACTTGTAGAAGAATATCGATCTAATACTCAAAACATAAATTAAACAATTAAAACCATTTAGATCTCACGGTGTATAACTTTCAAGGCTTCAATCTACTTAAACCAAGAATAAAAATTCACACCTTATATCAGTTTCTTTTCTCTTCTTTTTTTATTTTTATTTTCCTCCGTGAGTTTTCAGACTTAAGAGAGGGGTGTGAATGAGTTTTGTATTTGTGTGAGGGAGATGGTTTTTGTACCTTTTATATTCTGTCAAAAAAAAATTGTATTGTGAGAGAAATGATTTTGCAGCTTTTATTCTTTGCAAAAAGTTGTGTTGTGGTATTGTGTAGCCTCAAGTTTTAGGGCGTAAAATTTTTAAGCCGGCTTATTATTATTGTGATAGTGAAAATTCAGAATTTAACCTGTAATTTTTTCCCTTTAAAAGTTTTTTATGTTAAATTTTGTGTTCTTCTTCCTCTCTTTATTTATTTGATTGGTTTTCAACGAGTTAATTCCCAACAATATATTGGGTTTACTGTTGATCATTTGCTTGGAATGCTATTGTTCATAATCGATAGAATATACATATACGTACAAGAGTTCACATGCAGGATTAAGAATTAAGAGTTTACAGGAAGTCTGTTCTCTTCTCTTGCATGTTGGCATTTGTTTGCTTTAAGTACAAACTTAGCAGATATATGTATGGTACTATAATCAATACCATCCTTGCTCAAAAAGATTTATTATCTATTTTAAATTATCAATCATATAATTAAAATTGATATGATTCATTTAAAATCATAAAAATAAGTCTTATAATAAAAAAAATATTTTAGATAATTAACAATATGCATCATGATTAAAATCAAAGAAATTTGTATGTCTCAATTAAATTTTCAAAAAATTCATCATAATCTTATCTTTTGAAACAAAAAAAAAAGGGTATATAATATGGCCGGTGGCGAAGTACGTAAACACCATAATAATCTTATCTTTTTGGGCATATGATACGGCCGGTGGCGAAGTCGTTTATGGTTTGTCTTTCTGGTGCAATCTTGGGTAGCTTGTAATTTAGTGCTGGAGCCGTAAAGGAGATGATCATCGATCATGAACTCTCCTTATCTTCTTCCGAGTTATGATTATAAAGATATTTAGGCAAATGGAATCTTTATTCTTACAACTTTGAAGGGCAATGAGCCAACTAATGCGTGAAGTGGAGAAAAGATGGCCGGATCAGTCCTATACATGGAAAACTTAGTAGCATTGTACCTACCTATAAAAGGTGAATTTGACAGATGTAAAAAATTTACAATTTTGGAAAATGATATACTCTGTCCGCATGACATTTTTGTGGATTTTATTAGATATAGTGGAAAATGTCGTCTTTGAATTGCAAGTATGTTTGAAAGTAATTTATATAGTCAAAATATAAGGGCTTGATATATGTAACAACACTATATAAATAGTCAAAAAATACGGCCGACTGTAACCGATCGTCGCATATAATTTCTTTTGTTGTAATGTTTTAATGGAATAAGAAACATAAACAAAATTCTGAAGATGAATTTATCAAGGAATGATAAACGTGCATTTTGTTAGCGTTGGGGATTATTGTCAATACTTGAATAAGTTAAGCACTGAAAGAAGAAAAATACAAAATATTTTAACTAGGAGATCCATCTATTAACAACGTTGTAAAAATAAAATTATTCTTATAACAGACCTCAGCCGTCTAGGTATTTGTAGACAATAAAAAAAATAAAAATTATACCGTCTGCAATATTAAACTGTGGACGGACATTGCTTTTAAAATTCCCTGGCCAAATGATGCATCATCCGTAGTTTAATACTGCGAACGGGTAAATAAAAAAATTATACCGTCCGTAGTATAATATTGCGAACGACAGAAATTTCAAAAATAACTGTTGATATCATTTTCCCGATTCCTATCGTCCGCAGTATAATATTGCGGACGGTAGAAATTTAAAAAGTGTCATCACGTGTTTAATATTGTGGATAGTATTTTTACAATTTTCATTGTCTATAGTATTCTACTCCAGACGATGAGTTTATTCATTTAAATGTTGGAGGTATTTTGGACATTTAATACCGTCTGCAGTATAATACTGCGAATACCTGAATATTATATTATAGACGAGGGTCATTTAAACTATTAGATCTCAGCCTAAATGACTGAAATTTGTTATAAGGATAGTTTTATTTTTACAACGTTATTAATAGATCAATCCCCTTTTAACTATGTGAGCTTCTTTTTAATTAGAGGAAATGACTGTTCTAATACAAAAGAATTGGAATTGTATTTTCCTATTCTTTTCTTAATTTTTTATTTATTTTAAAATTAACGATACATTTTTTTTTTAAATTGTAGTGTAATATTTTTTTCTTAATAAATTATTACTTTTATTCTTAGTTAACCAAATATTATAATGTCACAACTGCGAAGTACATCTCTACCCAATTAATGTTATAAATAAATTTTAAAAAAATAAAATTATTCTTAAAAGTCATTGCTTTACGGTATCTTTGTGACTTATTTAATTATCCCATGAGCGTATCATGGTACAAATTTTTCTTAAGGATGAGCTGTTGGGGGTTCCGCCATGTTTCTATGTAAGACCAGTAGAGAAAATCAACTGCTTCAACAATACACTCCTATATCTCAAATAATTAAGGCTGGAATCAGGCCGTATCAAAATTCAAAGTTTAAGGAGAACAAATTCGCCTGTGCGACTATTGGAGCTCCCAATTGGGCCAATTCCAATGATCAGTTGAGTAATTTGATGTCGAAATAATAGATCTTATGCTGAGCAAGAAACCTATATATACATACATACATATATATAGGAGTTCGTCTATAATAACCGATTATTGAGAATACTATTTCATCAACTATATCTTAGACTGTCTAGATGAATAATGAATGACTTGGATTAATTGCAGTAAAAGCCCTGCCGCTAGAGAAAGCAAATTTTTATTTTTATTTTAGAGATACGGCATAATAGTTATATTTTTAGAGGTACTGCATAATAGTTATGCAGTACCCCCTAATCTATTTTTTTATTTTTATTTTTTGCAGCCAAGGCCAGGGTATTATGGATAAATTTTTGGTGGGCCATTACCGCATAATAGTTCTGTGGATATACTACAAAATATTATGCGGTAGGTATTTTCCTAAGTCATTGAATCTTGCAATGGATAGACAAGATTGTTTTGAATGAAAAATGTTCTCATCCCCCTTTGACTATGGATCATTCCCTATATATATATATATATATATATATATATATGGGAGGCGATCCATAACAAATACTTGCTATGGATCAAAACTGGACAAATAATATATAATCCATTCATTTGTACAAACAACTGATAAGATTAAAAATGGCATCTCAGCCGTCCGCTAGTCATTTTAGTGGACGTATTATATAATTTTTTAGGACTAATTTATCCCTCAACGTATCAACGCAAGGAGCATTCAAATAATCTAGTTCATCCGGTTCACTAGTATGTCTACCGGATGCATGCGTGAAATAATCTATCTACTTCCTGATCCCCAAATGGCCTTAAGACTCGTACGAAACTCTCGATGGCAATCCCAAGTAGGGTGCCACGAATGTGCCTACCACATGACCCAACATACAGGGACGGAACCAGTGTATGACTGGAGGGGGCCACGGCCCCCCCCAAAGGTTTGAAAATTTTGTAAAGTCCATGTGCTGAAAAATAAAAAAAAATAAAAATACTACATGTGAATATAGAATTTGAATAACTGTATATTATAAGAGTTGAAAAGTAAGTGTAAGTAGGGATTGATTGCAAACTAATTTTATTATTAAATTCATTATAATTGCATGCTTGTATAATTGGGACATAATATTGTATATGTGTTATTCCAATTGAATGATACATTTGTAAATAAGTAATCAACTAAAACCTTTATTTAATTTTTTTTATTCTTTGTTAATTTTTTGAAACTTGATATTTTAATTTTTTAAAGTTTAATGAGTGATCATAATATTGTATATGTTAATTTCAATTGCATATTCAATTTATTTTTCGGTAACTAACTAAAACCCTTATTTATTTAATTGTAAATTTATGAAAATTTTATTATTAAAAATTTCAATGAGTGGTCCAATAATATTGATTAACTCATTCTTGTACTGTAGTTAATTGAATTTTTTATTTTTTGTTTTAGAATCTTGAGAAAATCACATACTATTGATTTATTTTTCAAGAGAAAACAATCAAATCATGCTGACACATCTTTGCTTACCTATGAGCCTAATTTCAAATATCTCTGCCATGAAGTTTTGTTATGTTCTAAAAGACTTTTTCTTACTATGTTTTGTTGTCTTTGTCAAAACAAATTCTATTACTATATCATATTTATTTTAGTAAAAATATATTTTGTAATTGTGGAACTTTACTTTTTAGAGAGGAATATATATTATGTCGTTAAAATTTTTTTTGGCCCCCCCAAAGATTAAATCCTGGTTTCGTCCCTGCCAACATAACAGGTAATCTTTCCACTTTGGTTACTGGTTCCACCGTAAACAACTTGCTCTTCCTCACAATAATTCTTAAGCCCAAAACTGGTTCAAAGTAAATTAATCAAGACACATGTCAAAGGCCTCAAATGATCTGCCTCTGCATCATTAAAACAATTGTATCATCTGCAAAAATGTGTTAAACCACCACTGGAACACCTATAAGCCTGCTTCTTGACAAACCATGAGTGAAACCAGTTTCTGAAGCCTAAGCCAGGAACCTACACAGTGATTCCATGACCAGTAAGACTAACAATGGAGAAAGGGGATCCCTTTGCCGCAAGACCCTCAAGCTATTAAAGAAACCAGAAAGAACACAAATCCTTTACGGTGGGGATTAAAATCCGCTAGATTGTTGCAGATTGATGGGTTTGCGATGGGTAGATGAAGATGCTTTACTCTATTCGTTGGACGGGATCAGTAAATTAGGGCAGTTATTTAATCCCCAATTCTTCTAACGGAGGAGTGAAATTGATTTTGTGAAATTCCTGTGTCCGCTGGAATGATTAGCGGATGATGTATCACTTTCTACTATTTCACTTCTATGACAGCGTCACTTCTACGACAACGTTTTGCTAGTTTGATTCGTCCACTAGTCATATTACGAACTTAATATATTATGATTTGAATGCTCCTTGCGTTGATGGGTTGAGGGATAAATTAGTCCATAAAATTTTGTATAATACGAGTTCGCTAGAATAATTAGCCGACGGCTAGATATCATTTTTAATCTTGTACAAATGAATGAATTAAATGTTATTTGTTCAATTTTAATTTATAACAAATACTTGTTACAAATCAACCCCTATATATATATATATAAATGCAGCTTTCGTGGGATCATCGGCTGCTTTGCTAAGTTAAAACATGAAAGATTGTAAGATTGTTTGAATGGAACAAAGGTACTATTCATAGGATTGTGGACGGATGTAGAATAAATGCCACCTACATTAATTTTTTACCATGTCATGTGCGCTGCTCTATCTTTCATTTCACACACAAAAAAACAAAGTTTCATTTATAAAATATACAATTAATAAAGATATATTTTTATTTCATAATTTAAAGTAATATGTGGCTACTTAAAAATATTGTGTCAATTTCTATAATTATCCATATAAAAAAGGACCTTTTTGTAAAATATATATATATATTTTTACTAAATGAGACTTTTTGTGAAAAGAAGGAGAGTATTAAGTTGATAATTTATAAAGTCTAGAATTTGTCAAGTTCATAATTTATTCGTTTTGCTAAAAAATATATGGCACAATATATATTGATAAGAATAAATTAATAAATGTTGTTAAATGTATATTTTTTCTACTACATCAAGGATGCTTTGACACCAGTTCTTTTTTGGTTAATTTTTTCCTCAACCCACGTACAAAAGTCCATACAATTATTGGAATAATGGTAGTCGAGGGCCACTTCCATAGACGTCGGCTGTAATACCTAGAGCATTATCTATATAAAATAAAGACTATAATTTTGACCATCGCTTTCTATCACAGTTGGAAGTGAAATGGCATGCATGCATGTGTCCTCTTATATATAAAGAAAAAGCCAAAATCCAAGTTGATATTCTTAAAATACTATATATTGCACCAATAATTATTGTAACTTAATTAATATGTTATCATAATTCATGTGTATCACACACACACACACACACACACACACATATATATGATCATCTTTGAAAAACTAGCTAGTGCGCCAACTTCTTTGACGCCCAACATACAAGCCGCAGATTTATGCACAAAGCACGTACCGTGTAGGATTGAATTCATACGAAGATAAAAAATATACCAAATACTTATAAAACTAATCCGCATAACTTAAATTACTTAAAACTTATATATGACTTGTTACGTAAGCCTCCTCTCCTAAACTGTTTTAGATTTTCCTAAAATTAATAAATTTACAATTTTTGAAGAGTATACGGACAAAGAAAAGATAGAACTAACGTACATGTATATATATATATATATATATATATATATATATATATATATAGTTTCTGGATCAACTCGATCCAACAGTAAATGGTTTAATTATTTTTTGTTTGGTCAAATAATAATAATACTAAAAAGCGAGAGAACAAATTTAAGGATCTAGCTAGGCTTATTAATTCGGTCTAAATCTGTTAATTACAAAATGTTACCTAAAATGTTCCGTAGAACAATTGTAAAATGTTGAAGTTGAAATTAGGGCATCCAAATCCTCTAATCCCACAAAGAAATCGTCGTTCAAGATCATATCCGACATAACAAATTCATCATCCTTACTGATCCCTTCAGCCATTTGTTCATGTTTGGTAGGCTGCTGGAGAATTACTGCTTCTTCAGTACTAATATCTGATATTGGAGAGCAACTGGATTCATTGGGTGTTGCCACCATAGTGCAGGTGTCGACCGATGAGAGGCTTTTCGGGGTGGTGAACTTGTGGCGGTTTGTACCGGCAAGAGAACTCCGGCGAGTTGGTTTGGTGTGGCTGTGTTCCCCGGCGTAGGTTATGATAAACATTCCGGGATCAGTACAGCTTTGTTCAACTTGCTTCCTTGCCAAACATCCTTTTAAGCTACTACACCTATAATAGCTCCTGCATTTCATTCAACCAAACAAACTTGAGTAAACAAATACTCCTTTTGTTCCGAAATTAGGAATACAGTAGGGCCTTTTGAAATAATAATTCTAATTAGAATTCAAAACCGATATAAATTGTTTAATTCTTGAAAAGTGAAAAGTACTAGTATATAATAATTAGTACTACTTTTTATATATGAACGTGTATATATACCTCGGATAAGGTGATCCTTTAATGGGTTTTTGACCATATTTACGCCATGCCCACAAATCAGAAGAGAGACCATCAGCAGTTACTTGAACGACAACCCTTTTGTGTTGGTTCTTCCTGATTAAAAAAAAGCAAAAGAAACAAAGAAAAATAACTAAAATTGTGAGACAAGATAACTTTAAGAATGAAGCAACAAATTAATTAAAGAATCGTACACACCTTTTATATTTAGCTGAATGGACAGTAGTGCTTTTAGGACTTGCAGCTTTATTAGGAATAGTCTGCTTCTGGAGAAGCTTGATCTCTTCTGGCTTAAACTTGGCTTCTTCAGGGAAAGAATCGGAGGAGGTACTAATTGAAGATTGTGGGGATAAAGAATTAAACATGGGATAAAAGGGCTTGTAAAGTTCGTCTAATTCATTCACAAGAACTTTATGATCATCACCATTATTATTGGCTTCAAAAAAATGAGGAAAATTGAATTGAAAACTGTCCTCATAATTCTGAATATAATTCAGTGAACCAAAAGAAGAAATAGCTGGATCATCAAAATAATCAGTGGACCCTCTAACAATAGCTTGCAGACCCCAATCTTCCTCCATACTAGAAATGCCGCGCTCTGACTTTTCTTGAACTGTATGTGTGATTGAAGAGAGATTTAAAGAGTATCTTATTAGAAAATATTGTAGGGGAGTTCCTTTATATATATATATATATATATATATATATATATAGAGGTGAGAGAAAAAGAGAGTTAGGCCAAATATAGGAACTAGATTTTGCATTTCCATTACGGATTTCCCGTATTGGAGATTTGACTTCGTTAAAATGTCAAAACTGACAAAAAAAGGTAGACAGATAGCCCAACGCGTATTCAAGTTTTACTTAGCTTCCTCTGACCAGCTAGGTTTTAGTTCAAGGGTACGACCAAGGCGAAGAAATAAATGCAATTAAATTATTAAATGCGTCATGACAAAAGGTTGTAGTCATAAATAAGTCATGCAAGCGTAAGCTTTTTCAATTTGCTTGTGGATTTAATTTAGTAATGATATATTGATATGTATAGTACTTTATACCCAGCTATAATCCTCAATTAAAATTTTTGTTTCAGTCAAACATCTCGTCTTGTATGCCTTGTTCTTATATTGAGCCAATTTTTGAACAGGATTCTACAGGGAAGAATAAAAGATTAATGTATTACCAACACAACCAAATACGTATATATTTTATTGTATCTTAGAAATATATGCTATTATATTGCAATCATAATTAATTACTTATGGGGGAACTCAGGGAGGTGTACTTAAGAGGAAAATTAGATCTAAAAAAAATTAAAATAATTTTTCATTTTTTATATAACATATGTGCTAATTTTATTAAAAAATAAATTTAAACTCGTGACAATACAACTAGAGAGAAATCTTAATTACCAAATAATACATATACGGTATACCAAAGGATAAGTAAGTAATACACATTTTAGTTTAAGTTTGAAGTCAAACACTTCTACTTGCATTTACGTGGACCCTATCTAATTCGTTTTTTCTCTCGCCCATAGTACGTTCCATACCTGGACTTTAGCTCGTTTGTTGGATAACGAATTATTACTTTGAAATGGTAATGGATTAACACCGAAGGAAGCGAAATTGATATTGGATGTAATAATTAACCCTCACTAGGGAAAAGTATTCTTCCAAAAATAAAAATTAAATTTTGTATATGAGTGCAAACATAGGGACTGTGGGAGTATTAATTAATTCTCAACAAGAAGCACAATTGTATTGTACGTACGCCAGCCACCGGATATTGTACACAAAGAAAACATCATAATTAAGATAGACTTTTAAAGAGTAGTACAAAACCATGTTCCACGCTCGCAAGTTGCAATGGAGATGGCCTCGCTAGTAACCTATAACTATATATATATATATATATATATATATATATATATATATATATATTTTCAAGGTACAGTGCACGAAAACTATAAACACTATATATGATTAGGAATGTTAAAAAAAATCGATTTAATCGGTATTAAGTGTATATTGAATCGTAGTAACTGGTTTGACACCGATTCGGTATACTGGTTCGAAGATTTGGTGGTCTAATATATTCTAGACCGTACCAGTTATTTTTTTTATAATAATAATAATAATAATAATAATAATAATAATTTCGGTAAAAATCGATACCAAATCGGTTTATCGGCCTAATCGATATTGAATTTTAATTACCGAATTCGGTACTAGTCCGATTACGTATTAACCGAATGAACATCTATCCTGTTAATATGATAATAACATGTTTCAATTTTAAAATACTAGTATAATATAAAACAACAAGAGAAATATTAATTTTCTAAAAGCTAAGACTGGAACATGATTTTATTTTTTTGTTCCTCTCGTAATTAGTAATTAAAGGTTTGTCTAGCTACAGTTGTAGTCGGTGGGGCGGCACATATCATTACATATAAGCTACAACAACCACGGTAACTTATTTTGAGTTGCTTCGGATTAAAAATAATTAAATAAACTACAACAAACGGGGCCTACAAATATAAGAAGTAATTAATATGCAACTACTTTTTAAAGGTTGCATTTTTCGGGATATGTTTTGTTAATAGTTAACTATATAACCGAATTGGGCCTTTTGGTCCACCTCCACTGCAATTGCCATAGCTTAATTTGATCTTCTTTATTACTTTCTTGTTTTGGCATTTTTTTGTTTTATTCATCTAGCTATCTAGTAGGGAGGGAGACGAGGGAGGTACCGGTGTTTGAAGATTTGAAAGCAGCTCTTGGTAAATATGCTACTTGTAGCATTTAATTTTCCATCTGAAAAATCAAATAAATTAACATAATTAAATCCCAAATGAATTGTCTATCGGGCTATTTATTCTGATATATTTCTTCTTCATGAACCTTTATTATTTTTAAATATGCTTGATTGGCATCTTAATTCATTAAGAGTTTAAGTTTTTTTTTTTTTTACTTAATGCTTGATTTCTAATTATTACATTCTAATTTAATGCAAAATTCAACTGAAATTAATGAAAACGGAAAAAGGTGAAATAATATTTTGATTCATAACTTGAAATTAAGTTAGTTTTTTTATTGAAGAAATTAAAAGGTATATATATATATATATAATTCATATGATTTTTTACATATTCATTCACGCGCGCCTGTGTGTATGTTTGTATATACTGGTGACTGATCTCTTGTTACTGAAATTGTGATAATTGAAGGTCCGAGCAAGAATCGAAGTAGCAGTCCTCAATTTCCTAAAGATCTTAAATTCTCCAACTCCTACTATCTCCGATCTCCCTCTGGCTTGAAATTCCCCAATGCCTTTTGATTTATTGTACTGAAACAAAAACAATATAAAAAGTAGATTGAGTTTCGCAGTTTTTGAGTAGAATTACGTATTGTACTACTTGTGTATGAAAAAGCGCCAACTGTATGAATAATTGTCACTTTGATTAAACAGATTAGTAGAAACTCGAAGAATAGCAGAGTCAAGGACTGTTGACCGACGTTTCGTGGAATTTTCTCTCTCATCCCTTTTGCACAAGGTCTTTAATGAGAAAAAAATACCGCTAAAGCCTTCATTAGAGGTGTAATACATTTTCTCAATCAAACAGTTTCAACACGCATAGGCAGATTAAAGTTATATAGCTGCTTTATCGTGCATTATGCAATTTTGCAAGGTTGTCAATTTACAATTAAACATTTGTACTCAGTTTAAATAGTATCAATTTTACTCAAATTCAGTGTATTTTTAGCTTTTCTTAAATGTTGAATTCGTAATGATGGACTCTCATTTTGGGACAGATGGAGTAATGTTATTCAGAATATAATTCAATACAAAACTATGAGTGTATTAGTGTACACGCACAAATGTTTTGCCTTTGCTCTTTTTGCCTCGTTCTTATTGAGTTCTCTCTCTTGTATATATCTAGTGTGGAAGGTGATGGAGATGTGTTATCAGCTTCTGGTTCAGGAAAAGAGAGTGACTCAGAGAGAATTGTTCTACAAATCACTTTGTGATTCTCCATATTATTTCAATTCTCAATTGCAGGTCAATAAGACAATTCAAGGTCACCCTTGTTTCTTTTGTTTGCCGATGAAGCTAATTAATATTTTATCATCTCTGTCAATGTAGCTTGATGTGTTTTTCAAATGTGTATATAGATTTATAATTGTCTGCCGAACAGATGTGGTGGCGTTGCTTCGTTGAAGCCGTTATAGTCTTGGAATCATGGCATCTCACAGAGGAGCTGTATCTGGCCGCTTATAGCTTCAGGCATACATATATTCTCACTTTTGTTCTAATACATTGCACAGGTATCAAAGTTTGCTTCACTACTATGTACATAAAATTCTTATTTAAGATTAGACCTTACCAAATTACTTTTGATTTACCTGTTATATGCTATATCAACTCATTTTACTGTGCTAAATTGCCAATCAGGATATTTAGGCCTTTTGGGGGCATAGCTCTGAAAATGTAATCTGTAATGTGCTTATGAGGAAACAGTTCACTTCCACATGATGTTATTTGCAAACAATGCCATTTTCTTTTCTAACTTGAGAATAACATTTCAGTACGATATTTTTGATCTGGTACTAATCAACTTTTAAAGCTCAAATTAAATATTTTCCATTTTGTGCATTACTTGGAATCATTCTGTTTTTCAGTGGAATAAAGGATGCTTTGACGTGTGCTATTCTCTTGCTTCTAAACTATCATGAAATAAGGGGCCAAGCCTACATTGTAGACTGTTCTACATGTGGATCTTCTGGTTATACTATTTCTGGTGACCTGAATTTGTTAGAGAAACTGGTCATGAAAAAAGATGCTCCATATATTTTCGTGGTGGAGAAGGTATGCTCGTTCATTCTTGTTTGTGATGGCTTTGCTACTGATGCTTCAATATAATTTTGGACAACTGGTTCTTGTAGCATGCAATATTCCAGCGGCTGACTGAAGATCGCGTGTTCAATCAAATTCCAAGGATTTTTATCACAGCAAAAGGATACCCTGATATTGCCACGAGGTAACTTAAAAAGTTTAAACAGTTCAGTTTCCTTGTACATAAAAACCATCAATTGAAGCCAATCTAGGTTCTAATGTCAAACAGGTTTTTTCTTCACCGAATGAGCAGAAATTTTCCTGAGGTGCCAATTTTAGGGATGGTTGACTGGTATGGATGCCCCTTTTCTTTTTCTCTCGCTGCATCAGGTGCATAATTTGTGCTTATATGGGATTTTCATATTTGAAACTGTTTAAAGGAATCCAGTTGGATTAGCAATTCTATGTACCTTCAAGTTTGGAAGCATAGGAATTGGCTTGGAGGCATATAGATATGGTACTTTCTCCACTTTCATATCGCTGACTTTCAGGCTCTATATATGCATCAAATTGATCTCATCAATAGAAATTTATTTTTTGTTGCCACTCAGCTTGCAATGTTAAGTGGCTTGGATTGCGAAAGGATGATCTTGAGCTTATACCTGAACAAACTTATATCCCACTCAAGCCAAGGGATATGGAGATTGCCAAAAGCCTGATCTCCTCGGACATCTTGCAGGTATGCTTTGTGAAGGAAACATAAAGAAGTCCTCATTATGTTAATAAGAAAATTTATCCAGATTGGGATTGTAGACTCACTCTTATTAAACACGTTTTAATAGGATAACTACAAAGAAGAGTTGGCAATAATGGTTCAGAATGGTCGAAGAGCAGAGATTGAAGCTCTCTACATCCATGGATATGAGTTTTTAGGGAAGTATTTGTTGGGATATAATTTATTGAACCTTATATTTTAATATGAGCCAAATATTATTTTTGGTGTTGGGTTGAATTAATTTGCATACTATGATGGGCTTGAACCTTGGGTTGACCCATTCAAGTTTTATTATTTCTTTGGCAAACATTATTAGGAGAAGATATTATTTTCTCACTTAATGAGATTGAAGGGACTTTTGATGGTGCATGGATGAGTATATATACAAAGTCTCACAAGGGAATTAGGTAATGCTTTCTCTATGCAAAACAAGAGCTATTAAATATCTTACATTTTTTTTGCATATATTTTAGTTTTTTATTGTGACGTTTAATTGTCTGTATTTATTTTTGCACCGAAACATTCCGGATGGCTCAAGTCGTGACCTGATCTGTGGAGTGTTTAACGGCTTGTTAAATGTACAAATATCTTGCTGTTAGGTGATTTCAGAGGGAGAAAGATTCACGCGTTTACGGTACTTAGCAAAGAAAATTGTACAAGTCCATTATATATAAGGTGCGTATCATTTCTATATTTCCGTTTCAATTTTTTTTTTAGTAATTAAATAAAACAAATGAAAAAGAAAATAATAAAATTACCAGAAGTGTCTTGTTTGTTCTCAACCCTAACATGGCCTTTGGTACCTTGCTTGTTCTTTCCCAAGCAAGACCTTCACCTTCTTCCCACCACTGTAAATAAAATTATATTTCAATTAAAATCTTTGAGCTGAAATGACTCGGATCAAACTACATTATATATAAGGTGCGTATCATTTCTATATTTCCGTTTCAATTTTTTTTTTAGTAATTAAATAAAACAAATGAAAAAGAAAATAATAAAATTACCAGAAGTGTCTTGTTTGTTCTCAACCCTAACATGGCCTTTGGTACCTTGCTTGTTCTTTCCCAAGCAAGACCTTCACCTTCTTCCCACCACTGTAAATAAAATTATATTTCAATTAAAATCTTTGAGCTGAAATGACTCGGATCAAACTACATACAGGTTATTGACAAACAAGTTAATGGTATATATATATATATATATATATATATATATATATATATAGAGAGAGAGAGAGAGAGAGAGAGAGAGAGAGAGAGAGAGAGAGAGAGAGAGAGAGAGAGTTAACCATCTGTTTCATGAGGAGAAAAGCGGCAGACTTTCTAGCGATTCCGACGTAACATAGAGGAGCTTCCGGTGCCGCCATATGATATGCTCTACAGTTCCCGATTGCCTGACGACCCCTAAAACCCCTCCTCTCTCTCAAGTTGCTGGAGTCGATGGCGGCAAAGGGTTTTAGAGCAGGGCAGTTCAACAAATATAACTGTGTAAATATTTAGCAAGGGTGATACGACGTCGTGGTAGTTGCTTACCTATTGGATTTTTGTGCTACTAATTTTATTTTAATTTTTTTAGGCGTTAACAACTTCATTCCATCAAACTCAATAAATTTTGGTAAGGGGGCTTTCTCGACCTCCAAGATTTTTATTGGATGCCTTTACGTTGAACTAACTGGAGGTAATTGAAGTGCTAATAATTCTTTTTCTCCTTTATAAACCTTTTGAGTTATAACTCGTCTCCCTTTTTCAAAATATTTAGTCTACTACTTCATCTTGGATCAATAAATAAAATACGAACATAGCATTTGAAGTTTGTCTGTATCGTTTCGATTTTCAAGTTGAGTACCGTGTTAAAAATAATAATGTAAACAAGATTTTGATACATTGAAACAACTTATTTTAGAGATAATTTATTTGATGTTATTTTTTAAAAACTACGACTACGACTACTTGCTATTTATATTTTTGGATTATGTTTTATAATTACCATTATTTTTAGAGTGCATATTTTTATAAAAATATCACACGTGACCCCAAAGGAAATCTTTACTTAAGCAATTATTCATAATTAGTAGTATCTTGAAGAACATTCCGACCACCAAAAACAAGAAAATACGTAATAAGATGAAAAATGGTGAACAGTCAAAAATTAAATCTTATGACTATTTCCTTTTTATTTATGATAAAAGAGTTCGTTTAAATGCTCACTAACTTTGCAACTCAATGTTAAAAATTCAAGACCATAGGAAAGGAATCGATAGAAAAATAACTTTATTTAGTTTTGATCGTGAGTTTAGTAAGAAAAATAGAACAATTTTTTTATCTTATGTTTGTGAATTGTTAAGAAAAACAAATACATTTTATTTTGTGATATATTAGTATTATTGTACCTTTTCGTATTAAATATATCATGCTTAATACTTGTTGATTACAAGTAAAAATAAATACGAAATTAAACTAGATTTATTGAATCTATTTTCCTTTCCTTAACTTTTCTACCATTTTAGTCAAAAAAATACATATAAGAAAGCTCAAACTTTTCTTTGCTTTCTTTACTTAAAGAATTGTCAAACGACTACATGTTACCTGCAATGAAAAGTTTCATGTTTTTATATAATTAAATTTATGGCTATGATTTTGGTGTCTTTGGTGATGACACGTACTGTCGTCATAGTTTTACAAAATAAAATAAAATTATGATGATAATATATATCATTGTTATAGATTTTAAAATATTTATAGGGAAAAAAAGATTTTTCTGAGCGCCTGACAAACATAATATTTTTTTTAAAAAGTATTATTTTCCTTCTTTTTTTTTGTTGCTAAATATTACTATTTCCTATAACTTTCCTTTCCTCCCTTGGTTTTAAAAACTCACATACGGATACGGGTAACGGGGTGTTGAAGCTTGCACAACTAGTATATCTGAAACAGCGGCACTGCTTTCTGTCTCCTCTGAGCTGATCTACCGAATACGCAGCCTCGCATTGATGGGGTCGATACTCGGCGACCTGCCTTCATTTGACCCCCACAACTTCAGCCAACTTCGACCCTCTGATCCTTCAAATCCTTCCGTAAGCACTTCCTTTTTCTACCTTCCATATAAAACCCATTTAAATTTTGGCTTTGATTTTCTTTTTATGAATGAAATTTCGTTTTTGCATGATCCATTAAGCTGTTATTTATCTTCTTAATAATTGTTGAAGAAATGGTCGTGTGCGGTGGGTCACGAATTGGTTGAGTTTATTTTTGAGATGTTGTAGCACAATGTTTGATCTTTGACCCAATTCAGGATTAGGTTTTCTTGATTCAGCTATGTTTCCATCATTGCACTTGAAATGTATAATCTTCTAGTGTCTGATTATGGGGTTTCAAGGTTTTGGAAGATTTAATTTTTTTTTTTTTAAAAAGAGAAAAGTAGGGAAGATATGAATGCTAGAATGTCTAATTATGTTCTCTGTACAGTGATTGTATACTTTGTAAATTATATGAACAATAATTATTTTAGTCCATATCTTTCTGTAAGCAAGAGCTCAATTTGTGTTCCACCTCAAATTTCCTGCATTATGGGGAAGTTCAAAATTGTGGGCAAAGAGCTCAGAGTCCTCTGTAATTGTTTGTTAGTTTTCCGAAATTTTGTACTTTTAGTGTTTAAAGTATGCTGGATTCCATTAGTGGACAATGGAGTGATTATGGATCACATGTTTTTATGGTACTGAGTAATGACAAAAACACGTCATCTTAGTGTCTGCTTATGTTACGGTTCACTGATCATAGATGTTTGTGTTACTTAAATTGGTTACCACTAATAGACTGTAAACAGTCACCCAATATCATTGTTGAAGTAGTGTGTATAATTGCCATTTGCTCATGATTTGATGTACTGTTGGTTTTTTTGTTGAGTTAGAAGTAGGGAAAAGTGCCAGGAAGTGTTTAGTACGCATTTATATGTCTTTGTTCATCTACAATATGCTTTTATATAGGTAAACTTAGATAGCTGGGAGAGATGTTCAAATAATCTGAGGCCCATATATGCATATCAAAACTGTGAAGAAAATTCACAGAATTATGGGACTATCATTAGCATAAATACATGAAGATCTACATTTTGAATCATTCAGACTTGTTAGTACCTAGTAGTTATGAGTTATGACTAGCACAATAGCAGTTACCCGTTTGATGCATTTTGTGAATCCCCAAGTGAGGAACTATGAAGCAATTACAAATTTTGATCCAGCCATCTTACTTCCCCAGTTCAGTGTCTTAACTTGCGAACTTTTGTAACCTATGTGGAACCCATGATCTCACAAATGATGGGTAGAGTAAAGTTTTGAAGGGCTTGTTTCATTAAAAAGCAGAGTGCAAGGTTTTGTAACCATTAGTACGCAGTGATCCCTGCTGCAGTGACTGATGTATGAAATCAGTATTTAGTTTTGTAATATTTGTTTCAGACAAACTGCAAAGGTTGAGATCTGCAACATATGTTACATATTGCCTGATGTGTCATCAGGAAACTTATTATGATAATACTTTTGCATAAGTTTTCTTCTATTTTTACCTTGTAATTAGTAAGTAGGGGCTCCAAACTTTGTTTCATTCGTTAACTTTGTCAACACTCTATACATTATGATAATTTATTGTTGAAATTTCTTTCTCAGTTGTATTAGTTTTAATTAGTCTGGGGTAGACTTCACTTACTCCCTGTTAAATCCTCAGTTATGGTGATGAAATGTCTAAATAGTAGGTGAAGGTGAACATTCCTACCACTAAACTTTTACTATGTAATTATAAAGGTCTACTTGATTGATTGCAAGGTTATTTGGCTTCAATTTCCAGGAATATATTGTTTAACCATGTTGTAGCCTTTATCATGCTTCTGCCATCACATTCACAAACATAATCTTACACAAATTTTTAGTACCTATTGTTATTTTGATAATTTTAGTTGTCACTTGTCAAAGACATGAAAATAAACAGATAGATATTTGTGTGTGCGCGTTATCACTTACTATAAAGTTTATTTTTGTTTGTTCCTAGAAAATGACGCCTATCACTTATCATCCTACTCATGATCGGACCCTTCCACCGCCTGACCAAGGTAATGTAGATAGATAGTTTCTTTCTTTCCTTTTTGTTGGTTGATTAGTTAACTTTTTTGCTGCTATTGATGTTATTAATGCCACTACTGGAGATTTTATTAGAATCTTTCTAGTATTTCTGTTTTTTTTCCACCTTCCCTGCTTTTCCCATAAAGACTCTTTGTGTCTGTGTGTTTGGACAAATTTAATATACGGGCAGCCAAGATTAAATGACTAAAATTGCCCAGGCATGTGCTCTGATAACGAGGCAGTTTTCTTCTTGCATTTCCCAGGATCTCTAGTCAGTCAGCTGTTAGAATACTTTATAGTACTCTTAACTCTTAGCGTCCCTCTTTAATGAAGCTTCTTTCTATTTTTGGACGTCCCAAACTAAGTGAACACTTTGTCCAGTTCAAATCTTTGTGGGCTCTACTATTTAAAGACTATTAAATTCGAAGAGAAAACTTTATTTCCTTAAACTATGTGCCAACTTGTTGTGATCATTTAAAGAGGGACGGATGGAATATATAATTAGAGACGCGAGGAGAGAGCAAGAGAGAGAGCCATGTGAATATGCAATGCTTATGTCATTCCAAGGCTTAGTTGTGGAAAGATAACCGAGTAATTATATTCTTAATATGATTTTGTTCCATTAACGGCACTTTGGTTGCAACTGTTGTTTCATCATGTGTAATTGACCCGCTTTGAAACCTATTGACAGTGATATCATCCGAAGCCAAAAATATACTTTTGAGACACTTTTACATGCGTGCTGAAGAGAAGGTTAGTATTAATGCAAAATTTCCGTGCGTACTGTAGATGCATACTCATAAATACATACACTGATACATGCAAAAAGATTGTTTTCCCTTGGTATTCTCCTAATTGCTGTTCTACCTGCAGTTGAGACCAAAGAGAGCTGCTTCTGAAAATCTGACACCAGAGCATGTGCGCAAGCATTCTAGGGCTTCTACCTCAGAGGCTCCCCTCTGATTTTAGTTTAATCCTTGTGAGGGATAAAGCTTTTGCGGGCATCCATGTAAATATTCTCATCAACAAGTATAAGTGTGTTTGATGTAGGCCGATAGATTACTTATTTGCTTCTTCTTATAAACTTTGTTGTAAACTTAGCTAGATATGTACATTTTGGTCGATATAAATAGCTTAATTATTACCGCTCTATCTGATTACATGCATTTTGAGATTTTTTCCTCCAGTTCTGTATCGATGTTTTCTGCTAGTATATTTCTTACAATTCTTGGAGAGAGAAGTTTTAGCTTAGCGCTTTCTCTTGTAAAACTGCGTGCACACCTCAGATGGCATCGCGCTACTTTCTGATAGATTTGTGAACACTTTTTTTCTTATTTATTTTTATTATTTTTGCATGTTGTGAAATTTTTTGATAATATTCACTGATGTGATTGAGTATATCTATACTGGTTGTTCTTAGCCATGCAGGCTGCAGCTCGTGTGGAAGGAGTATTAATAGAAAATTAAGGTATACTAACAATAATAATTTAGAATGGTAACAAGCTGACAAACGATTCAATGGTGTTTTGGGAAGGCATTTGTGCTTTAGAATCTGTAATATTATATGCCAAAAGTAAGGCGACGTTGGGTATGACAGAGATATCATTGGAGTGCATAGCCTCTAGGTCCAAAAGGTCTAAACTTGTATCAATAGATATAAGATAGTCGTTCCTTCAATATGATGGTACTTGATCCTAGCTATTGATTTTAATTTCTACCCTTTGCAAACCGGGTGCGTGTGTGGATCTTTTTTTTATAAAATTAAATATTAGCATAATGGTGTATTTGTGGAGGGGGTTTTAGGTTAAATATTTGCATTAAATTGAATGTGGTGTATACTTCTTTAGTTAGGATTTTTAAAAAGATAATAATTAAATTTATCCATCAAAGTAATACCATTATATCGCTCAACTAAAGGAAAAAGTTGAATAGAATCCAACTATATTGAGTAAGAACTGTAAAAGGTAAATAATTATATTATTAAGGAGTTACAAATTAGTAAATAATTGCATTGAATATATTATAATGTTTTTGGCAAGGATGGTGTGACCTGTGAGTATGAATTATATTTTTATTTTTTTTCCCAAAAGGACTCTGTATAGATAAGTTATAAATAACACGATTGAATACCAAAATTAATTCGCTTTATTGTTTTAAATTATTCAATAAATAGATAAATATATAAATTATCAATGAGCTAACTCCACCAATTAAATCACAAAAGTTTAAAAATAATAATAATAAGAAATTATTATTTTTATAAATAAAAAATAATATTTTTATATAAATTTTCTCATAATCATGTGATATGAATACTTTAAAATTATCATTTTATTTTTAAAAATATCAATTTTTTAATAATAATAATAATATCAATAGGAGAACAAAAATTTTTGAAGTGCCAAATAAATCTTCTTTTGACACCCGCAAAACTATGATTATATTAACAATTAACAATCATAAAATAATTAAAAAAAAAGTACTGACAAATTTCCCAGTAATACGAATTGCCTAATAATATAGCGACACGTGAAAATGTGCCGGTTGTTATTTTCTGATTTTCTCAACCCATCCCATTTTAAAGACGAAAAACTCTACAATTGCAACACCACCACCACGCCACCCACACAACATCAAATGGCTATGGCGAATTCACTGTATTTTGCGGCCACTTCAATTCCAAACAAACCCATTTCAAAGCTCTATTTTCTCTCTCCTCCTACCCGCCTCGCCAGATGTTCAGCCACTAGTATCTCTTCTTCCCCTCCTCTATCTCTCCGCTCCACCCCACGACCTTCTCCGGTGGTGGCCGCAGCTTCCAGCGCCGTCGAAATTGAGCTGCAGACGGCGGTACCCAATCCGTCAAAAACGCTTCCTTTTAGGGTCGGGCACGGATTCGATCTACACCGATTGGAACCTGGTTACCCGCTTATCATCGGTGGCATCAACGTTCCTTTCGAGAAAGGTTGCGAGGCTCACTCCGACGGTAATTTATTAGAATTACATTCATTCATATTATCAGTTATATGTATGTATTGCCCTTTTATTTTTCCGATTTTGTATGTTTAGGCCTTTAGGGGAGTCCTATTTCTGAAACTAGCCTAAAAAGTACAGTATTCCGAATAATGACAAAGCAGCTAAAATTATCTTTTGTTTAAATTTCATATTTTTTTGTTGTAATGATGTGAATCGAGTTGGGAAATAGGAGGTTAGATTGAAATTTGAAAACTTTAAGAAAAATTGATTATGTTGGTTAATTGTTGCTTGTAGGTGATGTGCTACTTCATTGTGTTGTTGATGCGATTTTGGGTGCTTTGGGGCTTCCTGACATCGGGCAGATTTTTCCAGACTCGGATCCTAAATGGAAAGGGGCGGCTTCTTCTGTTTTCATCAAAGAAGCCGTGAGATTTCTCTTCAGTCTTATTTTTGGGTTTTGTTATTTGATTTTTTTTCCAACTATTTGGGTTCTCGTTTACTGGTTAGGATTATTCATGCAAGTAATTAGTTTTGTTGACTGACATTTGTACAGCTTTTCAAATTTAACTGTTGAATTGAACTATATTTGGTAGAGAAACTGGTAAGCAACTACACTTTGGCACAATTTTGGACTTGGATTGGATTTTAGGAAGAAATGTTAGGTAAAGGATATGATTGGAGAAAAGAAAAGGATGAAAGGTAGTCTTTCTTCTTCTTTGGACTATGAAGTAAATGAAAGTTCTTGTGGTAATCTGTTTTAAATTTTTGGGAAAAATCAAGAAGAGAAAATAATGTAAAGTGTTAAATTTTCGTTGTGTTTAAAGGGTGATACTATAATTCTTTCCGCTAAGTGCATTTGTTATAAAATATACCTACTGTACGAGTAAACACTAATAACTCCCCCCTCCCCCCCTCTCTTATCCTCTCCTCTTCCCATTTTGAAGATCGAATAATTGGGGTCTACGAGCAATAATTTAAGGAATGTTTTAGGAAGACTTTTGGCATAACTTAATTTATCCAGCCATTCAAGGGAACTAAAGCATGACTGTTCATATTGAAGATCGAATAATTGGCGTCTACGAGCAATAATTTAAGGAATGTTTTAGGAAGCTGTTGGCATAACTTAATTTATCAAGCCATTCAAGGGAATTAAAGCATTATTGTTCATACTGCATAATGTTGAAGATTTATCTTAGTAAAAATAATTAAAAACAGTTATTCTAAAAATAAAATATAACGCCCACCGTGGGGCTCGAACCCACGACCACAAGGTTAAGAGCCTTGCGCTCTACCAACTGAGCTAGACGGGCTTTGGTCATACTGCATAAACTTTTTTTTGGTTTATAAATATTATTTACATTGTGGCATGCGTATGAAAGTTGATTATTTCAAAAACTAGTTTTTCATCATCCTGAAGTTAAAGTTCATATCATCTCAATAACATAGCCACTAAGTTACAGATATATTTGTTGAATGGATTCATGAAGAAGAAAGTTTGCACGATATCTCAGACAATAGTATAGTGGATAGGAATTCTCCATCGATCTATGATGACTATCCCGAGGATGACAAAGTGTCTTATTAAGTTTCTTACAGACTCTCTTCAAGTAAATTTAGACTGGGACAACGGTTACTCTTTGATAAATTCCTGAAATGATTATTGAAGCATTGATGGCCAGAGTAGATATAATGGTTGTAATGGCCTTCTAATATGCAGAAAGAATAAATTTTGGCAGTAATAATGTCCTTATTTCAGCTACATTTAAATTTTGTTGCTTCTTTTTCTATCCTTCCCCCCTGAATTCATTAAGTCAAACAAACTGCAAATGATTTCACTTTTACTTCATCGGCTGACAACAAGAGGGGAATCAAAGTAATTTTAGTTTGTTGATTTAGCTACAGTAGCTACTGAATTTCAAGCTTCTGTTTATGTGTATAGGTTTCTCATCATTTAAATAGAATGTAATTTCTAGCAATTCCTTGTGCTCATGTGTAGACTGCAGATACATACATTTGGATTTCGATTAGGATTACTACCTCTCCAACTAAATAGTACTCTTAGATTATGGATGATTGTAGACCTCTTTCATAAATATATCCTTACTGATCCCGTCTCTGGCAACACACTTTCTGTGCTAGAATGGATATATCAAGTTATGGCAATTTGATAGAACTGAGCTGCTTGTGTCAATATGTAGTAAGAACTATGGAAGTCATGGTGACTAGCATATGAATTTGATATTAGAACTTGTTCACTGAAGTACCACCAAACCAGTGTATTTCTACTTTTTCCTAAAAAATATATATATATATAAATACTAGTGAATTACTAATAACCAACGACTGTAGTGCACTGCCAGTGTGATATCTTATTAAATAGTTGCGTGTCTTTTGTCCCTTTTGATGTCCACTTAGCTTGATATTTTCTACATGTTTGGTGATTAAGAGATTGTTATTCTTTTCAATTTGTGCTAGAATTGAATACTCTTTCTGGCATTTCTGTTGATCTTTAATTTTGCTATCTCCTGCATTTGTTCATATCAGGTGAAACTGATGCACGAGGCTGGTTACGAGCTAGGAAACTTGGATGCCACTTTGATTCTTCAAAGACCAAAACTAAGCCCCCACAAGGAGACTATCAGGACCAATTTGTCCCAGCTGCTCGGTGCAGACCCTTCTGTTGTGAACCTGAAAGCAAAGACTCATGAGAAGGTGGATAGCCTTGGGGAGAATAGGAGTATTGCAGCACACACTGTTGTCCTTCTTATGAGAAAGTAAGATAATGGCCTGTAGGCGCTACTAAATTTGGTATATTAATTGTGAGAAGTGTATTTATGAGCATCAATTACATAATGGTAATTTGGTTTGGGAGGTGGGTTGGGAATCTTATAGTGTAGTTGCTCATAGTTGACTCGTTGTAATTTGATGAATCGTTGTAATTTGATGAACGCATCGATCACTCTCTCTACTTAAAAGAGATGAAATTGAGTACTCTTGCCATTAAATTCTCTCTCTCTCGCGCGCGCACACTATTTAAAAGAGTTGAAATTGAGTACTCGTGTAAGTTAAACTTTCACCACTTAAAACAATGCCTCTGGAAAGCAAGAACAACTCTTCCATTGAAGCTCGGTTGAAGTCCAAACACTAGTGAACGAAAAGAAATCCTCGTATAGAACTACTTTGCTTTACCAATCAACAAATCATGGGACAAATCTGCCCAATTCATCATCACAAATATCTAGGTTATTGGGGTGACCTAGATAGGTGTGGCAATTTTTGATACAACACGGTAACTCGATACAAATACGACATAAAATAAGAAAGTTGGTATTAAACATAAACATTTTTCGTGTCATAAAACAATCGACACGTTCAACACTAAATTTAAATGGGTCAAACACGTATAATTAACAGGTTGACACGTTTAACACAATTAGTCATGTTTATTTAAGATAATTTAAAAATAAATATGATATAATGTTATAATTTACTTTAAATTTTGAGTTTTAGCTTTCTTAGTTACTTTTCTAAGCACTTTATCTTGCATTTTGTTAAATAAATATTATTGTGATGAATAAATTACATTATTATTCAATAAATAAGTAAATGGTGTTTATTTTTTTTAGTTAAAATCTTTAATTTATGTAGTAAGTGGATCAACATGTTAACACGATTAATAAACATGTTAGTGTTAGTATTAAATATCTTGATACAAATAATTGAGCTGATAATATTAGTGTTTACCTATTTAGCGTAATACCGATAAATTGACTGACTGACACGACACGAATTCGCCTAATACGCGTCATGATCGTCACTCCTAGACCTGGAGGCTAGAACAACCTTTAGTGGCCTGACTGTTGTGAGAAGTTATTTGCAATCATTAGGGTTCCATACAATATACTCTCTCCGTTTTAAAGTATAAGATTATTATTAGCTTTTTTATAGTTAACTTAAAATATTTTTTTATATTCAAAATTGACATGAATTTCTTTAATTCTGGTCAACAAAATAATGACGATTGCAAATTATCTAAAAAATATTACTTATTGTAAAATTTATTGGTTCGTAACTATTAATAAATCATCACAATTTTGAATTTAAAAATATCTCAGTTTGATTTTTAAAAGCCAAGAATGATCTAGTAATTTGAAATGCAGGGAATATATTTCCATTTAAAAAAAAAAAAAATACTCTCATTTACGAAAATAATCTTATGGTTTTTCTTGGCTTTGAAAACATTTTCTAACTTAAAGACTATTACAGTTGATTGTGTTTTTTTTTTTTTGGATAAATTTTGTTTTTGACCTCAATTGAAGCTTGATAATTAAGACTGATTTTTGCCTAACAAGAAAATTATATGATGGTTTGCCTAACATCCCAGATTGACTCGATCTCTCCATTATCTTATTTAAATCGTGCCCTAATCATATGGATTATCCAAAGGTAGGTCAAAAACGTACATAGAAAAGTTTCGATATTCAAAACCATCAAAATTTATTCAAAATAACTTTACTATTTTCAAGCCACTCAAAATAATACATTTTCTTTAATTTTAAACCCTATTTTAAAGAATACAATATATAATCTCTTAACTAAATACGTGTTCGTTCTTAACTACTGGACTAACACCTATTTCCAAAACTTTCACTTGAAGCATCGAGTAAGATACCACCCAATTTGGTGTCATATTTCCCCCTCCCGTGCTCAATAAAACTTGTGCGCGTATACTATAGCAGGCATTGGTAGCTGAAACAATCATACTCCATTGTGAGGAGATAATTAATTAAGTAGGTGATTTATGATGGACAAAGTTTTTCTGTTAACCTAAATTTTTGACAGTGTATTAATTATGGAATTAATAATTATATATAATAAGTTATTAAGAGATCTTATCTAATAATTTTATAATTTTATCAAATCATTTTGGTTGGTATTGAATCAATATCGAGTTAACACCGAATCAATCATTTAAGACTTTATTTTTTTTATATAATATATAAACTTTTCGTATATCATAATATATATATATATTATATAAATAAAATATTTATGAAAAATATTATATAAATTAACTCCTATCTCCCACTAGTTATCAAACTTGTGATGATAACATCATAATGGTTGATTTATTAAATATGACATGAGATTTTTTGTAATTAATTTTTTTTGTTATTTTGTGTCGAGACTTATGGCGACGGTTTTTAAGTTATATGGCGATGGTACGGGACATATCGTCGTTATAAAATTTAAAAACCGTTGCCACAAGTTTTGACAGAGAAAAACACAAAAAATCGTTATAGATGATCTAAAGTCATTAAACATTGTTCACGTTTTTCTTTCTTTTTTTAAACCGTGCACTACAACCTGTCAACCTGCCCTAGCTAGCCAGCTAGATATATAGATAGTTGTCTCAGTTGGCTGTCATTCAGCCTCAATTTTATGTAGGGTAGTAATTGGGTACTTGAATTGTTCTAAAACCTAAATCTTTCACAAAAAATCATGTTACAAAAGTCTAAAAAGACCACCCTTTTAGTCCCCAATCTTAATTTGTAAGTTTACCCGTATTTTTAATTAGTGAAAAACATGTTGGAGCAAAAGCGTAAAATATATAGAGGTACATAGGGTATATATATGAAAACTTTTCTTACTTAAATATAAGTAAAAATGTCCATATTCTTCAAGAATCAAACACACCGCTAAAATAAATTTAAAATCTATTTTACAGTAAAAAATAATCCCTTTTTGGTGCAAAAATGCAACATTACTCCATGCATTTCAAAGGAACTTACCACCAAACTAACTGAAATAATAAAATATAAATATCTCATTAAATTTTGCTGTTATTGCAGTGATGTGTAATTAACAAGTGTAAAAGAATAATTAGGTTAATTCGAAGCAGTCCCAAGTCCAACACATGCATTTTCTATCTATTTATATGTCAAAAACCATCTTGGAATTTGCAAGTCTCCAACTGAAATAAGCGTCTATTTCTTCAAATTCTCAACAGCAATTATTCTAGCTACTCAAATTAAATTCAGATCATTTTCGCTTGCACATGGAATTCAACACATTGAAGAACCAGCAGCACTTGTTGTCTAAGATAGCAACCAACGACGGGCATGGCGAAAATTCTCCTTATTTTGATGGATGGAAGGCGTACGATAATGATCCATATCATTCCACAGAAAATCCTCGTGGGGTCATTCAGATGGGACTAGCCGAAAACCTGGTAAAAATTCACATCTATATTAGCTAGCTAGCAATGTCTTTTTTTTTCTGGGTTAATAGTAGCATGTAGTCTTAATGTTTTATTTTTTGGCAGCTTTCTTTCAGTATGATTGAAGAATGGGTTGTTAATAATCAATCAGTGTCCATTTGTACGTATGAGGGAGTAAGTGAATTCAAGGATGTTGCTATTTTTCAAGATTATCATGGCTTGCCAAAGTTCAGAAATGTATGTTTTGTTTTGATCTATCATATTTTACGTAGTTTATTTTTCGAAAAATCAATATCTATTAATTTTAAATCATCTTGATATGAATTTTCAGGCCGTTGCTAAGTTTATGGAAAAAGTGAGAGGAGATAGAGTACTCGCATTTGATCCGAACCGCATGATTATGAGTGGAAGAGCAACCGGAGGCCATGAAATGATGGCTTTTTGCTTAGCTGATCCCGGTGATGCATTTTTGGTACCAACACCATATTATGCAGGGTACTATTTCTTTCTTCAATTTTTTAAAATCAATTTGGAGTATATATAGATTGACAATAATGTTTTGGGGTTAATATTAATTACAAAGATACTACAAGTGTGGTAACTCAGAATTCATGGATGTGATTGATCCCATTGCATATATGTACCCATTAATTAATCTCTAGGACGTACCATAGCTTAAATTGTTGATGGTTGGACATGAGAATAACTATTTTTCTCCAAGAAGCAGGAAGTAGTTTAAGTAGCTAGGTTGTTCTAATAGTCTACCTCATGAGTCATATGACATTGACTTAAATCTAGCTACTAGATGAACGTAACATGTAAATCTCATCAATTTTCTTTGGGGTGAATTTTCTGTCACGTACTAGAGGAAAGAAGAAATACAAATTCACATAACCGGTGAGAATCGAACTGGGATCTAATAGTCCCATGGCATCACTCGTAACAATCAGGCCGAGACATCATTGGCACTTAAATTTATTAAGATTGCACACATGCTAAGAAAATTTTGTATTCCTAGCTAGCCATGAATTTTCTGTCACATAATAGGAATTTTTTCTTGCAGATTTGATCGAGATTTAAGATGGCGAACAGGGGTGCAGCATCTTCCAGTGGTATGTGAGAGCTCTAACAAATTCAAAATCACCTTAACAGCATTGGAAGCTGCATATCACCAAGTAGAAGAATCCAACATCAATGTAAAGGGCTTTGCTAATAACAAATCCATCGAATCCATTAGGCACAATCTTAGACAAAGTCGCACTAATAAATCTAGTAAATTTCATTAACAAAAAAAACATCCACCTAGTATGCGTCGAAATTTATGCTGCCACGGTGTTCAACCAACCCGAATTTGTCAGCATTGCTGAGATAATAAAGGAAGATATAGTATGCAACCGCGATCTTATACACATTGTGTATAGTCTCTCAAAGGACATGGGCTTTCCGGGGTTTAGAATTGGCATTGTGTACTCATACAATGGTGCAGTTGTAAATTGTGCTAGAAAAATGTCGAGTTTTGGATTAGTTTCCTCACAAACACAGCACTTAAATTGCATCAATGTTATCAGATGAAACGTTGTTGAGAAATTTATAGTGGAGAGCAGAGAAAGACTAGCTGCAAGGCACGAGGTGGTTGCTCGAGGACTAGCACAAGTTGGCATTGGGCATTTGAATGGCAATGCCGGGCTTTTTTTATGGATGGACTTGCGTAAACTTCTTAAGCAGCCTAGTTTTGAAGCCGAGATGGAACTTTTGCGGTCTATAATTAAGGATGTTAAGCTCAATGTTTCGCCTGGCTCTTCATTTCATTGCTCAGAGCCCGGTTGGTTTAGGGTGTGCTTCGTGAATATGGATTTTGAGACGATGAGAGTTGCTCTACAAAGAATTAGAAAGTTTTCCCTTCAAACCAAGGGAGTAATGGAGGCAAATGCTAAGAGAAAATGCTCTCAAGGAAACCTTCAAGTCAGCTTATCATTTAGAAGGCACGACGAAATTATGATGACACCTCACATGATGTCGCCTCACTCCTCTCTAGCTTCTCCCCTTGTTCAGGCTAGGACTTAAATTGTGTGCACATCAAGTTTTATGCCATTACTGCAGGGCCTCAAGCTAGGACTTACAGATAATATTGTAACCTTTCACCTTTTTTTATGCTGTTAAAGCATTCTTTCTGGTATGGTAACCCTTGTTTTTTGCCATTTGGTGCATAGAATTGCATCAGATAGGACTATGTATGTAACTTCAGGTGCGCCCTGATTGCCACATATGTAGCTGATTGCAGTGTTAATTAATAACTGAAATTCTATTTTACTTCATCCTTGAGTATATGAATTCTTGGGATTCACCATCAGTAATTACACAGTTTTAGACTTAATAGACCTAATAGCAACTTGTTTCATTGATTGGCTAAATGGAAGGGGAAAAGCCAGATTATGAATTAGTATTATATCCACTGCTACTGCTGCTTCTTGTAACACGCCAACTCCTCACGGCGTAAGGATGATGCACGAATCACAAATAAATTTTGCTTAAAAAACCGAAGATTAGTTATAATTTGGTGGACAAATTGGCATTACATATGACATCATGCTGTTAGCAAGGACTGCATGCACTATAATAAATAATGATATGCCCCTTGTGTAAGATTAGTATAATATTTCAGCTATATTTGGATCAAACAATCGGGAATTTGGGCATCTCCATATATTATTAAAACCGGAGTGAGAAAAGGAAAATCCCACTTATCCTGTTCTCAGAGGAAACAAGATACTGCAATTTTCACGAAAATCTCAGATCCAAATACTCTCAAGAGTTTCTCCATCTTTAGCTTCGAAGTTAACGAAAGTTTAGCATAAAAAATAAAACTATAAAACTTGTAATCACAGTTCTTTTTTTTCCATCAGACATCTGCATTATTCAAGATAAACAAAACAAGATACCGCCAATGTTCATCGAAATCCTCTTCGAATTCTTTAATATACTATTGCCTATACACCAAATTTCATTAACCACCCAAACTTATGAGCTGTACATGAAACCTTATGTGTTATCTGGACCACGACTCCATGAAGTTGCACTTCGGTCAAGTTTTTTGTCAAAACACAGAAAAAAGTTGCATCCCTATAGTAGTAATATGAAGTGCAACTATTTGCGATACTGATGCAATTTTTTTCTGTGTTTCATAATCTTGTGATTAACAGATAACACATGCGTTGGGATTTTCTTCCGCACTGTGGGCAACATATTGGCGCATGATATAAGGATTGTAACTCTGGTAGGCATTGATAAGATCTTGAATCTGTTGATTTTGATCTTTCTTCTTATCTTCTTTGCCTTCATCTTTCGTTCCATCCTTTTTCTTTTCGGGTTCTTTGGCTGGTCCGACTGTTAATAATTCTGTGTGCCATGCTTTCCTCAATTTGTTCACTACAGCAATCGGATCAACGTCGCCAATTACTGTTAATTTTTTATCTTTCATATCTATAGCTATGGATTCAATTCCTGCACATGGTAGCAAAATTTAATGAAGACTTCTGTAATATATAAGCATATTTGTAAACATCAATGATAATACTCTCTCCATTCCACAATTAAAGATATAGGATAAATCTAGGGATATAAAAGTCAAACAAAATCAAATAGTACATCCATCTCAACTATCAAAAACAAGAAGGAACTGCCAAAATTAAAAATTAAAAATGGACGTCCACTAAAATACATACCATCCGCTCCTAATAGTGACGGATACTAATCAGAATAAGAGTTTGATTTTATTAACCAGTATTTAAGATTTATTAACTAGGATTTAGGGTTTATATACCAGGTTTATGTTTATTAACCAGGGTTTAGGATTTATTAACTAGGGTTTAGGGTTTGGCTTTCTAACGTCTATTTTCAGCTTCTTATATTGGTCGTTGCTTCTTGTTTTGTATTGGTATAGATGGTATTTGCCCGTTTTTAATCCAAGTATTTACTATGATCATGCCCTATCTATACATATATATATATATATATATATATATATATATATATATACACACACACACTTATAATTTTGGAACGCAGAGAATATTTATCGTGGTAGAGCAAAGTCAGAACCTGAGAGGCTGGAAACTGTTTTCATGGCCTTCTTCTTTTCTTTATCATCATATATCTCCAATTTCAACACCACTTTCTGCAACAAAAAGAAAGAAAATCAAGAAAGAAGAAACAAAATATTTCTAAAACAGAGTAAAAGTCCACAAGAGGAGATTCTGTTAATAGGACATCATCTAATTGAAAGACGATGGATCCCACATAGCCAAACTATCAAGAAGTAGTACTTTCGAAGTTAATTATAAAAACAGAGGACAAAATTAGGATGTAACGTAATTGGAACTAATATAAAGTACTAGAAGTATTTGAAAACACTGCAGTATATATTAATGGTGTTTTTCAAAGAAAAGAGGAAAATATAGCCTTATTATTCAATGAATATATACACACACAACACAACAACAGATAACCATATAAATCTATATGACTTTATATATATATATATATATACAAATATTTCGGTGTGATAGGAAAAACAGGGTAGGCAAAAACTCATAATTATTGGGCAGCAGAAGAATAGAGGGAAATTTCACCTTCATTTCAGGCGCGTAGTTTAACTTTGGAGTTCTGGCTAAGGGGTTGAACGGACTGGACTGACTGCGAAAATTCAGAGAGATAAATCACTAATAAATTTACATGTATTATGTATATGTTGCGTTGTGAAGGAGAAGGAGAAGGAGAAGAGTTGCAGGAACAAGAGAAAAAAATACCAGTAGACCCACCTCTTACGGTAATAATGCCAAAACTAGTAGAACTACTGAGCCAGAGAGTCGGGGAGATAAATAGTACTCCCTCCATCATTTTCAAAATAATAATAATAATAAAATTATTTACAAAATTTTGAAAATGTAAAGATATATTTATTTAACCACTTGTGCCGCACAAAGTCTCAATGGTTCTCTTGGAACAATTTATTCGAGCTCAAGTAAGGCTGGTCGTTACAATATATGTTTTATTATAGATTTATTTAGTGTTTAGCTTAGTACGTAATATAATGACATGAAAAGAGAATTTTGATGATAAATATAAAAATATTATAGTGCAATTTAATATTATTATTAATAAAAGCGAAATATTTATAATAAAAAATTAATCAAATGAAACTTTTTTGGTAGAACAAAGAGGATTAAAAACTTCGACTCTTTTTTTGGATAGTCGAAGATGTAGTTGTGTAATCACTCAATCCCACATCGGTTAATATGAGATATTTTGATGTATATAAGAAATTAAACTGCTATTTATTAACACTTTCAATCATGAGTTGGATGAGTGGATTAAGATTACTCAGGAAGATATTATTATCGTAATGATTCAAAACCTTCTTTAAATGAATTTAATTTGATTCGGACTCCGAATTTAACCTAGGTTATTACATATGATTCGATTCGGATTTAGAATTTAATCAGGTTATTATATATGGTATCAAAATGGACTCTCGAGTGACAATAAGGAATTAATATTGATTTTTTTAAAGTTAATTTAAAATATTTTTAAATTTAAAAGTAACATTAATTCATTTAGTTTAAGTTAATACAATTTTGAATATCATAAACTATTCCAAAAGTACTATTAGTTATAAAATTTATTATTTTAAAATTTAAATAAATTATGTCAATTTTAAATTTAAAAATATCTTATATTAATTTTAAAAAAGTTAATGCTGATTCATATAAGAGGAAATAGTATATGAATATAAAGTTTAATCATATAAAAAATGAAACATTAGTTATATTGGCCTATGGGTGTTCATAAAATAAATAGACTAGTATTTTGTTTTATATTTTTATAATTAGGGCGGCAAGGCAGACAGCCGGAGCCAACCAATACTCTTGACGTTAGGGTAAACATTATGATATAGCTCTAATATGCCAAATAATAAAAATTATAAACAATAAGCTTTAGAGATAAATGATGATTAATATATCATCAACTTTGACAAACGACGCGAGAGTTGAGACTATGTACAACGTTTTGGATGATGTCAAACTCCATTTTAATGGTCACCGGTGTAGACATTTGAGAGTAGATTTGGATGTTCTAAAGCAAACTAACGACTACTGAGCCACAATAAACTCGATGACATTCCTTCCAATGTACGTGTGCGCTAAGAGAGTGAGGTTCTATATATATTATATAAAATTTAAAGAACTAAATAAAAAGGTAAAAAATAATAATATAAAAAGATTAAAATAATAATATAATTAAAGTTATAAGTGTAAAAGAAGAAGAAAAAAATGTGACACAAAATTATCATGATGGCACATGGAGAGATTTGTGGTAATGTACTATTTTATCCTTTAAAGTTTTATTTTAAGGCAAAAATATAATATATTGCTGAAATAAATTCTAAATCTATAAAAAAACAGAAAATGGAATATGAGAATACAAAGCGCAGAGCATAAACTGCAAGTAACACAAGTATTACACAATAAAAACTAATTCCCCTGACACCACTGTAAAAGAATAAAGCATAATTCTAAGAGGTCTATTACCTATTCAGTAAGGAAATCAGATAGGTGCCCCTATTGCAAGAAGAAAACAGTCTTTATTCGCTCATTACCTCTGCTACATCTGCTGCATCAAAGCTATTCTACTGTTGCTATAACTAAACAATAGTCTCTTTAACTTCTTTTTACTTCATCTACTGCTGGTGTACTTCTTTCAATATTTTCTGCATTCTACTATTTTACTACAATGCCTGTCTCATATAAGCTTACCCCCATCAGCTGTATAATCCCTACCTTTTGCTACTCCGATGTTGCTGACTTTACAGACTTTAAAAAATAAAAAGTCATATCTCCCAAAAACTAGAAGTTAACAATTTACAGCAATCATTCGGTTGCACTTACGATGGCTTTATTAGCAATTACCCTCCAACATACATACTTACCTTCAAACACTGATTTATTCCTTTGTAGTCATATATTTCAAATAATTGCAGCTAATAAAATATTCAATTTTCTGCAAATAATTTTATTATAACACCTCAATTCTCCAAGAGTTGAAACCAATGAATTAGAATGTATCTATGAAATTCCCACCCATTTGAGCATATAACACCAAACTAGCCAAGGCCAATAGCATTTTAGCAGAACATGATCAATGCTTTCACCCCTACAATGACACCAACAACATACATTTAACTGCTCATCCTCTAATAATCTTCGAGTGAACAAGACATCTCTCACTGGTAATGCATAATAACACCTGCATTTTAGAAGGTATCCCTTTAATCCATACTCTGTGTTCAATCTCTGAACATACTTCATCCGCCCCCTGTTCCAAAATCTGTATACTTTTGTTCACTGAAAATAAACCTCTTTTTTTTTTTATCTCATTTCCATAATAATCTGTCATTTATCTTTTCCTGTAAAATAACATGCCCAATAAATTGTTTTAGGTCTTCCAGCTGTTCCATTTCCCATTCTCTAAGAGTTCTCTTAACACTTATATTCCATTCCACTTCCTCATTGATAAACCACTTTCAGTAATTAGTCACATTAATTTCTTTGTTCCGTGCTAAATAGAAAATCTTCTTAAATTTAGAACTCAATATTTCATTCTGGTACCATTTATCTAGCCAAAATTTGATTTGTTTCTCATTCTATATTTTCCATTCCCATTTCTAACCACCAACTACCCCTTAAAGTTGGGACCACTTTGAACTTGTTTTCAAGGTCTTTTCGTTACTTTTACGGACGACATACACTAAAGAATAAGTATAAGTACACAAATACTAACTACAAAATTGATCTTGACAATTAAAAAATAGAATTTTATATTAAAATCTGTGTCATGCCTTACTTTTTAATTGTTAAGATGGATGTAGTAGTTGGTCTAGCGGTTGGATGTTGTGTATATAGATTTGTCCTATGCTAAATAATTTAGCGAATAGACTCCCTCCATTACTCTAACTAGCATTATCCGTTTCTTAAAGTGACAGATACATAAAAATAATAAATTAATTAAATTGTTAAATAAATCCCATCACTATAAATTCTAGCGAATGACTTAACATACAAAACGACAGATATAAAATAATGACAGAGACGGAGACAAAGCCAAAAATTTTACATCTTAGCTATCTTTTCGCTCTCTTACATCTAAAGGAAAGAAGTGTTCAAATCGTTCTGCTCGCTCCAAAAAATCTCAATTAGTCGTCCGATCAACTGTCCAATTAATCGATATCATAACTTAGTAGTTTGTTTTACGTTCATTATATTATATATGATTGTGTATGTTTGTTTATATGTTTAAGTGTGTCTTTAAGGGTTCTGTAATGTACAATACTAGTGATTTAATTAACCAAGAAAGATGCATATATGAAAAATAGGTAATGACAAATTAAATGAACTTTTTTTTTCTTTATAATAAAGCATGCATGTTAAGGTATTTCATGTTGAGATATTTCGTGTTAAGGTAATAAGGTTACGTTAAGGTCAGGTTAACATATTTTTTAAGTTTCTTTATATTGTTTGTTTATGGGTTAGTATATGTTTCAATCACCGTACTAATGGTCGATTTTTACTGTGGCTACTGACTTTTTTTTTTGTTACAAACGCATTATTATAGTCGTAAAAAGTTATAAAATGGTCATTCGTTAAAATTTTGTCCAAAAAGTGACTGAAATTGCTAAGTAGACTAATGGTTAATAGATGTTACTTGTGTGGCATGTCAATGGGGGGTAATATAGACATTTAATAGTCATATTCCACTATTTTTCTTCTATTCTATACTTTCCCTCTCAAGTCTAATGTCGCTAGTCTCAAGCTTCGTTTCTCTTAACGACTTCTCCTCTCTTCATTAACCTTTACAAAGCCGATAATTGACTTTAAATTTTCTATTATCTTTCTATCTATCTTCTTTCGGATTGAGTCACTTCTTCCTTACATAGAAAGAAACATAGCCATATTTAATTGGTTTTTAAAATTGATATTTGGGATTAGATTTGTACTCATCTTTTACACGATTTCATTCATCCAATTTTACAGCTGGAATACATTTTAAGATTTATCAGTATCATATATTGTCGTGTTTATGTAACAATTTGGGTACCTATTTGTTTTGTGATGTGGGTGTTCATATTCTGTTTTGAGGTTTAATGTCTTTGCTTGGTTTATATATATATATATATATATATATATATATATATATATATATATATATATATATATATATATATATATTGTGTCTTTGGTTAGTTCTATCTTTTTGTATTTGTTATGCAAATATCAATTGTGCAACATGGTAGTGGTATTGAAGGACAAAGGATATACATATCATGTTTATTTGTTAGCAGTTAAATATGCATATCATGGGATTCTTGTTTTTCATCCTTTTTTCTTTATCTTCCGGAGAAAAATGTCACCACTTCAATACATAAATTGTACAAAATTAGATGATGATTTTGGATTGAGTCACCTCTTTTAGGGATGAGCATGGTGCAGTTTGGTACGGTTTGAAACTCAAACTGTACATAAAATCGCTTAGGTGCGGTTTGACAAATTCAAAATCACACATGAAATCGCTTGTGATTAGTGCGGTGCGATTTTATTTGGTGCAGTTTCAGTTCTAAAATCAATTGAAATAATTAAATTTTATACAATTTAAATTAACCATTTAGCATTCACACAATATTAAATATCACAATATTAAATATCACTTTAATAACACACAATCATACACAACTTCACTTATAATATTTTGTCTAAACAAAAGCAAAATAGACTCTAAAAACATGAATGATGTTATTTTCTTACATATGAAAATTCTAAATAAAAATAATTACAATTTTGGATCATTCTAAATGCTTGTATATTATAATAATATTTCTTGATATGCTCCATTTTAACAGTGTATGATGCGGTTTATTGCATACGATTTTGTCTTGAAACCAAACTCAAACCGCATTTATGATTTTTCAACTCACCTAAAACTGACATATACGCTGGAATCGTTGATGTGATTTTAATTGGTGCAATTTTTTGTGCGATTTTGGGGGGTAATTTGGTTCCTTGCTCACCCCTAACCTCTTCCTCATTGGATTCCTAATTAGATTGAGGAAAATAGTGGAATAAAAGGAAGAAGATGAACAATTTGTCAGCCCCAACTTAAAACCTAACCAGAGAGATAGATAGAACATAGATAATCAATAGAATTAGAGAGAATTACAAAGGAAGAATTATCATGTGTTCTACAAATGATGCTACACATGGCAAAAAGTGTCACATCAACAATTCAGCCACACATGATATGCACGCTTAACAATTTTTGTCACTTTTTTGAACAAAATTTTAACGAATGACCTTTTTATAACTTTTTACGATTATAATAATGCGTTTGTAACAAAAAAAGAAGAAGTCGTTAAGCAAAATGAAAATCGACTTTTAGTACAATGACCAAAACATATATTAATCCGTTCATTTCTTTATAATGTACTTTGTGATGAATTCTCGATGAAGAATTTAGGTACTTGTATTATATTTTTTACATAATTGTTTAGGTAAAAAAAAATAAGCTATTAATCTTGGTTCGGATAACGCTAGTTTGCTTTGGGATCAAAATAATAACATTTCTACAAGGGTTTGGGAGGATAATGCAGTGGTCAATCTCCAAATAATACAACAAACTAATTCAAAGTATGACAGTTGAGTTCTTATTGAAGAACAGACGACGTTGATTTCTCAAATTGTGTTAAGGGTATTTATCGTCAATGTAATTTTTTCAAAACACGATTTAAGCTTAATAGAAATTTTGATTGAGCGTTAGAGAAGTGAAACAAACATGAATTTCAGAGTGACGTCATTCACCTCAGAGGATGTTTACTTTTTACTTGGATCGCCTATGTTGGGGTCAGTTACTTGTAGTACATTTGATTTTGAAGCAAAAAAATTTAAATTGTGTTTTGGATGAATAACCTTTCGAAATGAGTATAAAAAGGCGCGCACACGTGGAGGAATTCGTTTAAAGTGGTTGTTTGATAAAAATATGGCAGTGGACCAGAAAATGATACATGACCGAAAGAAGTGAAATATTATACAAGATGTTATTTATTGTGGTTGATCAACGATATTTTGCGAATTAGAGGTGCAAATTATTCTAACTACAATTGTCCTCAATAATGAACGATCAAGCAAATCCGGAAGGAGACCAAAATGATAAAGCTAGCTAAACCGATCACTATCGCGTATTGTATTGACAATATCTTATGTCTTTACCATTTAGTTCCTTTATACTATATTTGTTTATAAAAATATATATTTGATATTAAATTATTTATATTAATTTAATACTACTTCATACTATTTTATCTCATATTAAAAAATTAATATTCCTTAAAATAATTTTATTAATTATTTTTTTATCATTTTTAAGACTATTTATATAAAATTATATAATCACATAAAAAATTTAAAATTAATAATCAAATTCATTTTAAGCTATTAAATTATTTTATAGGACTAATAGTCTAACATTAAGAGATTAATAATCTCTCATTAAAGAATTAAAAAATACAAAGTATTATTAAATTAAGATAATAGTCCAATTCCAAATATATTTTTTACAGATAAACATATCCCTAAAAAAACAAAAATATCCCTAAAGATTTAGAGTCACGTGGCAATAATTAGATTAGACCTCAGCGCTTATAAGATAAGACTGCTGATTAAGCATGCAAATATATATTCTGAATTTTAATGACTAATTGTAATCAACATTCATCTCATTTCAATTAAATTAAATTTCTATCCAAATCTGTCGCTGTAGCCTTGCAATACATAATATGTAATCATACATCATATATTTAAGGCTAGAAGTTGACACCCTTAATCACTCAAGCTGCACTTGATTATTAAATTCCGAACCTATTCCTAATATTTAAACAACTTACTAAATCAAAGTGACAATGAGGAGGTAATTTAATAGGTACAAAGCATTAAGCAATTCAGCACATTTTCCACAACCCTAATGAGAACCAACTACCCCTACACAATCTATAAATATTTATTTGTTTAAAAGAAATTATCGTAAACATTTATTTGCATTTCAAGAAAAAAGTACAGAGAAATGGTATGAGGAACAACTCTCCCTCAAAAAAGCATTATTGTACCAAAAGATAAAGCTTGTCCTACTGTTGGCTATGCAAAAAGCAGCAGCTCCATAGACGGGCACTACCTAAATTGTAGCTTCAACTTATAAAGCAGCTCGGGCAATTTCTAGTGCCTCCTCAACTGAAGATGCATTTTGAAGCTTGGCTTTGTCAACGAAAGGCTGGCCTCTTGCTAGTTTAGGAAGGAGTTGAAATTCCTAAAACAATAACATGAAAAATCAGTTTTTCCATGCAAGGAAAATGTTAGTTAATGCAGCTAAACAGCAACTATCAGTTCAAGTTTTGGAGGTCCACATAGTAAGAGATCACAAATATAGTGCTCATCAGGAATTGTCGACTTGCTCAAGATTGATATGAGGTTCTTTATTGCAGTAATAACCGAAACCAGTGGTTTCCAAATCCCAAGGACAAAAGATGTGTAAAACCTACTAGCATCTGATTTCTATCTGCAACTTATGAAAGACTTCTATATAGAGATTGTCCAACACTGAAACCTCATTCAATTCCTAATGTCAGTGTCATGGAGAAGCTTGTTAAAATGGTATTTCAAGGGACTTTTACTGAACCTTGATAGATGTTGCATACTCCTTATAAGTGATAACTGAGCAGTTGCAGAACTGATATTGGTGTACGAGTCTTCTACTAGTTATGACAATTTAATCGATATACTTTAGGACAAAAAATCTAGCTTCTATTACTGTGTGTAATTTAAATTGAGTTTAATAGATATGTATTTTGTCAACTATGGAAAATACCGACTTCTCTATTTCAACGTAATAGATCAGCTTGAAAATATAGCCCGTGAAGCTGCAACTGGGTTTTAGATTATGTTGCACCCATAATAAAAGCAGGTCTTGGCTGTTGGGAAAGACATCCCCACCAATCTTCATGTTCTGTCCTGGAGAATTTTTATATCCAGGACTTAGTGTTGCTCTTTTCTTGAACCTCTTTATTATATTTCAGTTTCAGCATTGACAGTAACTACTTGATGTGATTTGTTACACCTTAACAAAATTGTTTTGACCTCAAAAAAAAAAAAAAACCTTGTTTTGATATATCTTGCAGTACTTTAAGAAATTTTCTACGAAATTACTGTGTTGAGATGATCTATGTTACACTAGGAATGCCTCATCAATTCTACAGGCACAAATACATAAACATGTTATTATAATACTAGGGAAATGTTGTTGAAAGGGAAATAGCTTCTATTGCTTGAAAACATTCAATCATTTATACATGAAGAACATGATCAAACTATGGCACTTCTCTGGCAATAAAAAGTTTTACTTCGGCAATAACACTTGCCTAACTATTAGAATTTTATGTACATATTATATAGTACACTAGGACTATACTTGGGCTTCACCTCACAAATTTTCTTCAAAAAGTGCAAGGATTTTGGGTTGGCCTCTTCTTCCAGCATTCCCAGAAATTCCTATGAAAATAACATTTCCCCTATACTTCTGCTAATTAATTATTGCTGGAGATGCTACATCTACAGTTGTAAAATATAAAAGAAGTTGATTATTGATTTTGTTTAAACAGTTGACTTTGAGTCTATCCATGTTTCTATTAGCATCCTCTTCTTCTCTCTTTTTTATTTTTTACTTATTTTTTACATCAATGTCTACTAGCATCATTTGTGGTTTCTTTGGTGATTTTTCAAAGTCGCAATCTTCCTCTAAGCAGAACATTGACATATATATGCATTACGCTAGCAACTTATCCGCAGAAGTCAGCTCAAACTCTGGTATAAAACATACCTCAGGGCTTCCACTTTCAAGAAGAACCCCCCTAAGTTTACCTGCAGAGCAGCAAGAACATAAGAAACCTTTATTGCAGTTTGTGTGAACAAGAGTAGAATCTTCTCTCTTTCACACATGCGGCCACACAGGCACGCGCGCACAAACACACAGTATTTAACAGAATATTACCAAAGTCTACCCAGAAAGTTGCAATCTTTGGATCAAAGTTCCCAATCTCAATAGTCTCCCCAACTGCTCATTAATAGAGTATATTAGTTTTCTGATAAATTCATTAAATATTTAGTACCAACTACAAGATTATATGCATGGCTTTGGTCAAATGAAAAATTGTAAATAGAATGCAAGCAGTACAAATTCTTACCATTGTCCCCAAAAAACTGCCACCATACTTTCCTTGGGCTCCCTTCATATTCGAAGACCCTTGAGTAAAAATATGGCAGATAGTCGTATCTGTGTATAATACAATAATGCAATTATAAAGATGGTAGATTCACCGAGGAAGATTCCACCTTGTAGTGAAGAAAAATTCCATTTCCATGAGAAAAAACCGACTTACGTGTGAGCTTGTGCACTTAGTAATGATTTGATGCAGTGTTGTGCAGATCTGCGAGCATGATCAACATGTTCAACCCGAGCAATGCGGTCATACATCTGTTCAGCATAAATTATGCGTAATTTCATAAATAAAATAATAAAATAAAATGATTAGTATGACATATTGATCAGTACAAAAGAACACATGCCTTTAACGGGAAGGCTGCAACGTCACCAATAGCAAAAATTCCAGGTATGCTTGTTCGGAACTGACCATCGACCTGAAATTAAAAAAAATAATTCATTAGAATAGGAAACATAAAAAAGAACATGCATCCTACTTCAAACAAATTCAAAAACTAAAATGGTACAATATAGAAGATTTTTTTATTTTGTTTGATATAATAGGAGTCAAGATTTCTCAGAAGAAATATATACATATGACAAAGGTCAAAATACATTAAAGCAATTAAGTGGTAACATTAATTTTATATGGCCATTCTAACATATCATAAAAACTGTTTGCTCTCAGTGATTGAGTAATTCTTCATATATTTGTTCAAATCTCTTATATCTTAAGTTATTATTATTGTTTCCTTCTGTAAGTTACTTATTTAATTTCTAAGTAAACTAGCATAATATTTATGAGACCTTTGAAATTGGAAGAACTCCCATTTACTGTATTTCCCACTCCTCCCCCCAAAATATATATATATAATACATTCTTCTTTAAAAAAACAAAAAAAAAGAAGAAAGAAATATTGACCTGTATTCCACCAACAGTAGTATTTAAGCCAACCCTTTCAAAGGGACTGACAGCAGGTTTAGCTCCAATACCAATAACAATCTGCTCATGGGAGAAAAACAAATAAAGTTTTATTAGATGTTCTCAACCATGTAAATTATTTTAGAGACAAAATAACCAATTTTTTTCTGTTTTGCAACATCGAAAGAATAAACACCAAATATAATGTTTAACTTACAAACTAAACAACAAAACAACAAAATGAATCCAAGAAATATGATAGCAGATTACCGTGTCTGCTTCTATTATAGAACCATTTCCAAGCTTGACAGCAGCAACTTGTCCATCAGAACCAGCTTCCAACGTTTTTATAGAGACGCCCTGAGAATAAATAACGATATTCAGAACTACATATGCTGCACATTCTCTGCAAAGTACACAGTAACTTTGAGAGAGAGAGAGATGACCTTAACAAATTTGACACCATTGTTTTGGAACAGTTCTTCATATCTCCAGGTAAGTGTAGGAGTAAATAGTCTTTGCAAAAGATGGTTTTCCGGAAATACAACCTATGTTTTCCCAAATACCATGCAAGTTGAACTTATCAACAAAGCACATTACAATGCCCAACATATAAACTTACAAGAAAGATTACAAGAGACGTTTATAATTTGCCCATATTCTTACTGTTGTATCAAGTTTCCAACCCACAGTAGCTGCTGCAACTTCCATACCAATATAACCGCCACCAACCACTACCACCTTTCGTGATTTTCCCTACAAATTGAAACAGATATTACTTTACAACCAGTATATGCACAATAACTTCTCTCTCTAAACCAATTGAAACCAAGCATACAAATTTCAATACATTCAGTCTTATGCAGAGTCGAGTAATCAATACTAAATGAAAGTGGAATTACAATGAGAAAAAAATACCAGTGATGAAATCAGAGAATCAGCATCAGCAACATCCCGGATATAGTGAACTCCAGGTAAGTTTCCTCCAATTTTGTCTGGGAATCTGAAGGCAAAGGACATGAGTGTTTATCTTCCTTCATTTGTGCAGATTTTAATCAGCCTTCTAAAAATTTTAACATGTGTTGGTGGCTTTGAATGCTAATATAGCAATGAGTAGTGGGTAATGATAATACACAAGTATTAGCTCCAAGTTAATAGACCAATGAAAGACTGATTATAGCCATAGGACAACAAACATGTTTTTGCAACTGTTGAGACTATGACATGGATACCCTCTTTTATTTTATTTCTTTGGTAAGAACATATTAAAAAAAGCACCAAGTGAGTGGCTCCTATGTACGATAAAGATACACATGTCGAAAGTTTATGATCAACAATGCAATTGCTCAGGAAATAGTCTTCCAACAGGGACATGTAGGTCTGGGTGTTTGCATAATCCAGACAGAGTAAATAATTATTTGTAACTAATTGCTGAGAGAATGATTGTACCTGGAGGCTATACATCCGGTACTAATTATAAGGGAACCATACTTGAGGAGTTTTCCTGAATTTGTCATCAAAGTTTGCTTTTCGATATCAATACCTGTAACTGGATCTTCATACAGCATCTGAACAACAGAAAAATCAAATTCACAAGTAGCAATCTAAACTACCGTTTACTAAGATGTGCTTGCATCAGCTCAGTGGATGGGGTACTTTTGTATTAAAAGTTTTGGCAGTGGGGGGAGGGGGGTTAGGTTGATGAAGGACAAAATGATCAACTAGCTGTATTTCAAGAAAATTAAGTTATACTTAAAACAGATAAAATTTCCAAATTTTTATGAACCCAATCTCTGATATGGATCTGCACACTGATTAGGCTAGCCACAAGTACATACTCAATCCGAACTATCTGTCTTCTCCTACGCACTACAAGCAAGATATTTTGCAATCTAGGGCCAAAATTTCCTAGAAAACTTAGAATAATACTCCCTCCATTTCAGGATAAAAGTCTTGGTTGACTTTTTGCGCATATCAAGAAAGAGGATAAAATGACAAAATTGTCCATATTTAAATTCTAATTTAATTGCATAGTGTTCTGTACATAACTAGTGAAGCTCCATAAATATGTATAGAGAATAGAAATATGACAATTAATACTAAGGAAATTATAGGTAAATTATTGTAAAAAATAGATTATTTAAGGTAAGTAGACATTTAACTTGAGACTACCTAAAACAATAATAAAGACTTTTATCCTAGGACGGAGAGAGTATATTTTAAGAGAATTCAGCCATAATTTTAAGCTACAACCATTTTTATTGGCTTTCCTAGTTATTTCTTGATTCAGTAATGCCAGAAAGATTAAAAACAAAACTCTATAACTTAAATTAGCAACTTTTCCTTTCATTTTATTTTCTGAATAATTGATTAGCAACTCATTTTTCAAAGCTAACCGTCTTACCTAATTCTCCTGTTTTCAAAAAGAGAATCTGAGTCCTTATGGTGAGGTAACTCCAAATTTCGTCCAGCTGTCATCCGCATTGATTTGAAGGCGAAAAAACATATGCTAGAATGGGCATTACTTAAAACGAAAAAGGATTATCTCCAACTACAATAAGAGAGATGGGTATTCGCCGGGGGGGGGGGGGGGGGGGGGGGGGGGTGGGGGCCGGGGGATGGAAGGAAAGTGTAGTGTGATATCAAGACTATAATAAAAGCTTTCATAAGTAATGGATGCCATTCGAACTATATGTTGACAAGTAATTGGCTTTGTATTGATTCCAAATTATTCAGAAAAATTGCATGTCATGAAAACAAGAACAAAAACAATTTGAAAAATCTAAAGAGCAATATTAATTAATATCAAAGAAATATCAGCATCATGGAATTGTACACTGGGGTTGAAAGTTGTACTTAAATGATAGCAAAAATTGTAACGTCAATATTACGTCTTAAAAATAAAAATACCTCTATGCCTTGGTCCTTATACCACTCAGGAGTCTGTCGTTCGCCACCTGAGCCAACGCAAGTATGGAAACCCTAACATAATATACTCATTGAAGTTAGTAACAAGCTACGGCATTGGACATTGATCCATACCATACGAAATTATTCATGCTTAATGAGATAATGAAGCACGAGTAAAGTGCATTGTCAGATAGATTCCTTTCCGGGAGGAAGCGAATGAAATTCACAAATTGAGTTCATTGGATAGGAGTAAATTGAACTTACGGGCAAACGTGCTGGCTTTTTGTCATGAGGAAACAGATAAGCTTTTGTCAAAGCTGGTCGTTCATAAGGCGCATATGCCTGCATATAGTAGATTAATAATTAAAAAACATAACTTTAATCAAAATTTAAACAATATCCATTCCATTTTGCATTATTAGGGGGTGAATTATGTAAATAGTTCAAAATTATACCATCATTCAATTTCTAACATCATCCAATCAAACAACAGATTCAAATTTAGTGTATAATGGGAGAAAAGATTACTTCTTTGGATACAATACAAAGCTTTCCATTGGCCATCCCATGTTCAACGAAAGTCCGAGCTGCGTATCCAGCAGCATTTCCACCTCCAACTATCACAAATCTGCACCAAATTGCACACAAAACTCTCAATTCAACTGAAAAATAATAAAATACATCAACAAATATTCATCTGAACCCAGAAAAAGCGACTAACTCTCGATTATCATTCGCAAAAGAGGACGACGCAACGACGTAGTTTCTACGGAAGCTTGTTGAAGGAACGGAAGAAGAAGGCTGAGGAATACGAATGAGAGAAGCAGGTTGAGGACACCAAAATGAAAGCCCGTGCTTAATTGACAATGAATTCGCCATTAATTTACGAACTGTAACTGCTCAACCAATAAACGTATAAGAATTAGGGCTTAATGATAGAGTAAACAGTGTAAATATAGAGAGAAAGGGGACGGACCTGATGACATAATGAAGATGAAGAGATGTACTGATCTTTATATACTGATAATAAATAAATTATTAAGATGATGGAATAAACTATTGGTGCGTTGGCTCTAGCTAGGGCCGAAGGGTCATGACTGATGAACAGTTTTAAAATGGTTGTATATATGCGGCGATTGGTGAAGCGAAAGAGGGCTTTCTATAGGTAATAGGGAGTATATAGAAGTGACGGATATCATGTTGCTACTGGCGCCGGGTTCCTACCATTCCGCCATGGCTATCCGCCATGATTTTATGGCGTATTCGTGTCGTTTTTCACTGGTTACATACAAGCATGTAGCAAAACTATTTTTTTAATCTTTTAAAGTCAATTTCCGATGTGGGTATATTTGAGTATTTTAAATGTTTTCAAAATCAAATCAATAAACTAATTAATTAAATTTAAAATGATATAACTATAAATATTACGAATTAATACATAGAAAGTATTAGTCTCTTCTTCAAAAGAATTGAATATGCAATTTTTTAATCTTTTTAAAATTATAGATACACATTTTTTTTAGTACGACAAAGGATCTTACATGCTGAATGTTGAACCAATACAACATTTTTAATTTGTTGAAAATATTAGAGAATTTGATATTTTCACAAAAATTTTACTCGTATGAATGAAAGTCTTATTTATTATTCATGTGATGAGAATTTTATAATATTATGAAATTTTCCTGATTCGAGAATGACTTATTTAAAAATAATTTATAAAATCATTTTAAATAGTAACGTATAAATAAAAGTGTTTAACACCATTTTAATTAATAAGTCAAAAATTAAGTTAAAATAAAATATGAAGGTATTTAACTAAAATGAGTTATAAATTAAAATAAAATGTAAAGACTACTAAAATAAGGAAGAAAAAGTCTTTATATTTGGTCAAACCTACTTATTTTAAAATAATTTATAAATTATTTTTTAATAAATCAATATTTGTTATTTTTTAAAAGTGACTTATAAATCAAAAAAATAAATACGTCCCAAATATTTCGATAATAAAAATCTAACTTATAAGTTGATTTGACCGAATTCTAGGTTGTCTATGAACAAGCTCTAAAATACTCATCGAAATGAGGCGTACAAAAACAATATTCTTAAAGGATAAATTTTTAAGACGTAACTCAATGGTGTAAAAAAGTCATAACGGCCATTCAATAATTTCTTATTCACTAACGTGTAGTCAAACAATAAAAAACTTAGAAACAATACTGTCGCTTTTTTATTTTTGAGTTTGCCCCAACTCTTGCTCGTGAATTTATTATAGGGTCCTTTACAGAAGTATACAATTTTTAAAAAATAATTACAAGAATAATACATTTACAAAATAATTACAAAAAGAGTGCAAATACAATAATCACATTAATTATTCAATTTTACAAATCCCTTAAATTAAGGAGAAGCAAATTAAATTACACAAATCCCTTAAATCAAGGAAAATTAAATTAAATTCTACAAATTCTTTAAATTAAGGAGAAGTAAATTAAATCACTTCAATTCAATTTCTCCATCTCTCTCTTACTTTGACTCCACCTTCTTCCTCGCCGAAGTCTGCAAAAGATAACCAGTAACCAACTTTTAATACAAAGGTAACCAAACTTTAATATAAAGGTAATCAACCTTAAACACAAAGGTAACCAGTAACCAACTTTTAATACAAAGGTAATCAAACTTTAATATAAAGATAATCAACCCTTAATACAAAGGTAATCAAACCTTAATACAAGGGTAATCAACCTAAATATAAAGGTAACCAAAACTAGTTACTACACATTCAGGAATTAGTTACATCCATACTAGTGTTTGGTTACCTATATACTATTGTTTGGTTACCTAAATTTACTAAACGAAAACTTTAATACAAATGTAATCAACTCTTAATACAAGGTAATCAAACCTTAATACAAGGGTAACCAACCTTTAATATAAAGGTATTCCTCCACCACCACCACCACCACCACCACCATCATATTCTTCCTCCGCCACAACCACCACCATCTTCTTCTGCCTCTACCACCATATTCTTCTTTCGCCACAACCACCACCATATTCTTCCTCCGCCACAACCACTACCATCTTCTTCCGCCTTTACTACCATCTTCTTCCTCCGCCACAACCACCACCATTTTCTTCCTTTGCCACAACCACCAACATCTTCTTCCTCCGCCACAACTACCACCATAAACGTGAAAGATGAAAAAAAATGGCAGAAGAAGATGGAGAAGATGAAAATGGAGGAAAGAGAAAGCGAAAAATGGAGGAAAGAGAAAGATGGAAAAGATGAAAATGGCGGAAGAAGAGAAAATGGAAGAAAGAGAAAGATAAGTGAATTTAATTAGAATTTTAAATTTTGAAATTATCCAACTAAATTAATGGGATCATGGCCACATCATCACTCCAATTAATTTAAACTAAAACTAATTGTATTTATTATGTAAATAAAAGATTAAAAATATACTCTTTTTGTAAATATATTTTTAATACACTTTTATTGTAATTTTTTCATAAAAAATACTAGAATATGTAATTAATCCTTTATTATATCAAGACAAACAGGGTTCAGTAGTTCCTTTGAAAAAAATCCTCAACGAGCTTTATATGTATGAATTACAATTGACAAACGAGACAGCTAAATTTTTAGTCTGACAGGGTAGGCCCCAAAGGCCCAGTTCTCTGCCATGGGCCCAAAATTAGTAAAAGACCCAAGATAGGGAGCATGTGGTTAGGGCACATTCCATTTCACCATTATTCGGTTGATTTCCAACTTTCATCCCGAAGGTAATTGTACCATCATTACATTACACGAGTCGTTACATATAACAAAAGCTTATTCCGAAAGATTCTGGATTATGGAGTACTAGGAATCTCTGGGAAACGAATGGACATCATCATAGTCCTGCGGATTCATATATTTGTCATTGAGAAGTGAGTGCTATCCATACTTTGCTGTTTCTGCTGACAAAACCTTGGAAACAAAACTAACTCACGATAAGTAAATAGCATGTGTTCCGGTTTTCGTACAGAATAATAAGATAGAATAACAGTCAGTTGGTTAACTGGCTCCAAGTTGTCTTTATTTTTTTCTCCATTAGTTAATGTTGAGTTGTGAGACAAGATTGAATCAACTCTAGTAAAAAGACTAGGATAATCCAAAAATGAAAGAGTCGCATATTAAAAAAAGAAAAAGTAGTGGGTTTAAATTCAACATAGAACACAAGGAAGAATAAATACAATAATCCAGAAAGGTAGGACAATAACCAATTAAATGCTTGGACTTCACATCCTTGGCCTAAAACTAAAATTCAAGACAATGTCTTTAGAGAAAATGTTGATATATGCACACATTAACATGATATTTACATCTCTGAACAAATATTACGAGAATGTGTTGCACAATTCTGCAATATATTCCTATGATGTGCAACTATCACTTATCACTTATGTTGTGCATAGATCAACACCGATTATAACTGAGTCTCCTCTAAAACTAAAACAAAAGAAAAACAGAATTCAAACCCATTGGTCATCATCCATAAAAATGTACAAGCAATTAAAAAACCCAACAGATGCATAGTAATATATAGGAACTGGTTAATACGGGACCGGTGAAGCTGACATTTTACCAACTTGATCAACAAGATCGAGAATCTCTGCCCTGCTCCTCACAATTCTATGAAACACCTCCCTTACTTGTTGTTGGAGTGGTCCTAATCCCTCCTCCATCTTGCTGCAAATCTCCGCCATTTCGGCCACCTGCGCTGCCACCTCCTCCGCCTTCTCCGCCTCCGCCGGAAACTGAAACCCCTCGGCGAATTCCACCAGATAAAGCGCCGCCCTCTCCATCCTCTGCGTCTCCTCCAACAACCCAGCAGTCCCTTTCTTTTCCTTCTTCTTCCACTCCTCTCCAATCTTCTCTTGCATCCAGGTAATGGACTGGGCCCAGGTCAATTGCTTCGGCACCGGAAAGTGAGTCGCCAGCCCATTCCTCTCCTGGCAAGGCAAGGCCGCCACTAAAGCCCACATCGCAAACAACAAAACAGTACTCATAATATAAACGGGCAATACCAAGCCGGTCGGCTCACCACCACGTGGCGCCACCAGATTGGCGGTCATTGACTGAATCTGTTTAGCGGACGACCACGATTTGGCGAAAGACAACGACAGCGACCGGAAATTAGTACGGTCCTTCGCCGGCGCCGGGGCGGCAGCGGCTCCCCGGCGTCCGAACGACCAAGTCCGCTCGGCTGACTTGGCATTCTGGTTTTCCTTGTCATCAACCATCATTGACGTCAGCAAATTGTTTAATGCCTTTTTGGCGCGTCTGACTTGTCCTTCTCCTATTGGCCACTGCTCAAGGGCGGAGACGGCTATTTCCGCCAGCTTCTGCCAATGACGGACCAAATCGATTGCGTGAGTGATGGCATTACAGATGTCGAGTGCCTTGACCGCTCGGTCCTGAAGCTCCAGAATGAGGCGATCCAGTGGGGGTTTACTGAACTGGGTCGGGTCACGACCCATGATGAGCATGGCCTTGAACTCCGCCTCGCAGCAGAGTAAGGCATCGAGGAGTTTACGGAACCAGGCAATGGAAAGCAGAGTGTCCGGCGGAGCGCCACCGTCATCGAGGGCGGCAGAGGGAACAAGGTCGGCGAGGCGGTCGGCAACGTGTTTTTGGAAGAGTTCAAGGTCCTCTACCTCTTGGTCGTGGTTGCTTTCCATGGAGGCCACCTGGTTCCGGCGGATGCTGATCCGGTTCAGGAACGAACCCTGGTGATCTGTCGCCGGCATGGTTTACGCTGGTAGTTTAGAGAGAGAAAAATACAAATGTAGAGAGAGAAAAAGGAAAGATGGATAGTGAGAGAGATATAAAGGGTATTTGTCGGGAGAGAAAAAGGGAAAAGGAGTGGTCAGAGAAGAATGGAAGCATATGGCAGTTACTTAACATTGTTTTGGATGGACATAATTTTTGTCATGGATCAGACTTTTTCATTTTTTCCCTCATCTTCGTTGCTGACTTTGCGGCAGACTTTCTTCTTCATCGTTCCCAAAATGCCCTGAATATACTTCTGTATTAATAGGGGTATATTAATATAGAATATTCTTCTGCTTCATTTTCTTTTTCTTCTTATCATTATTATTTTGCCTAATAAAAACAATAACAACATCCAACAATAAGGGAATAAAAAGAAAAGCTTGTAAAGACATTAAGATGACATATTAAATTAATAAGCATGAAGGTAATTAAAATCTACAAAAGAACTAAAGGAAAAAAGGAGATCTCTAATTCAACTTTTGGTAGGTAGATATATTTAGTAACCATTAATAAGATGGGTCAAAAGAGCTACCAACCACTAAAATATGATTTTGCAATATATTTCTCACAAATAGTACTCCAGTCGTTTTAAAATATAAAATTAAATTTGATTTTTGGATGTTATTATGAAATTCGATATTATAGGTAATGGAAAAAAAGTGGGCATGGTAAATTAAAACAAGAGGAAAGGAAAGAAATATTATAGGTTATAAACTCGCATTCCATGTATTCTGCTCCTTTATTTATGATGAGGATTGTTCATTAAGGTTAGATGGTGGGGAATTTCAAACTTGAACAAGATAAGAAAATAATTTATCCATTGAATTGAAGATAATAGGAAGTCAATTAGAAGTATAATGAATGAGATCGGAAGAATACACTTTGGCTTAAAAGCTCAAAACCCTCACAAATTATTATTATTACTTGGGTAATTATACCCATGGAGATCTTATAATTAATGTGTTATTCTGAAAATTTTAACTATCTCTTTTAAGGTGGGATGACCTCTAATGATTGCATCAAGTAAAAGTGTAAATAAAGCGAGTCGAGTCTAATATTGAGTTATTCAAATTTAATTCGTAAAATTTAACTAGTATGAAATAAAATTTTATTGAGCGTTTGTGATTTCGAATCCAGCCTGAACAGTTTGAACTTTTCGAGCGAATATGATCCGAGCACTAATAGAAAATTACAATTTGAAAAAATTCGAGTAATTTACCGAACTTTAAACTTTACTCATACTTGAATCGTTTATATTTTGAATCGAACTTTTAGTCGAACAAATACAAATCGAGTTCAAACCGTTTAATTTATTTTACAACCTCAGCATCAAGCTCGGATTATCAATCAATGCACTTTATTTGATCCTAATATGTTTAATAAGTATTTGAAAAATAAAATATGTTATAATTTGAAATTCTCCTTTCAATATTTTAAAATTAGAGATATATTCTAACCAAGCTATGAGCAAGTCTAAGCGAAGAGAGAGTTTGGGTAGAGGGTAATAAAGAAGAAATTATTTCATATTCGTAAGACAAATGAATAATATATTCTCCTCTTTTACATATTTATTTATAGACTTTATTACAGACAAGACCTATAAATATATCAGAAAAATAAATATACTATTTATTTATTCTAAAAATATGAAATAATTTTTCGATAATAGAGACAGTCATAGCGGCATGAATGAGTAGTAATGGGGGGCATGCTGCATCATCATCAGCAAACGGTGACCGAACTAAGCTTAAGACGCGTTATGCTTCGTCAAATATCGAAATAGACGGTTTGATTGATCCACTACTGTGGAGTAAAAATAAATAGATATAGATTGCGGTGACGAGACATACTTTTGGACCCGGTAAGAGAGAGGCCTTGCAACGCTAGCTACTACACCACTCAGGCACTCACGTCACTTCAAAGTTCTTTGCTTTGCCTTTGGTAGCCCCATAACCTGCTTACTGTCGCCCATTATGTATACCCCAGTTCGATTCCTTAGATTTCATATGTTGACCCCTCCTCTCCATTTTTCATTCACTTTTTTAATAAATGTGAACCCTTCTTCCTTCCCCCGACTGTTTTTCTGAGAATTTTTTCTCTCTCTTTCTTTTTATTATTATTATTATTATTATTACAAATGGAACTTGTCATAATATATAAGGGCATTGACTCAACGAGGGGAACTTCATTTTGTTTTTAAGTTGCCTATGTTTTGTTACCAATATGTCACATGCTACTCCATTGGAACCCAGTTTGTTTGTTGGGTTAGATAGGAGAATGTATGACATAAATGAAATTAAAATTCAGGACTAATACGTGCATGGGTCTCAAACATAGATCTAGTGGAGGCGGAGCAGTCCACATGATTATATTTACGATAATAAACTTCAAATTTTCTAATTTGAGAATTAAATTATAAACAAGTATTTTAGACAAATTATATCTAAACATATCATTTCACGTGTGTGGCGTAATTAAAGTTTATGTTTAGATATATTTATAAACAAGTATTTCTGCATTACTTTTAATTAAAATTTCCATGCATCAATTTTATTTTCAGAGTAAATCATATAGCTAATTAATTTTTTATTACGTACAATGATCTCACATATTTCCTCCATTCTAAATTATTTGATTATTGTTAAATTTTAAAAGTTAATTTAAAATATTTTTAAACTCAAAATTAAAATAATTCATTAAAAATGTATAAAATAATAAAGTTTATAATAAGTAATACTTTTTAAAATAATTTATAATTTTAATTATTGTATCGATTAAAATTTAAAAAATTATTTTAATTTTAAAAATATTTTAAATTAATTTTATAAAATTAATAATAATTAAGTAATATAAAATGGAGGGAGGGCTCAAACTAAGGGTAACTTGTTAATTAGTCAGTACGAAGATATGGATGGCTATTCAATCTTTAAATCTAAATGCTGATTTGAGCCGACAGTACAGGGAACTCGTATAAATGAAAGCCGACAAGTCGAAATACTTTCTTTAAATTTAAGAAAAGCAACATTACTTTCTAAGAAAATAGAAAAAGACAAAAAAGTAATAATTCCTTTAGAATTTAATTTACAACACAAATAACTAATTCACTTTTCAAATTTTGTTTCGTCATATTGCCAGAGACAATAGTGTGTAATAATGACCCCATGCATGCATGGCTATACTTCTCCCTCGTTTACACACGTCATTTTTGTATCAAGAGAGAGAATGTACAATAAAATACATATATATAGAGTTAGAGGTCTACATCATACGTATATGTGTGTATATATATATATATATAATTAATATTTTTTACGAGTTAATTTTATATTTTAATAAATATATTTTATTTTATTTTATTTGGCATAAGTGAATTTTATTTAATTTTATAAAAATATTAAATTAATTCATAGAAATATATATATATATATATATATATATATATATATATATGCAAGTCTACTTTTCTTAGAAGTAAGAGTCAACTATTAACTAGTTAATTTAGTATTTTGACAAAATTAAATGAAATTCACTTACAAAAATATTATTAATTTTATAAAAATATTAAATTAATTTATATATATATATATATATATATATATATATATATATATATATATATATATATATAATAACAAGTTAATTAGTTAATTATACCAACTCAGATGATGGAATAGTTGACTCTTGGTTCTAACGGGAAAGAAATAGGGTCCATAAGAAAAGTAGACTCGCAGAGATTAAACTTCTAATGAAGGTAATAGCCATATATATATATATATATATATATATATAGAGAGAGAGAGAGAGAGAGAGAGAGAGAGAGAGAGAGGAGTGAAGTAGCCAATGTATGTTTGATCACAAAATTAAATAAATGGAAAAGAAAGGAAAGAAGGATCATGATGATTCTTCATCAGGGCCACAAATTAAGTTAAGGGCTATATTTGGCAGAGACATTCCATCCATCTAATGCTCTACATATAATTATATATTCTAAAATTCGCATAACTTAAGTACCAACAATATATATTATATGCTTTAAAAGAGGGGATCCAAAATGTCATTTCACACACACACACATATATATAGGGGATTGATTAATTCACAATGTTATAAAAAAATATTTATTTTTATAACAGATCTCAATCGTTTATCTTTAAATTTAATGGTTAAAAAATTCTCCATCCGTAATTTAATTTTCAGTATACGACAGTTTAATACTGCGGACGATAATAAATATCCAAAATGCCCTTAATTTTTAATTTGTTAAATGTACCGTGTAAGACCCCGAATTTTATGAAATATAAAAATTAATTTTTCTTCATATATTTTTTTTCCTGAAACAGTAAGTGGTTAAATTAACAAAATTGAAAGTTAAGGATGTTATGTGCAAATTTTATTTTGTCGGACAATATTCGTTTTGTCGGGGAATATTCGTTTTGTTGGGGAATATTCGGGTCGTACGACGGCGCCGAAATAACTAATTATTGGTGGACCCCACAACGGAATATCTGTCGGATATAGAAAACGACAGAAGTAACCTTTTTAAATAAAAATAGTCAACGGTGTTAACTGTTAAAATACCGGTGATAAAAGAATAGTAGCATACGGTAATTTATGGTATTTTACTGTAGCATGCGGTACTCTACAGTAGCACACGGTATTGCACAGTGTCTCATATTATTGACACCGTAACTGTTACGCATCATTTCATCGATAATTGTCACTGCATAATATTTTATATTATCAATTCAATTATTGTTGCTACACAGTATTTTGCATTATTGATTTAATAATTGTCATTACACTGTATTTTATATCATTGAGTCAATAATTGTTGCTGCACTGTTTTTAAAATTATTGAACCTAATAATTGTCACAGTAGCAAATACACTATAATTTATATTATTAAATTAATAAAAATATGTAACGTGTTTCTTACATTATTGTGGTAACATTATTTTATATGTTGGACTCACAGGAAGAATAAATAAATAAATAAAAAATAAAAAATAAAAAAAATTAATTTTACTATTTGAAATAGTAACGTGAATAGTGACGTGAATAGTGACGTGAATAGTACGTGAATAGTAAGAAAACATGTGGGCCCTCTGTGGGACCCACCTGAGGAAAACCAAATTTGAAAATGTGCTGGGAGAAAACAGAAACGTGGGCTGCTGCCGCAGCTGCTGAAATTTTCAGCACTGGCGTGCAGTACGCCTCCCACCTACCATGCATAGTAACTTATTTTCTCCTATAAATAGATTGTTCAGCTGAATAGAAAAATCACACCTAAAACATAAAATTTTTCTATAAGAATTTTATGAGTTTTCTCTGAGAATAGTAAGGCTATTTTGAGTGTTTGAAAGCCAAAAGGAGTGCAGGAATTTTTCAAGTAAGTCTTTTATTAAAGAGTAGTAATTTTATAAATTCCTATTTTTCACGGTATTCACAAATCTTCCTTTAGAAGACTCTTCTTTGAGAAGATTCATTTTTAAAAGCTTTCTTTGGAAGATTTATTTTGGAATATTATTTTTAAAACTATTTTAAAGTTGGTATTTTATACTACAAAAATTATGTTAAATATATATAATTTTGATAGTTCATAATATATGAGTTATCATACACTTTGAAGTTTACATGTTGTAATTACTAATTTTATTATAAATATATAGGTTGATCAATCTCATTTAAATCAATATCCAGTCACGTGTTAAGGTAAGAAATGTCATTTTTTTACACTCTTGAACTTGCTACGGTAAGGGATATTATTTTCTTTCATACTCCTGAATCGAAACTTATTATGGAACTATTGCTTCTATAATTCCTGAAAATATTATATGTTCCATAATAGTTGAACTTCATTATTTCAACTGAACCTTCCTATTTTCTGAATCTTTCTATTGAACTGTAACCGTTATTCTGAACTGAGAATCTTGAATAACATTTTTAAATTTCACTCCACATCATGTTGACAATTTAGACATTATTTGAATCTGCACAAAGTAAACTTCCGATACTTATTGTTTATCATGTTTCTTCTGTTCATCAATTGTATCACTATTATTTGTACTAATCATCAAGAATCAAGCTGTTGTGAATATCTGTGGCCGGGGGCACATATGTGATATATTTGTTGAACAGATGATAGGTTAAAGGCGATATATTAGGTTAAAGGCGATACATCTGTTCGGTGTCTTTTATGGCACGTGGTGAAAGTTCTCTTTGGCCCGTAGTGCATAGATGAACTGTTGTTTGGTATGATTATGACCAAAGGCTGAATCTGGTATAATCATGACCGTTGTTGTTATATTGAAAGTTCTCTTTGGCCGTAGTGCATAGATGAACTGTTGTTTGGTATGATTATGACCAAAGGCTGAATCTGGTATAATCATGACCGCTGGTGCTATATTGAATGTTCTCTTTGGCCCGTAATGCATAGATGAACTGTTGATTTGCATGATTATGACCAGGAACTGTGAATTTGTATTATCTTGACTAATGGTATTTCAGATGATAAAAGTTGATGATGTTTTTACGAAAAAGAGAAGCGCGTGGACATTATAGTCTACATTATTCTTCTAATAGATTGCTCATTCCGCCGCTATTATTGATCTGAACATTTTCAAGAATTTAACTGCAGTTTTTGATATACACCTTGTATTCTGTTGTATTCTATCAAGAACTCACCTGTTGAAGGCTAATGATAATTTATTCGTCATTATCTTAGTCATGATATTTCTTACTGGGCTATTTGAGCTCACCCTTTTGTTCCATTATTTTTCAACAGGATATGAGAACGTAGCTGGGTCTAGCCGGGGAATGGAGTGGGAGTCCGAGGGATATATATTATAGTCTTCACGTGTTGTAAAATAGTGTGGCAATAATAGTGAAGACTTAGTTGTGTATTATTATACACGGTATTGTTGTACGTTGTGCTTTGTTGTAATAATTTTGTTGTAGTCTTTTGACGACTCAAGTTTGGGCTGTGTGGGCCTAGATTTGGGGGCGTCACAGTTGGTATCAGAGCTTAGGGATATGGTCTTTAATGGAGATCTGGGGTTAGAACTAGGAGGGGAGAGACGAATAGAATACGTCACTAGTGTGTCCTACCTAAATTAGATTTTGTTATCTAACGAATCGATTTGAATGTAGGAACAGGAAGTGATGAGTCAGTTTGTTTGAACTAACAATTATTTTGTGACCACAGTTTAGTATGGCATCTGGAAATCAGGAGGATAACTTTGAAATGCCCGGTACGACAATTTCGGGGACGAAATTTCATAAGGAGGGGAGGTTGTAAGACCCCGAATTTTATGAAATATAAAAATTAATTTTTCTTCATATATTTTTTTTCCTGAAACAGTAAGTGGTTAAATTAACAAAATTGAAAGTTAAGGATGTTATGTGCAAATTTTATTTTGTCGGACAATATTCGTTTTGTCGGGGAATATTCGTTTTGTTGGGGAATATTCGGGTCGTACGACGGCGCCGAAATAACTAATTATTGGTGGACCCCACAACGGAATATCTGTCGGATATAGAAAACGACAGAAGTAACCTTTTTAAATAAAAATAGTCAACGGTGTTAACTGTTAAAATACCGGTGATAAAAGAATAGTAGCATACGGTAATTTATGGTATTTTACTGTAGCATGCGGTACTCTACAGTAGCACACGGTATTGCACAGTGTCTCATATTATTGACACCGTAACTGTTACGCATCATTTCATCGATAATTGTCACTGCATAATATTTTATATTATCAATTCAATTATTGTTGCTACACAGTATTTTGCATTATTGATTTAATAATTGTCATTACACTGTATTTTATATCATTGAGTCAATAATTGTTGCTGCACTGTTTTTAAAATTATTGAACCTAATAATTGTCACAGTAGCAAATACACTATAATTTATATTATTAAATTAATAAAAATATGTAACGTGTTTCTTACATTATTGTGGTAACATTATTTTATATGTTGGACTCACAGGAAGAATAAATAAATAAATAAAAAATAAAAAATAAAAAAAATTAATTTTACTATTTGAAATAGTAACGTGAATAGTGACGTGAATAGTGACGTGAATAGTACGTGAATAGTAAGAAAACATGTGGGCCCTCTGTGGGACCCACCTGAGGAAAACCAAATTTGAAAATGTGCTGGGAGAAAACAGAAACGTGGGCTGCTGCCGCAGCTGCTGAAATTTTCAGCACTGGCGTGCAGTACGCCTCCCACCTACCATGCATAGTAACTTATTTTCTCCTATAAATAGATTGTTCAGCTGAATAGAAAAATCACACCTAAAACATAAAATTTTTCTATAAGAATTTTATGAGTTTTCTCTGAGAATAGTAAGGCTATTTTGAGTGTTTGAAAGCCAAAAGGAGTGCAGGAATTTTTCAAGTAAGTCTTTTATTAAAGAGTAGTAATTTTATAAATTCCTATTTTTCACGGTATTCACAAATCTTCCTTTAGAAGACTCTTCTTTGAGAAGATTCATTTTTAAAAGCTTTCTTTGGAAGATTTATTTTGGAATATTATTTTTAAAACTATTTTAAAGTTGGTATTTTATACTACAAAAATTATGTTAAATATATATAATTTTGATAGTTCATAATATATGAGTTATCATACACTTTGAAGTTTACATGTTGTAATTACTAATTTTATTATAAATATATAGGTTGATCAATCTCATTTAAATCAATATCCAGTCACGTGTTAAGGTAAGAAATGTCATTTTTTTACACTCTTGAACTTGCTACGGTAAGGGATATTATTTTCTTTCATACTCCTGAATCGAAACTTATTATGGAACTATTGCTTCTATAATTCCTGAAAATATTATATGTTCCATAATAGTTGAACTTCATTATTTCAACTGAACCTTCCTATTTTCTGAATCTTTCTATTGAACTGTAACCGTTATTCTGAACTGAGAATCTTGAATAACATTTTTAAATTTCACTCCACATCATGTTGACAATTTAGACATTATTTGAATCTGCACAAAGTAAACTTCCGATACTTATTGTTTATCATGTTTCTTCTGTTCATCAATTGTATCACTATTATTTGTACTAATCATCAAGAATCAAGCTGTTGTGAATATCTGTGGCCGGGGGCACAGATGTGATATATTTGTTGAACAGATGATAGGTTAAAGGCGATATATTAGGTTAAAGGCGATACATCTGTTCGGTGTCTTTTATGGCACGTGGTGAAAGTTCTCTTTAGCCCGTAGTGCATAGATGAACTGTTGTTTGGTATGATTATGACCAAAGGCTGAATCTGGTATAATCATGACCGTTGTTGTTATATTGAAAGTTCTCTTTGGCCCGTAGTGCATAGATGAACTGTTGTTTGGTATGATTATGACCAAAGGCTGAATCTGGTATAATCATGACCGCTGGTGCTATATTGAATGTTCTCTTTGGCCCGTAATGCATAGATGAACTGTTGATTTGCATGATTATGACCAGGAACTGTGAATTTGTATTATCTTGACTAATGGTATTTCAGATGATAAAAGTTGATGATGTTTTTACGAAAAAGAGAAGCGCGTGGACATTATAGTCTACATTATTCTTCTAATAGATTGCTCATTCCGCCGCTATTATTGATCTGAACATTTTCAAGAATTTAACTGCAGTTTTTGATATACACCTTGTATTCTGTTGTATTCTATCAAGAACTCACCTGTTGAAGGCTAATGATAATTTATTCGTCATTATCTTAGTCATGATATTTCTTACTGGGCTATTTGAGCTCACCCTTTTGTTCCATTATTTTTCAACAGGATATGAGAACGTAGCTGGGTCTAGCCGGGGAATGGAGTGGGAGTCCGAGGGATATATATTATAGTCTTCACGTGTTGTAAAATAGTGTGGCAATAATAGTGAAGACTTAGTTGTGTATTATTATACACGGTATTGTTGTACGTTGTGCTTTGTTGTAATAATTTTGTTGTAGTCTTTTGACGACTCAAGTTTGGGCTGTGTGGGCCTAGATTTGGGGGCGTCACATACCGTCTGTAGTTTAATATTGTGGACAGATATATATATATAAAGAGAGAGAGAGAGAGAGAGAGAGAGAGATGAATGTTCAAAAGCATATCTCTTAAATAACATAGATCCTTAAGTAGCATACTTTTATCAAAAAGACGTCGTTTTGAAGATTTTTTGATGACATTTTTGTAAACAAGTGGGGTCGCGGAATGTCACATCTTTTAATATTATTTGGAAAAAAATTTCAGAACGACGTCGTTTTAATAAATATATGTTATTTAAGAAATGTATGTTATTTAAGAAGTATCTGTCATATATATATATATATATATATATATATATATATATATATATATATATATATATCGTCCGCAGTTTAATACTGCGATTGAGTAAAAAATATATATATTATACCGTTCGCAGTTTAATACTTCAGATGGGTAAAAAATATATATATCTTATGCAGTTTAATACTATGGACACTGGGTTTTAAAAATTCCATGACATAGCACAATAACGCCATTTAAGGACTTCTGCCGTCTGTAGTTTAATATTGTGAACATTAAGTTTTAAAAAAAATTCGCCCGCAGTTTAATACTGCAGATGTTGTCTAATAAAAACGCTTATGTTTTTACAATCTTTCACATCTAAGATCTAGACACCCTAAGCAAATTTAAGAGAAAAATGACCAAACAATCGTTCCAATTGGCAAATCATTGCTATAATCCAACATTTTTACTAGTACTCACTCATGTAAGTTGTTATATCCATATTTCATAGTATCCAACCTAAACGAAATTGATAATATTTTTAACATTTTTCTATGTTGTATACAAAAGACCATACCGTATGTTTATATTTATCTTTGCAAAGTTTTTTTTTTTTTAACCATCAACTTAACTTTTTAGAATACTTGTTGAATTATGATTATTCTTAATAACTTTTTTTTTATATGTAATGATAATACCATAAACGTGTTGATGATATATGTTTATTTTGTTTGCTTTAATTATCAAAATGGAATTCAATGCTGGACTAGTTAATAGTTATATGTTGTTGGATCAAGCTAACCACATCTCAACTATTGTATGGAACAATTCTTATTTTACACATTCTTTAAGAACTGACTAGAGTGGAAGATCTTTAGATATGTGGGTGTTAAATGATGCACAAAAACAATTATTACAACAATAGGGGTTTGGGGTATTCCGTAACACAAATGTATATAACCAGTGAGATGCATCATTGACAGAAGTACTAGTAAGCATTGGCGAAGTGAGATAAATACATTTCACTTCCCTGCAAATGAAATGACAGTAACACTAAAAGATGCCTACTTCATTATAGGATTATCGATTATAGGCGAACCAATAACGTGTACGTTAATAAAAGGTCCCAAATAAATCTTTGACTAGCGTGAATTTAGTAAATATGTATTAGAGGATAAGAAGGTCTATAGCTGAGGGGGTATTATGTTGTCCTAGTTGGGCACCAAATTTTACAAACAGTCCCTGGATGCTAACATGGAAATGGTGGTGACATACACCAAAGCGTATATATTATTTATACTGGGAAGATTTTATTTGCATTATCAAATCGCGATGTCATACACCCTAGATATCAGCTATTTTTACCAAATGTTGACAGAGTCTATGATTATGCATAAGGAGCTGAGATTTTAGCTTGTTTGTATCGCAACTTACATAAAGTAAATCGCCTCAATGCTAAAGCTTCTCAGGATGTTTGACACTTCCTCATGTATCATATTAACTATACTTGCATGTTTATTTACATTGATGTTAGCCCTCGTATTTTATTTGTAATTTTTAACTTTAGCAATTATGACACAGGTCTAGGCTTACGAACGACTGCCAATCGAGAAGCCTAATTACGTAAAAGGGGTCAACCACTAGTTGCCCCGTGCAAAATCATGGTCCTACAGAAGAAATAAGGACACCATTAAGGAGTCCAGAAGACTATACCCCCACCACAATCAAATATTTTATCGAGGGGAGTTTGATGGAATGTGTGACACCCCCAAATCTGGGCCCACACAGTCCAAACTTGAGTTGTCAAAAGACTACAAATTTTTTTTACAAGGTAGTACAACGTTTAACAATACAGTGTATAATAATACACAACTAAGTTTTCATTATTATTGCCACACTATTTTACAACACGTGAAGACTACGATAGCTATCCCTCGGATTCTCACTCTATCCCCCGACTAAACCCAGCTACGTTCTCATCTCCTGTTGAAAAATAATGGAACAAAAGAAAGAGTGAGCTCAAATAACTCAGTAAAGAATATCATGACTAAGATAATGACGAATAAATTATCATTAACCTTCAATAGTTGAGTTCTTGATAGAATACAATAGACTACAAGATTTTTATCAAAAACTGCAGTTAAATTCTTGAACAACGTTCAGATCAATAATAACAGCGGAATGAACAATCTATTAGAAGAATAATGTAGATTATAATGTCCACTCGCTTATCTTTTTAGGTAAACATCATCGACTTTTATCATCTGAAATACCATTAGTCATGATAATACGAATTCACAGTTCCTGATCATAATCATGCAAATCAACAGTTCATCTTTGCACTACGGGCTAAAGATATTCAATATAATATCAACGATTATGATTATACCAGTATTCAGCCTTTGGTCATAATCATACCAAACAACGGTTCATCTTTGCACTACGGGCCAAAGATATTCAATATAACACCAACGGTCATGATTATACCAGTATTCAGCTTTTGGTCATAATCATTCCAAACAACAGTTCATTTTTGCACTACGGGTCAAAGAGAACTTTTACCACGTGTCATAAAAGACATCGAACAGATGTGTCGCCTTTAACCTATTATATCGCCTTTAACTTTTTATCTGTTCAATAATTATATCGCATCTGTGCCCCCGGCCACAGATATTCACAACAACTTGATTCTTTATGATTAGTACAAATAACAGTGATACAAATGATGAACAGAAGAAACAGGATAAATAATAAGTATCGAAAGTGTACTTTGTGCAAATTCAAATAATGTCCAAATTGTCAACATGATGTGGAGTGAAATTCAAAAATAATATTCAAGATCCACAGTTCAGAATAACGGTTACAGTTCAATAGAAATGTTTAGAAATATAGGAAGGTTCAATTGAAATGATATTAGATGAAGCATAAACTATTAAAGAACATATAATCATTTCAGGAAACTTTACCAAATGGTACTTACCATAGTAAGTTTAGAGTATAAAATAAATAATATCCCTTACTATAGTAAGTTAAAGATGAAAAAGATAGTATTCCTTATGAGTATAAAGGAAAATAATATCATTTACGAATAGGAAAGAAAATGATATTACAAACGAATATGGAATAAAAGTGTCATGGGATAATTCGTGTAGACAAATTATTTCCACAAGAGACAAATAAGAAATTTACAAAGGGTTATTCACCAACAGGCGATAATCCGCGTTGTAAGGTTATTCTTAGAGATTAATAAGGAATGAATACGAAAGGTTATTCACCAACAGGCGGTAATCCGCGCCGTAAGGTTATTCCCACAATTTAATACATGGAAATAAATGACACATCTTATGAGTAAGAAATAAATGATATTATTTTCGAGAATCAAAGAATGATATGAAAGAAAATGACATCCCTTACAAGTAAGAAAATAATACCATTTATGATGATGAAAAGAATGATACCGCATTACCGTAGTAAGTTTAAATAATAGAATATGAAAGAACATATTCCTTACCGCAATAAATTTAAGAGTGTGAAAAGAATGATATTCCTTACCGTAATAAATTTAAGAGTGTGAAAAGAATGATACTCCTTACAAGTAAGAAAATAATATCATTTATGATGATGAAAAGAATGATACCCCTTACCTTAACACGTGACTGAATATTGATTTAAATGAGGTTAATCAACCTATATATTTATAATATAATTAGTAATTACCACATATAAATTTCAAAGTGCATATAATATGAACTATCAAAATTATATATATTTAACATAATTTTTGTAGTATAATATAACAACTTTAAAATAGTTTTTAAAATAATATTTCAAAATAAATCTTCCAAAGAAAACTTTTAAAAATGAATCTTCTTAAAGAAGAGTCTTCTAAAGGAAGATTTGTGAATACCGTGAAAAATATGAATTTATAAAATTACTACTCTTTAGTAAAAAACTTACTTGAAAATTTTCTGCACTCCTTTTGGCTTTCAAACACTTAAGATAATCTTACTATTCTCAGAGAAAACTCATAAAATTCTTATAGAAAAATTTTATATTTTAGATATGATTTTTCTATTCAGCTGAGCAGACTATTTATAGGAGAAAAGAGGGTACTATGCATGGTAGGTGGGGGTAGGTGGCTAACTGCTGCTCGCCAGCAGCAGCAGCCTTGTGCTGCGATTTTTTTTTCCAACTTCTTTAACTTCACCAACTCATGTGGACCCCACCAATGGGTCCACATGTTTCTTACTATTTACGTTACTATTCACATAAAATATTAATTAATTAATTTTTATTTTTTTTATTTTTCTTCCTGCGGGTCCTGTATATAAAATAAAATAATGCTATAACAATAATTCAACAATAATGTAATCAACACGTTACAGATTATTATTAATTTAATAATATAATTACTGTGTATTTGCTACTGTGACAATTATTTGGTTTAATAATTTCAACAATTATTGACTCAATGATATGAAATACAGTGTAATGACAATTATTGAATTAATAATACAAAATACTGTGTAACAATAATTATTGAATTGATAACATAAAATATTATGTAGTGACAATTATTGATGAAATAATGTGCAACAGTTACGGTGTCAATTATCAGATCAATAATGCAAATACTGTGTAATAACCAATTTATCAGTTTAATAATATAAACGCAGTACAATACATTGTGCTACTGTAGAATACCGTGTGCTACAGTAAAATACCATAAATTACCGTATGCTACTATTTTTTTATCACCGGTATTTTAACAGTTAAAAGTGATAACACCGTTGACTATTTTTATTTAAAAAGGTTACTTCTGTCGTTTTCTATATCCGACAAATATTCCGTTGTGGGGTCCACCAATAATTAGTTATTTCGGCGCCGTCGCACGACCCGAATATTTCCCGACCAAACAAATATTATCTGACATAATAAAATTTGCACATAACATCCTTAACTTTTAACTTTATCAATTTAATCACATACTGTTTCAGGAAAAATATATATGAAGAGAAACTAAATTTTGTATTTTATAAAATTCAGGGTCTTACAGAATAACATCTGCAATGGTACGCTGGATGTCATATTCAAAGTTTGACCATTAATTAATGGCACAAGAGTACCAGACAGCTTGGTATAGTGGGGCCTCACATATTCCCCTAATTTGGCTTAACATCGTAGAATTTTAAATGCCAGATCACGTGTTGAGATAATTTGGGGAACTACAGGATATTCCCGAGGCCCCAATAAATATGATTAAATTCTATCAGGAGCGAGTGAGGATCAACATAGTAGATTATATGCAGCTGCGAGGAGAGTATATTGCCACGTGGTATGCCTAACAAGACAGGACGTTAGTTTTGTCGAATACCTAAGGTGGTATAGGTGCATGACTTGTACAAGAATTAGCCAACCACAAGTGCAACCAGACGAGACATATACACTACGTGACTTATTTCAGTAGTACGAGGCTAGAAACCTTGTAGGTTTCATATTCATTATTATGCTTAAAACATTCTGATTTGTTATGTGTTATTTGCTAAGCATATATACATTTCCCCCCTACAAATTGATGTAGCTCGGGATTTTGTGAAGAACATTCTGAGTATACCACATGTGCACAATCCTTGGCATGTGTATGAGGAGTGGTATGCAAGGTCGATATTGTTTAAGGAAGAAAACGAGGGCATATTTGATGATCTGAACGACACGATCCCCAACATTCCTCCATATCATTAAACCCAAGAAATGTCATTTTTCGATCTTGATCCGTTCAGCCAATTATCCCTTTATTGGCTTGACAACCCATTTAAGAGTTAGTCGGAACCTAAATTGTAATTAACACCTCCACCCCCTTACAAGTATAACAAGAATCCATCTGTCGATGCTGAGAATATGGGACAATTGTAGTCAATGCAGTTGACTCTAATATTCGAAGAAACGTTCGTCCTTAAATCACATACCGTGGGAGTGTATCACCATCTTTCTGAGTGGCTACGGATGGAATAGACATTCATGTTTAAGAGGGATCCGGTCAAACCATTGAAGGCAATTTAAGGTGGACTAGTTGAATCGACATTGGTTTTTAGATGTGGTGGATGAATCACAGTTCCCTCATGTAGGGCCGGAGGACGAGTACATATTGATGTATAAGGATGTATTCTTGCTTCGGCCAGGGAACTTAATATAGGATCAAATGATCAACGGGTATTTAAGTTTGTTGAAAGTTACACAAAGATCGTCTGCGATGAGTGCGATACAATCGGTCAAAATATTATTTCATTCCCTGCTGCTTCTTCCAGTTAATACAAGGGTGGTACACGTCTTATAACAACCTATCAACCTCACATAAGATTAGTTACAACACGTCTGATGTGTCTCCATTCTTCTTCAACTAGGGATCACAACCGAAATTATCCCAGTATGATATTGCATTTTTCCTGGTCACAACAATGAGCATCATTTTTTGTTCGTTCTTGATATCAATAATGTAATAACCATGAATTTTAATTAACATTATAATTATAATTAAAAATTAATCATCAATAAAGTAAATTTTTGTGTGAATTAATTATATATTTATATGATGGAATGAATATATTAATGTATGTGTATATTTGATCATTTATTAAGTGTAACGAAGTAAGAGAATTGATGAATGAATTAATTCAAGATGTTTTCAAGTAATTAAATCATAGTGGACTAGTTCAATCAAGTAGTCCAAATGATGATAATAAAGCAAGTCTAATTGAATTATATGTTTAGTCCAAAGGAATTATTAAACTAAGTCCAATAGAATTAAACTAGTAGCCCATTTATTTAATTAATGGGTGGTCCATGTAGTGAGTCCATGCTGTAGATAAATTAGCCCAATGCTTATTTTAATTTCAAGTATCATGAGTTTGTATATGATAGCCCAATAAAATTAATTAATTGAGCCTAAACAAATTAAATGAATGTGTCCAATTGATTTAATTTATAAGTCCAATGTGGAGTCCAATGCTTGGTCCAATGCTTGGTCAAATGTGGGTCAATATATATATATATATATATATATATATATATATATATATGTGTGTGTGTGTGTGTGTGTGTATATATGTAATCAAAATAAAAGCAAAATTGATAGAAAAGATAGAAGAAAACCATCAGCTAGGGAGGGCATTTGTAACGCCCCAAAATCGGGCCTACACCCCCCAATTTGAGTTGTCAAAAGACTACAACAAAATTATTACAATACACTGTACAGTACCCAATAATACACAACTAAATCTTTATGATTATTACTATTTTATAATACAGTGAAAACTACTATAACAACTATCTCGGATCGCTACTCTATTCCCCTTTCTTCCCCGCTAGTCCCGACTACGCTCTCATTTCCTAAATAATTGAACAAAAAGGAAAGGGTGAGCTCAAATAGCCCAGTAAGAAATATTATGACTAAGATAATAAAAAATGAATTATTCTTAAATACAGTTGAGTTTTTAATCGAATATAATAGACAACAAGTTTTAAATCAACAGCTGCAGTTGAGTTGTTAATAGAGTAATATAAACAACAAGATTTAAATCAACAACAACAGTTCAGTTCTTAAACAATGTTCAACTGCAGTGAAATAATTACCACCAAGAGAATCAAATAGATCATGATGTCTACTAGCCTTTCTTTTTAAGAAAATCATCATCAACTTTTATCATCAGAAACACCACTGGTCATGATCATGCCAAATAACAGTTCTTCTTTGTCCCGGCCAAAGAGAACATTCATCACGTGTCATTCTCATCCGACCAAAGACACCCAACAATTATATCGCATTTATCCTATATCGCCTTTAACCTATATCGCCTTTAACTTATCATCTGTGCCCCAGGCCACAGATATTCAGAACAACCTGATACTTGATAATTGAAATAACAACATAAATATAAATAATGAACAGAAGAAACAAGATAAAAAATAACATGAGGAGTTAACAAATTTGACTTTATCCAGATTCAAATATTGTCCAAATTGTCAATATGATGTATAGGAAAAAGTGTTCAAGTCCAAGAGTAATGTCCAAGATCCACTGGAAAGAAGTTCAACGGTAAGGTTTATGGTACAATGAATTAGTCCATAAGTTCAAAGTTTAAATAAATGTCCACAGTTCAAAAGTTCAAGGTCCATAAGTTCACAGTTCAAATATGACGATGAAAATTTAATAGGAATGTTATTGTCAAAGGTATTAGATGAAATGCAAACTATTAAGGGAATATTAATGAATTATTAATTCAAGAACTTTTACCGTTTAATAATATTAGAGGTACAAATGAGTTACTTTCTTACCGTAGTAAGTTTAAGTGATAGAAGATGAAATAGATGGTATCTCTTACGAGTAAGAAAGAAAATGATATTCCTTTATAATGATGAAGATAATGATACCCCTTACCGTAATAAGTTTAAGAGTTTGAAAGAAAATGATATTCCTTACCGTAATAAGTTTAAGAGTTTGAAAGAAAATGATATCACTTACCTTATCTCGTGACTAAATACAGTTTTTATGAGGTTGATCAACTTGAACAATACTCGTACCCTTTTAGATCTTCAACGCTTAAGATAATTTTGATACACTCAAAGAGACACTTATACTAAGAAATATTTAGAGAGTGGGAAGAAGATTGAGTGAAGAATGTATGAAACTCCTTATGTTAAGCCCCATATTTATAGTCAGGGCCTAACTAACTTTTTCACACACGCGTTATATATTTTAATCTCATCTTTTAATCTAAACCATTCATCAACCAACACACGTTTCACACTTTAATCTGCACTGTTCGTTGACTAACACGCGTTTCACGCCTACACGTGTTACAAATTTATACGCGTTACACATTTACGTGTGTTACGCACTTACACGCGTTACATACTTACAAGCGTTATACATTTTCATATTATTTTATTGATTTAATATCCCAATTATTAAACATATAATATTTTTTAAATAATAAATCTATCTAACTGTTTAATATTTGTGACTACTACTGTAACAATTATTGGCTTAATAATGCAAGATGTTGTGCATAATGACAATTATTGATTCAATAATATGGAACGCTATGAAATTAATAATGTAAAATATTGTGTAATGACAATTATTGATTTAATAATATAAAATGATGTGTAATGACAATTATTGGTTCAATAATGTAAAATACTGTGTAATGACAATTATTGATGAAATACTGTGCAATAGACACTTTATTAGTTCAATAATTTAAACATTGTGTAATACCGTGTGTTGCTATGCAATATCATATGCTACTGTAAAATACCATATGTTACCATACTTTTATCATTGGGTATTTTAACAGTTAAAAGTGATAATACTGTTAATCATTTTTATTTAGAAAGGCTACTGTTGTCGTTTTCTACATCCGACAATATTTCGTTGTGGGGTCCACCCATAACTTAATATTTTGGCGCTGTCGTACTAATATTCCTCGACAAAACGAATATTTTTCGACAAAACGAATATTCCCCGATAGAACGAATATTGTCCGACATAAAATTTTTGCACATAACATCCTTAACTTTAATTTTTATTAAGTTAACACCTTACTGTTAAACATAAAATTATGAGAAAATTTTGAAATATATTTATTAAAATTCGGGGTCTTACATCCTCTCCTTCTAATAAAATTTCATCCCCGAAATTTACGTACCTGACATTTTGAAGAGATCAGGATACTTAGCTTTCATTTCAGATTCCAACTCCCAGGTCATTTCCTCAGTATCATGATTTTTCCATAAAATATTGACTTCAGGTATAATCTTTGAGGGTAAGATCTGCTCCTTCCTATCCAAGATCTTGACAGGTACCTCCTCATACGTTAAATCTTCTGCTATCTCATCTGACTCCAACTCAATAATGTTATTTACGTTCTTTATATATTTACGTAACATAAATATGTAAAAAACGTTTTATATGCGGGACATGTTTGGTGGTAGAGCTAGTCTGTAGGCCACAGTTCTTATTCGGTCGAGGATTTTAAATGGGCCAATAAATCAAGGATTGAGCTTTTCTCTCTTTTCAAACCTTGTAATTCCTTTCTATGGAGAAACACGTAAGAATATATGATCTCCAACATTGAAACTTTCGTCCTTTCGATGAAGATCAGCATAACTCTTTTGTCATTCCTATGTAGCTTGTATTCGTCGTCTGATCATTTGGATCTTTTCTGTTGTCATGCGCACCAGCTCAGGTCCCAACAATTTTGCTTCTCTCACCTCATTCCAACATACTGGAGAGTGACACTTTTGTCCATACAAAGCTTCAAATTGAGTCATTCCTATACTTACTTGATAACTGTTGTTGTAAGAGAATTCAACCAACGGTAAATACTTGTTCCAACTTCCTTTGAAGTCTAACACACAAAGCCTTAATAAATCTTCAAAAGTTTTAATTGTCCTTTTCGATTGTCCATCTGTTTGGGGATGATAAGCAAAACTAAATCGTAGTTCGATGCCTATAGTTTTTTGTAAACTGATTCAAAATCGTGAAGTGAATCTAAGGTCCCGATCAGAAACTATGGATACTGACATGCCATGTATTCTCATAATCTCACTTATGTATATATTAGCTAGACGCTCAATTGAATAGTTTTCTCGTATAGGCAAGAAATGCGCGGACTTGGTCAATCTATCTACGATGACCCAAATCGCATCCAAGCCTTGTGAAACTTTGGGAAGACCTGTCACAAAATCCATATTGATGTTGTAAGACCCCGAATTTTATGAAATATAAAATTTAATTTTTCTTCATATATATTTTTTCATGAAACAGTAAGTGGTTAAATTGACGAAATTGAAAGTTAAGGATGTTATGTGCAAATTTTATTTTGTCGGGGAATATTCGTTTGGTCGGGGAATATTCGTGCCGTACGACGGCGCCGAAATAACAAATTATTGGTGGACCCCACAACGGAATATTTGTCGGATATAGAAAACGACAGAAATAACCTTTTTAAATAAAAATAGTCAACGGAACTGTTAAAATACCGGTGATAAAAGAATAGTAGCATACGGTAGTTACTGGTATTTTCTGTAGCAATCGGTACTCTACAGTAACACACGGTATTGCATAGTGTCTCATATTATTGGTCTGATAATTGACACCGTAACTGTTACGCATCATTTCATCGATAATTGTCACTGCATAATATTTTATATTATCAATTCAATAATTATTGTTACACAGTATTTTGCATTATTGATTTAATAATTGTCATTACACTGTATTTTACATCATTGAGTCAATAATTGTTGCTGCACTGTTTTTAAAATTATTGAACCTAATAATTGTCACAGTAACATATGCACAATAATTCACATTATTGAATCAATAATTGTCATTACACAGTAACGTATGCTTTCTTTTACATTATTGTTATCTCTATTATGATGTTTTTTAAACAGTTGTATTTCATTAATTTATTGACTTGATATCTAAGAGCTAACTATTCTGTATTTATAACAATTAGTCATAATAATTGAATTGATAAAGTTATTTGTTTATAATATAAAGTTAGGTGATTATTAGGTGATATGAAATGAATGGTGTAGATTAAAGTGTGAAATATTGTTGAATAATTGAATTGATTTGTTTATAATATAAAGTTAGGTGATTATTAGGTGATATGAAATGAATGGTGTAGATTAAAGTGTGAAATATTGTTGAATAATTGAATTGATTTGTTTATAATATAAAGTTAGGTGATTATTAGGTAATATGAAATGAATGGTGTAGATTAAAGATAATATAAAATTTGAAATGGATGGTGTAGATTAAAAGATGATATTTAAATGAATGGTTTAGATTAAAGGAATGATAAGATTTTTGGCTATAAATAGAAGCCTTAACTTAAGGATTTTTCATAAACTTCCTTACTTATTCTTTCTTTCACTCTCTAAATACTTCTTTGTGTAAGTTCTCTCTAAGTGTTTTTAAGTCATTCCTAGTTTTGAAATCTTTTACATTCTCCTTTGAATTCCCGAGTGGAATTTTCTTATGTACAGTAACTCTTTCGAAAAATCATAGTAAAGTCATTATTTGTCAGAATTTAATGAATTAAAAGCCTGTCTCTTCAGTTTTTCGTCCTCTACAACTTTGAAGAAGGGAGAAAAGTCATCTGAAATCATCTTCATGTCTTAAAATACTAAAAACTGTAACCTATTCTGATTTTCGTCACTATTTTCAGTCTTAGTTTTGAAAATTCATAACTCATTCATATTAACTCCGAATTGAGTGATTCTTGAGTCTATGCCGTCTATCTTTCCGAGAGTAACATTATTTTAAAAGCATAAAGAGATTTTAAAAACTCTAGAAGACTCAAAAGTCAGATTCCTTACTGCTACAAACAAGGAAGGATTTGTTCGGCTATAAACTTGTTTCACAATATCAAGGTAAGGAATATCATTCTTTTCACACTCTTAAATTTATTACGGTAAGGAATGTCATTTTCTTTTCTTACTTGTAAGAAATATCATTTTCTTTTATACTCTTAACCTTATTATGGTAAGGAATGTTATCTTCTTTCATCTTCTATTATTAAAACTTACTACGGTAAGGGATACCATCTTTTTCATCTTCCATTATTCAAACATACTATGGTAAGGGATTATCATTATTTGATTCTCGATAATAATATTGTTTCTTCCTTACTCATAAGACGTGCCTTTTATTTCCATGTATTAAATTGTGGGAATAACCTTACGGAGCGGATTGCCGCCTGTTGGTGAATAACCTTTCGTATTCATTCATTATTAATCTCTGAGAATAACCTTACGGAGCGGATTGCCGCCTGTTTGGTGAATAACTCTTTGTACTCAAATTCTATTAAATTGTGGGAATAACCTTACGGAGCGGATTGCCGCCTGTTGGTGAATAACCTTTCGTATTCATTCATTATTAATCTCTGAGAATAACCTTACGGAGCGGATTGCTGCCTGTTTGGTGAATAACTCTTTGTACTCAAATTCTATTAAATTGTGGGAATAACCTTACGGAGCGGATTGCCGCCTGTTGGTGAATAACCCTTTGTATTAATTTCCTTCACCTTTTGTTAATCAAACCTGCTACGGTAAGGGATATTATTTTCTTTCATACTCTTAAATCGAAATTTATTATGGAACTATTGCTTCTATAATTCCTGAAAATATTATATGTTCCATAATAGTTGAACTTCATTATTTCAACTGAACCTTCCTATTTACGTGAACCTTTCTATTGAATTGTAACCGTTATTCTGAACTGTGGATCTTGAATATCATTTTTAAATTTCACTCCACATCATGTTGACAATTTGGACATTATTTGAATCTGTACAAAGTAAACTTCCGATACTTATTGTTATCCTATTTCTTCTGTTCATCATTTATATCATTCTAATCATCCAAAAATCAAGCTGTTGTGAATATCTGTGGCCGGGGGCACAGATGTGATATATTTGTTGAACAGATGATAGGTTAAAGGCGATATAATAGGTTAAAGGCGATACATCTGTTCGGTGTCTTTTATGGCACGTGGTGAATGTTCTCTTTGGCCCGTAGTGCAAAGATGAACTGTTGTTTGGTATGATTATGACCAAAGGCTGAATCTGGTATAATCATGACCGTTGGTGCTATATTGAATATCTTTGGCCCGTAGTACAAAGATGAACTGTTGATGTGCATGATTATGATCAGGAACTGTGAATTTGTATTATCTTGACTAATGATACTTCAGATGATAAAAGTTGATGATGTTTTTCCTAAAAAGAGAACCGAGTGGACATTATAGTCTGCATTATTCTTCTAATAGATTACTCATTCCGCTGCTATTATTGATCTGAACATTGTTTAAGAATTTAACTGCAGTTTTTGATATAAACCTTGTAGTCTATTGTATTCTATCAAAAACTCAACTGTTGAAGGCTAATGATAATTTATTCGTCATTATCTTAGTCATGATATTTCTTACTGGGCTATTTGAGCTCACCCTTTCTTTTGTTCCATTGTTTTTCAACAGGAGATGAAAACATAACAGGGTCTAGCCGGGGAATGGAGTGAGGGTCCGAGGAATAGTTATCATAGTCTTCACGTTTTGTAAAATAGTGTGGCAATAATAGTGAAGACTTAGTTGTGTATTATTATACACTGTATTGTAGTACGTTGTGCTTTGTTGTAATAATTTTGTTGTAGTCTTTTGACGACTCAAGTTTGGGCTGTGTGGGCCCAGATTTGGGGGCGTCACAGTTGGTATCAGAGCTTAGGGATATGGTCTTTAATGGAGATCTGGGGTTAGAACTAGGAGGGGAGAGACGAATAAAATCAGTCACTAGTGCGTCCTACCTAAATTAGATTTGATTATCTAATGAGTTGATTTGAATATAGGGACATGAAATGATGACTCAGTTTGTTTGAACTAACAATTATTTTGTGACCACAGTTATGTATCCTTACCTCTTCGAAATGCCAGGTACGTCAATTTCGGGGACGAAATTTCATAAGGAGGGGAGGTTGTAAGACCCCGAATTTTATGAAATATAAAATTTAATTTTTCTTCATATATATTTTTTCATGAAACAGTAAGTGGTTAAATTGACGAAATTGAAAGTTAAGGATGTTATGTGCAAATTTTATTTTGTCGGGGAATATTCGTTTGGTCGGGGAATATTCGTGCCGTACGACGGCGCCGAAATAACAAATTATTGGTGGACCCCACAACGGAATATTTGTCGGATATAGAAAACGACAGAAATAACCTTTTTAAATAAAAATAGTCAACGGAACTGTTAAAATACCGGTGATAAAAGAATAGTAGCATACGGTAGTTACTGGTATTTTCTGTAGCAATCGGTACTCTACAGTAACACACGGTATTGCATAGTGTCTCATATTATTGGTCTGATAATTGACACCGTAACTGTTACGCATCATTTCATCGATAATTGTCACTGCATAATATTTTATATTATCAATTCAATAATTGTTGTTACACAGTATTTTGCATTATTGATTTAATAATTGTCATTACACTGTATTTTACATCATTGAGTCAATAATTGTTGCTGCACTGTTTTTAAAATTATTGAACCTAATAATTGTCACAGTAACATATGCACAATAATTCACATTATTGAATCAATAATTGTCATTACACAGTAACGTATGCTTTCTTTTACATTATTGTTATCTCTATTATGATGTTTTTTAAACAGTTGTATTTCATTAATTTATTGACTTGATATCTAAGAGCTAACTATTCTGTATTTATAACAATTAGTCATAATAATTGAATTGATAAAGTTATTTGTTTATAATATAAAGTTATGTGATTATTAGGTGATATGAAATGAATGGTGTAGATTAAAGTGTGAAATATTGTTGAATAATTGAATTGATTTGTTTATAATATAAAGTTAGGTGATTATTAGGTGATATGAAATGAATGGTGTAGATTAAAGTGTGAAATATTGTTGAATAATTGAATTGATTTGTTTATAATATAAAGTTAGGTGATTATTAGGTAATATGAAATGAATGGTGTAGATTAAAGATAATATAAAATTTGAAATGGATGGTGTAGATTAAAAGATGATATTTAAATGAATGGTTTAGATTAAAGGAATGATAAGATTTTTGGCTATAAATAGAAGCCTTAACTTAAGGATTTTTCATAAACTTCCTTACTTATTCTTTCTTTCACTCTCTAAATACTTCTTTGTGTAAGTTCTCTCTAAGTGTTTTTAAGTCATTCCTAGTTTTGAAATCTTTTACATTCTCCTTTGAATTCCCGAGTGGAATTTTCTTATGTACAGTAACTCTTTCGAAAAATCATAGTAAAGTCATTATTTGTCAGAATTTAATGAATTAAAAGCCTGTCTCTTCAGTTTTTCGTCCTCTACAACTTTGAAGAAGGAAGAAAAGTCATCTGAAATCATATGCCGTCTATCTTTCCGAGAGTAACATTATTTTAAAAGCATAAAGAGATTTTAAAAACTCTAGAAGACTCAAAAGTCAGATTCCTTACTGCTACAAACAAGGAAGGATTTGTTCGGCTATAAACTTGTTTCACAATATCAAGGTAAGGAATATCATTCTTTTCACACTCTTAAATTTATTACGATAAGGAATGTCATTTTCTTTTCTTACTTGTAAGAAATATCATTTTCTTTCATACTCTTAACCTTATTATGGTAAGGAATGTTATCTTCTTTCATCTTCTATTATTAAAACTTACTACGGTAAGGGATACCATCTTTTTCATCTTCCATTATTCAAACATACTATGGTAAGGGATTATCATTATTTGATTCTCGATAATAATATTGTTTCTTCCTTACTCATAAGACGTGCCTTTTATTTCCATGTATTAAATTGTGGGAATAACCTTACGGAGCGGATTGCCGCCTGTTGGTGAATAACCTTTCGTATTCATTCATTATTAATCTCTGAGAATAACCTTACGGAGCGGATTGCCGCCTGTTTGGTGAATAACTCTTTGTACTCAAATTCTATTAAATTGTGGGAATAACCTTACGGAGCGGATTGCCGCCTGTTGGTGAATAACCTTTCGTATTCATTCATTATTAATCTCTGAGAATAACCTTACGGAGCGGATTGCCGCCTGTTTGGTGAATAACTCTTTGTACTCAAATTCTATTAAATTGTGGGAATAACCTTACGGAGCGGATTGCCGCCTGTTGGTGAATAACCCTTTGTATTAATTTCCTTCACCTTTTGTTAATCAAACCTGCTACGGTAAGGGATATTATTTTCTTTCATACTCTTAAATCGAAATTTATTATGGAACTATTGCTTCTATAATTCCTGAAAATATTATATGTTCCATAATAGTTGAACTTCATTATTTCAACTGAACCTTCCTATTTACGTGAACCTTTCTATTGAATTGTAACCGTTATTCTGAACTGTGGATCTTGAATATCATTTTTAAATTTCACTCCACATCATGTTGACAATTTGGACATTATTTGAATCTGTACAAAGTAAACTTCCGATACTTATTGTTATCCTATTTCTTCTGTTCATCATTTATATCATTCTAATCATCCAAAAATCAAGCTGTTGTGAATATCTGTGGCCGGGGGCACAGATGTGATATATTTGTTGAACAGATGATAGGTTAAAGGCGATATAATAGGTTAAAGGCGATACATCTGTTCGGTGTCTTTTATGGCACGTGGTGAATGTTCTCTTTGGCCCGTAGTGCAAAGATGAACTGTTGTTTGGTATGATTATGACCAAAGGCTGAATCTGGTATAATCATGACCGTTGGTGCTATATTGAATATCTTTGGCCCGTAGTACAAAGATGAACTGTTGATGTGCATGATTATGATCAGGAACTGTGAATTTGTATTATCTTGACTAATGATACTTCAGATGATAAAAGTTGATGATGTTTTTCCTAAAAAGAGAACCGAGTGGACATTATAGTCTGCATTATTCTTCTAATAGATTACTCATTCCGCTGCTATTATTGATCTGAACGTTGTTTAAGAATTTAACTGCAGTTTTTGATATAAACCTTGTAGTCTATTGTATTCTATCAAGAACTCAACTGTTGAAGGCTAATGATAATTTATTCGTCATTATCTTAGTCATGATATTTCTTACTGGGCTATTTGAGCTCACCCTTTCTTTTGTTCCATTGTTTTTCAACAGGAGATGAAAACATAACAGGGTCTAGCCGGGGAATGGAGTGAGGGTCCGAGGAATAGTTATCATAGTCTTCACGTTTTGTAAAATAGTGTGGCAATAATAGTGAAGACTTAGTTGTGTATTATTATACACTGTATTGTAGTACGTTGTGCTTTGCTGTAATAATTTTGTTGTAGTCTTTTGACGACTCAAGTTTGGGCTGTGTGGGCCCAGATTTGGGGGCGTCACAGATGTGTTCCCACTTTCATTCGGGAACCTCAAGTGGTTGCAATGGAGCCTTAGGCACTTGATGCCCCGCCTTGATACGTTGACACGTTAAATAACTCGAGACAAACTCAACGATCTCCTTCTTCATATTACTCCACCAAAATGTATGTCGAAGGTAACGATACATTTTGGTACTTTCAGGATGAATCACAAACGACGTATTGTGTGCTTTTATCATGATTTTATACTTTAATTCAGCGACGTTAGGAATATAGAGTCAATGGTTGACTCGAAGTTCGAAGTATCCTGTAAGACCCCGAATTTTATGAAATACAAAATTTAATTTTTCTTCATATATATATATTTTTTTTAAACAGTAAGTGGTTAAATTAACAAAATTGAAAGTTAAGGATGTTATGTGCAAATTTTATTTTGTCGGACAATATTCGCTTTGTCGAGGAATATTCGTTTGGTCGGGGAATATTCGTGCCGTACGACGGCGCCGAAATAATAAATTATTGGTGGACCCCACAACGGAATATTTGTCGAATATAGAAAACGACAGAAGTAACCTTTTTAAATAAAAATAGTCAACGGAACTGTTAAAATACCGGTGATAAAAGAATAGTAGCATACGGTAGTTTATGGTATTTTCTGTAGCACACGGTACTCTACAGTAACACACGGTATTGCATAGTGTCTCATATTATTGGTCTGATAATTGACACCGTAACTGTTACGCATCATTTCATCGATAATTGTCACTGCATAATATTTTATATTATCAATTCAATAATTGTTGTTACACAGTATTTTGCATTATTGATTTAATAATTGTCATTACACTGTATTTTATATCATTGAGTCAATAATTGTTGTTGCACTGTTTTTAAAATTATTGAACCTAATAATTGTCACAGTAACATATGCACAGTAATTCACATTATTGAATCAATAATTGTCATTACACAGTAACGTATGCTTTATTTTACATTATTGTTATCTCTATTATGATGTTATTTAAACAGTTGTATTTCATTAATTTATTGACTTGATATCTAAGAGCTAACTATACTGTATTTATAACAATTAGTCATAATAATTGAATTGATAAAGTTATTTGTTTATAATATAAAGTTAGGTGATTATTAGGTGATATGAAATGAATGGTGTAGATTAAAGTGTGAATTATTGTTGAATAATTGAATTGATTTGTTTATAATATAAAGTTAGGTGATTATTAGGTGATATGAAATGAATGGTGTAGATTAAAGTGTGAATTATTGTTGAATAATTAAATTGATTTGTTTATAATATAAAGTTAGGTGATTATTAGGTGATATGAAATGAATGGTGTAGATTAAAGATAATATAATATTTGAAATGGATGGTGTAGATTAAAAGATGATCTTTAAATGAATGGTTTAGATTAAATGAATGATAAGATTTTTGGCTATAAATAGAAGCCTTAACTTAAGGATTTTTCATAAACTTCCTTACTTATTCTTTCTTTCTCTCTCTAAGTACTTCTTGTGAAAGTTCTCTTTAAGTGTGCTTAAGTCATCTTGAGTATTTGTGAAGATCTATAAGTATACGTGTACTGTTCAAGTTAATCAACCTCATTTAAATCAATATCCAGTCACGTGTTACGGTAAGGGATACCATCTTTTTCATCTTCCATTATTCAAACATACTATGGTAAGGGATTATCATTATTTGATTCTCGATAATAATATTGTTTCTTCCTTACTCATAAGACGTGCCTTTTATTTCCATGTATTAAATTGTGGGAATAACCTTACGGAGCGGATTGCCGCCTGTTGGTGAATAACCTTTCGTATTCATTCATTATTAATCTCTGAGAATAACCTTACGGAGCGGATTGCCGCCTGTTTGGTGAATAACTCTTTGTACTCAAATTCTATTAAATTGTGGGAATAACCTTACGGAGCGGATTGCCGCCTGTTTGGTGAATAACTCTTTGTACTCAAATTCTATTAAATTGTGGGAATAACCTTAAGGAGCGGATTGCCGCCTGTTAGTGAATAACCCTTTGTATTAATTTCCTTCACCTTTTGTTAATCAAACCTGCTACGGTAAGGGATATTATTTTCTTTCATACTCCTAAATCGAAATTTATTATGGAACTATTGCTTCTATAATTCCTGACAATATTATATGTTCCATAATAGTTGAACTTCATTATTTCAACTGAACCTTCCTATTTACGTGAACCTTTCTATTGAATTGTAACCGTTATTCTGAACTGTGGATCTTGAATATCATTTTTAAATTTCACTCCACATCATGTTGACAATTTGGACATTATTTGAATCTGTACAAAGTAAACTTCCGATACTTATTGTTATCCTATTTCTTCTGTTCATCATTTATATCATTCTAATCATCCAAAAATCAAGCTGTTGTGAATATCTGTGGCGGGGGGCACAGATGTGTTATATTTGTTGAACAGATGATAGGTTAAAGGCGATATAATAGGTTAAAGGCGATACATCTGTTCGGTGTCTTTTATGGCACGTGGTAAATGTTCTCTTTGGCCCGTAGTGCAAAGATGAACTGTTGTTTGGTATGATTATGACCAAAGGCTGAATCTGGTATAATCATGACCGTTGGTGTTATATTGAATGTCTTTGGCCCGTAGTGCAAAGATGAACTGTTGATCTGCATGATTATGATCAGGAACTGTGAATTTGTATTATCTTGACTAATGATATTTCAGATGATAAAAGTTGATGATGTTTTTCCTAAAAAGAGAACCGAGTGGACATTATAGTCTGCATTATTCTTCTAATAGATTACTCATTCCGCTGCTATTATTGAACTGAACGTTGTTTAAGAATTTAACTGCAGTTTTTGATATAAACCTTGTAGTCTATTGTATTCTATCAAGAACTCAACTGTTGAAGACTAATGATAATTTATTCGTCATTATCTTAGTCATGATATTCTTTACTGGGCTATTTGAGCTCACCCTTTCTTTTGTTCCATTGTTTTTCAACAGGAGATGAAAACATAACAGGGTCTAGCCGGGGAATGGAGTGAGGGTTCGAGGAATAGTTATCATAGTCTTCACGTTTTGTAAAATAGTGTGGCAATAATAGTGAAGACTTAGTTGTGTATTATTATACACTGTATTGTTGTACGTTGTGCTTTGTTGTAATAATTTTGTTGTAGTCTTTTGACGACTCAAGTTTGGGCTGTGTGGGCCCAGATTTGGGGGCGTCACAGTTGGTATCAGAGCCATATAACGAAGAGCCCCGAGCCTCTCGCTGGTGACTTCCTAGGGAAAGGGGATGCACCGAAGCCAGACTCTCCGTAGGGGACGCCTATAGTACAGGTGGCAAACTGATAGGTACCATTGTGAGGTGCTGTCCCTATGGTGGGATGAGTGTCACAGTTGGCATCAGAGCTTAGGGATATGGTCTTTAATGGAGATCTGGGGTAGAACTAGGAGGGGAGAGACGAATAGAATCAGTCACTAGTGTGTCCTACCTAAAATAGATTTTATTATCTAATGAGTCGATTTGAATGTAGGAACATGAAGTGATGAGTCAGTTTATTTGAACTAACATTTATTTTGTGACCACAGTTTAGTATGGCATCTGGAAATCAAGAGGTTAACTATGGAATGCCTGAAGCAAATGTAGCTGCAAAACAAGAGGCGACGAATAATCTTCTTACAAACTCAGAGTTGAATCATTTGCCTAAGGCAAAAATTATGCGTGTTCTATCCAGTAAGGATGAAGGTGAAAGCTCTGCTACAGTCGTTCCAGATCCATTCTTAGAAGCAATTAAAGGAAGTAACGAACTTGCGGAAATTATTGCCTTTAATTTACTCACTAATTGGGAGAGTGATATCACCTGGTTATGCTCTATAACAAAGGATCAGAATATATGGACTTTTCATATTAGTCTTTGGGATTTATGGTGTTCCAGCTATGATTTTCAAGATTATTTAAAAATGATGTTTCTATACTTTTGGGCGTTACAATTTAGAGGAATTCAGGTTAAGTTAGTCACTATCGTGGAAACTGCAGTCTATCGAAAATACTATTTTAATGGAAATCATTGGTACCTTACTACTGATGAAGTTGATGAACCCGAGAAACAGTTTGCTAGAAAATTATTCAGTGGTATTCCCATGGTTGAAATACGTGAAAATCCGAATGAAGTATTCGGGATTCGATTTGACGATAACAGTCAAGAAACCGAATGAGGTGATAACCGGTAAGCTATTCATAAATTCTCGTGAAGTCTATGCCATATTAGATACTGGCTCTATCCACTCCTTTATCTCACCTATATGTACTCAACGTTTAAATTTGACTATTGAAAACTTAAATCTTGTCTTATCAGTTGAAACCTCATTGGGAGAAATACCTATTACATTTACTATCTATAAATCTTGCCTAAGTTCAAATCAACAACCTCACATTACCTGTTAACCTTATTTCTTTAGAGATGCATGAATTTGATGTGATTTTAGGAATTGATTGGTTGACTACCCATCATGCTAAAATTGATTGTTTTCATAAGATTATTAGTTTTCATATTCCTAATCAACCTGTCATGCAAATTCAAGCAACTAAACCATTGAAATCTATAACTGTTATTTCTAGCCATAAACCCATTCGTTTATTGAAAAACGGATGTCAAGCCTTTTTAGCTCATGTCACTGATTTGAACAAAAACACGTCAAACTTGAATGATATTCCCATTGTTAATGAGTTTCCTGACGTTTTTTCTGAGGAACTTTCTGGCTTACCCCAAACCGTGAAATTGAATTCTGTATCGATCTTGAACCCGGCACTAAGCCCATTTTTAAAGTCCCACACCAAATGGCTCCCATAGAACACCAAGAGTTGAAAGTTTAATTACTAGATATCGGTATCATTCATTCTAGTACAAAACTTATATCGAGTGAGGAATGCGAGAAGAGTTTTCAAGAACTCAAGAGGAGACTTGTTTCAGCTCCTGTTCTGACCATACCATCAGGATCAGGAGAATTTGTTATCTACAGCGATGCTTCTGGCAAAGGTCTAGGCTGTGTCCTTATGCAACATGGAAAGGTTATAGCCTACGCCTCTCGACAACTCAAAGATTATGAGAAAAATTATCCTACTCATGATCTAGAGTTGGCAGCAGTCGTTTTCGCGTTGAAGATCTGGAGACACTACTTGTACGGAGAAAAAGTGGATATCTATACGGATCATAAAAGTCTCAAGTATTTCTTCACCCAGAAGGAACTCAACATGCGACAACGACGTTGGCTTGAGCTGTTAAAGGATTATGACCACACAATCCAGTATCACCCGGGAACGGCGAACGTTGTAGCTGACGCTTTGAGCAGAAAATCTTATGCAAGTACAAGTGCACTGCTGACAACACAAAAGTGTATTTTGTACGACTTGCAAAAGATGGAGATAGAGCTAAAGACACCAGGGACCCGCTCGAAGATTGCTCACGTGCGAGTAGAACCAACTTTAATCGATAAAATTAAAGCTGCTCAAGCTACCGATCCGGAACTGATAAACATGATAAAGAAAGTACAAGAAGGTGCCATTCCCGAAGCAAGAATCGACGAGAAAGGAATACTTCGAGTCAACTCTCGACTCTGTGTTCCTAACGATCCTGAATTAAAGCATAAAATCATGATGGAGGCACACAACACGCCGTTTGCAATCCACCCAGGAGGTACCAAGATGTATCGAGATCTTCGACATACATTTTGGTGGAACAATATGAAAAGAGAGATTGCAGAGTTTATCTCAAGGTGCCTAACTTGTCAACGTGTCAAGGCAGAGCATCAAATTCCTAAAGGTCCATTACAATCACTTGAAGTTCCCGAATGGAAGTGGGAACACATCAATATGGACTTCGTGACGGGTCTTCCAAAAGTTTCTCAAGGCTTAGATGCAATTTGGGTGATCGTAGATAGATTGACCAAATCTGCTCATTTCTTGCCTATACGAGAAAACTTTTCACTTGAACGTCTTGCCGGTATGTACATAAATGAGATCGTGAGATTGCATGGCATGCCAGTTTCCATAGTTTCTGATCGAGATCCTAGATTCACTTCACGCTTTTGGATCAGTCTACAAAAAGCTATGGGCACTGAACTACGTTTTAGTTCTGCATACCATCCTCAAACGGACGGACAATCGGAAAGGACGATCCAGACCCTCGAAGATCTTTTGAGACTTTGTGTATTAGACTTCAAAGGAAGTTGGGATAAGTACTTGCCGTTGGTGGAATTTTCTTACAACAACAGTTACCAAGCAAGCATAGGCATGGCTCCATTCGAGGCATTGTATGGAAGGAAGTGTCGCTCTCCAATATGTTGGAATGAGGTAGGAGAAGCAAAATTGTTGGGACCCGAGTTGGTACGCTTGACGACCGAAAAGATCCAAATGATCCGACAACGAATACAGACCGCACAAGAACGACAAAAGAGTTATGCTGATCTTCATCGGAGAGACGAAAGTTTCAACGTCGGAGATCATGTATTCTTACGTGTTTCTCCATGGAAAGGGGTTACGAGATTCGGAAAGAGAGGAAAGCTCAACCCTCGATTTATTGGCCCATTTGAAATCCTCGATCGAATAGGAACCGTAGCCTACAGACTAGCCCTACCACCAAGTATGTCTCGCATCCATAACGTTTTTCACATATCTATGTTACGTAAATATGTGAAGGACCCAAACCACGTCATTGAGTTAGAACCAGACGTTATAGCAGAGGATTTAACATACGAGGAGGTACCTGTTAAGATCCTGGATAAGAAGGAGCAGATCCTACGCTCAAAGGTTATACCTCAAGTTAAGGTTTTATGGAGGAACCAAGATACTGAGGAAATGACCTGGGAGCTAGAATCTGAGATGAAATCTAAGTATCCTTACCTCTTCGATATGTCAGGTACGTCAATTTCGGGGACGAAATTTCATAAGGAGGGGAGGTTGTAAGACCCCGAATTTTATGAAATACAAAATTTAATTTTTCTTCATATATATATATTTTTTTTAAACAGTAAGTGGTTAAATTAACAAAATTGAAAGTTAAGGATGTTATGTGCAAATTTTATTTTGTCGGACAATATTCGCTTTGTCGAGGAATATTCGTTTGGTCGGGGAATATTCGTGCCGTACGACGGCGCCGAAATAATAAATTATTGGTGGACCCCACAACGGAATATTTGTCGGATATAGAAAACGACAGAAGTAACCTTTTTAAATAAAAATAGTCAACGGAACTGTTAAAATACCGGTGATAAAAGAATAGTAGCATACGGTAGTTTATGGTATTTTCTGTAGCACACGGTACTCTACAGTAACACACGGTATTGCATAGTGTCTCATATTATTGGTCTGATAATTGACACCGTAACTGTTACGCATCATTTCATCGATAATTGTCACTGCATAATATTTTATATTATCAATTCAATAATTGTTGTTACACAGTATTTTGCATTATTGATTTAATAATTGTCATTACACTGTATTTTATATCATTGAGTCAATAATTGTTGTTGCACTGTTTTTAAAATTATTGAACCTAATAATTGTCACAGTAACATATGCACAGTAATTCACATTATTGAATCAATAATTGTCATTACACAGTAACGTATGCTTTATTTTACATTATTGTTATCTCTATTATGATGTTATTTAAACAGTTGTATTTCATTAATTTATTGACTTGATATCTAAGAGCTAACTATACTGTATTTATAACAATTAGTCATAATAATTGAATTGATAAAGTTATTTGTTTATAATATAAAGTTAGGTGATTATTAGGTGATATGAAATGAATGGTGTAGATTAAAGTGTGAATTATTGTTGAATAATTGAATTGATTTGTTTATAATATAAAGTTAGGTGATTATTAGGTGATATGAAATGAATGGTGTAGATTAAAGTGTGAATTATTGTTGAATAATTAAATTGATTTGTTTATAATATAAAGTTAGGTGATTATTAGGTGATATGAAATGAATGGTGTAGATTAAAGATAATATAATATTTGAAATGGATGGTGTAGATTAAAAGATGATCTTTAAATGAATGGTTTAGATTAAATGAATGATAAGATTTTTGGCTATAAATAGAAGCCTTAACTTAAGGATTTTTCATAAACTTCCTTACTTATTCTTTCTTTCTCTCTCTAAGTACTTCTTGTGAAAGTTCTCTCTAAGTGTGCTTAAGTCATCTTGAGTATTTGTGAAGATCTATAAGTATACGTGTACTGTTCAAGTTAATCAACCTCATTTAAATCAATATCCAGTCACGTGTTACAGTAAGGGATACAATCTTTTTCATCTTCCATTATTCAAACATACTATGGTAAGGGATTATCATTATTAGATTCTCGATAATAATATTGTTTCTTCCTTACTCATAAGACGTGCCTTTTATTTCCATGTATTAAATTGTGGGAATAACCTTACGGAGCGGATTGCCGCCTGTTGGTGAATAACCTTTCGTATTCATTCATTATTAATCTCTGAGAATAACCTTACGGAGCGGATTGCCGCCTGTTTGGTGAATAACTCTTTGTACTCAAATTCTATTAAATTGTGGGAATAACCTTACGGAGCGGATTGCCGCCTGTTTGGTGAATAACTCTTTGTACTCAAATTCTATTAAATTGTGGGAATAACCTTACGGAGCGGATTGCCGCCTGTTGGTGAATAACCCTTTGTATTAATTTCCTTCACCTTTTGTTAATCAAACATGCTACGGTAAGGGATATTATTTTCTTTCATACTCCTAAATCGAAATTTATTATGGAACTATTGCTTCTATAATTCCTGAAAATATTATATGTTCCATAATAGTTGAACTTCATTATTTCAACTGAACCTTCCTATTTACGTGAACCTTTCTATTGAATTGTAACCGTTATTCTGAACTGTGGATCTTGAATATCATTTTTAAATTTCACTCCACATCATGTTGACAATTTGGACATTATTTGAATCTGTACAAAGTAAACTTCCGATACTTATTGTTATCCTATTTCTTCTGTTCATCATTTATATCATTCTAATCATCCAAAAATCAAGCTGTTGTGAATATCTGTGGCCGGGGGCACAGATGTGTTATATTTGTTGAACAGATGATAGGTTAAAGGCGATATAATAGGTTAAAGGCGATACATCTGTTCGGTGTCTTTTATGGCACGTGGTAAATGTTCTCTTTGGCCCGTAGTGCAAAGATGAACTGTTGTTTGGTATGATTATGACCAAAGGCTGAATCTGGTATAATCATGACCGTTGGTGTTATATTGAATGTCTTTGGCCCGTAGTGCAAAGATGAACTGTTGATCTGCATGATTATGATCAGGAACTGTGAATTTGTATTATCTTGACTAATGATATTTCAGATGATAAAAGTTGATGATGTTTTTCCTAAAAAGAGAACCGAGTGGACATTATAGTCTGCATTATTCTTCTAATAGATTACTCATTCCGCTGCTATTATTGAACTGAACGTTGTTTAAGAATTTAACTGCAGTTTTTGATATAAACCTTGTAGTCTGTTGTATTCTATCAAGAACTCAACTGTTGAAGACTAATGATAATTTATTCGTCATTATCTTAGTCATGATATTCTTTACTGGGCTATTTGAGCTCACCCTTTCTTTTGTTCCATTGTTTTTCAACAGGAGATGAAAACATAACAGGGTCTAGCCGGGGAATGGAGTGAGGGTTCGAGGAATAGTTATCATAGTCTTCACGTTTTGTAAAATAGTGTGGCAATAATAGTGAAGACTTAGTTGTGTATTATTATACACTGTATTGTTGTACGTTGTGCTTTGTTGTAATAATTTTGTTGTAGTCTTTTGACGACTCAAGTTTGGGCTGTGTGGGCCCAGATTTGGGGGCGTCACATATCCCTTTTTTTATCGATTCTTGCTTCTGGAATAACACAACACTTTCTCGTACTTTTCTTATCATATTCATCAGTTCTTGATCAGTAGCTTGAGCAACTTTGACTTCATCGATTAAAGCCGGTTCTACTCATACGTGTGTGATCCTCACCTGGATCCTTGATAACTTTAGCTCTATCTCCATATTTTGTAAATCGTATAAAATGCACATTTGTGTTGTTAGTATTGCATTCATACTCGCATATGATCTTCTACATAATGCATCAGCTACCGCGTTCGCCTTTCCTGGATGCCACTGGATAGTATGGTCATAATCCTTTAAAAGCTCAAGCCAACATCACAGTCGCATGTTGAGTTCCTTCTGGATGAAGAAATATTTGAGACTTTTATGATCTATAAAGATCTCCACATTTTCCCCGTATAAGTAGTGTCTCCAGATTTTCAATGCGAAAACGACCGCTGCTAACTCTAAATTATGAGTAGGGTAATTTTTCTGATATTTTTTGAGTTGTCGAGAGGCGTAAGCTATAATTTTTTTATGTTACATAAAACACATCTTAGACCATTATCTAAAATTACTGTAAATAACAAATTCTTCTGATTTTAATTATATAGTCAGAACAGATGCTGAGACGAGAGAGTTAGACCATATATACACCAGCAATATGCCCCCCCCCCCCCCCCCCCAGCTAATTAAGAATAATGATTGCCCAGTCTTTTTTATATTTCTCTCACTAATTAAAGTCTTTTTGACACTCATACTGATATTATATTACTCTCGTGCCATCCATCCACTCAAAGCTAATTAAAATAATGATTGCCCAGTCTTTTTTATATTTCTCCCACTAATTAAAGTCTTTTTTGACACTCATACTGATATTATATTACTCTCGTGCTATCCATCCACTCAAAGCTAATTAAGAAGTCTTTTTGACAATCATACTGATCTTATATTACTCTCTTGCTATCCATGCAAGCAAAAGTAAGTGATCTTCACATCAATATGGTGGCTTATTTGCATCAATCAACATGTCCTTAAGTCGATCTCTCTCTTGTTCATCACCCTCGTATACGAGCATATGTTCCACATGTTATTCTATACTCGTATAGTAAGTAATACAAAAAATTGTAATATCTAACTAATAAATCAGTTGGTCACGGAAAGATAATATCCTTATTCATCGAAGAATCATTTACTAACTTTCACTCTGATATATCTGAGTCTTCAATTTCTTCATATATTTATAATTATTGTCACGTATAACATAAATAAGGGATAAGGGATTTGAGTTGCTGATCATATATATGTGTGTGTGTGTGTGTGTGTGTGTGTGGATAGAATATCTAGAACCAACATTTTATACTCCATCCCTGTGTTGTAAAAAAAAAGAGTTTCATTTTCATTCGAGAAATGTTATAATTTATTATATAAAATTGATTCATTTAAGTTTTAAAATAATAAATTGTACTACTAGTTGTACATTCTACAAATAGAGTTCAAAATATCAAAATGAAACTCTCTTTATAAAAGAGAAGAGTAATGTATAATGATGTTGAAAGTGAGCTTATATTCTTGGGAGATGTCTTTGTTTTTTGCAGCTAGCGTTTAGATTCCTGATGGACCACATATATATAAATGGGCATCAATTATAGTTTGCACTGAATTGACCGGGTAACAGGAAATTAAATTCATGTATACATGATATATCAATATATCAAGACTGAAATGGAGTAATTTAAATACTGCTTACTAGAAACTGGCTAGTAAGTAAACCTGATTAATAAGTCATGATAATTCAAAATATCAAGAACGTTTAAAATAAGTTTGTAGCATATTGAATCTGATCAAATATGAGCAGAGCAAAATTGATATATCATATGCATGCATGGTTATAAAGGGATGTACAAATTCAAACTATATATAGACAGAGACGAAAATGGTGATGAAATATAAAAGATTAATATGATGAAACATATAAAGTACTATAAAAAAATGAGGAATGCTTGATCTCCATTATTGAGTTGGCCAAAGAAAAACAATGGGAGCCGCAGTCCATAGCTAGGGCATCCTAATGAAATCCAGTCGATTTTAATAAAGTGGACCATTAACCCTTTAAAGAGCTACCCGAAAGTGACTTCATATTACTTTATATACTCATAATTAATTAATCTAAACGTTTCCATGTTGTGGGATAATATAGGATTATTTTTTAAGAAAAAACAGAATAAAGGTATTCAATTCATGTCTATAAGGATTCAGGCAAATGTGATAGATCAAAAACCTTGTATTTTTGTCGATAACCCAAAAAAAATAATGAAATGGATCTTTTTTCTTTGTTCCACGCGTACACTGAGGAATTGAAGTGGGATTATTTGCAATATGATCGCACTTTCCATTAATCATTAGGAGTATTATAGTTACAAGTAAAAATTAGTGCCGGTCATGTGTGTGCATGTAGTTTTCTTCTACATAGTGTTCCATCATCTAGAATGACGGGTCAGTGATATATTACTCCCTTAATTTTAAAATTACAGATATATTTATATTTTTAAACTATAAAATTACATAAAGTTCCTGATATGCTATTAATCAATACTGGGTAGATTTACTATTATCATACGACTATCATTACAATTCTAGAAAATATAAGGGATATATATATATTTGGAAAAGTAAAATTTTCTGTATGAATACATAGCTTCATTAAGGAGATACTTAATTTAAGCTAAGCAGGAAGAGTAAGAAGGGCGTGAATTGTGAGACTAATGAAAGACTTTAAAAACACATAGTTGATGCAATGTCTATTTTATGGTTAGATATGAAACAATGGGGCCATTTTAAGGGTCCCCCTAACAGTGAAAATGTAGATCAGCTCCTAGCTACCTTCTAGTAATATATACCATTATGTTTAAAACGGGGAAGAAAGATAGATTAATCCTTCTACTTACTTTCCAGCTATATATAGTCGATCCATCGATCGATATATCGATCGCCCAGAAAAACAAAAATTAATTGAGAGATCGATTGATCAGTGTACTAGCAATGGGACATCACTCATGCTGCAAACAACAAAAGGTAAAGAGGGGGCTGTGGTCACCTGAAGAAGATGAAAAGCTCATCAGATATATAACCACTCATGGCTATGGCTGCTGGAGTGAAGTCCCTAACAAAGCTGGCCAGTCTCCTTACTACTTTTTCTTCAATAATATATTCCATCTTAATTAATTATTTCTAGTCATGTTAATTTATTAGTTATTATAATTCAAGCACATTCATTTTATGGGCAGGCTTTCTATATTACTCTCTATATATCTTAGGCAACTATTATTCTGATAAAATGTTGTATTAGTCAATTTCAGGGCTTCAAAGATGTGGTAAGAGCTGTCGCTTAAGATGGATTAACTACTTGAGACCTGATATTAGAAGGGGAAGATTTTCACCTGAGGAGGAGAAGTTGATTATCAGCCTTCACGCCGCAGTTGGAAACAGGTTAATCATACACCACATTAATTAATAATTATCTCTTGCATTTTTTAAATTCCGTCTACTTCTTTTATCCTCATGCATGGTACTTGGTATAAAATTTGTACCTTAATTGAATATAATTAAGTTGATCATACTTGGCCTCTTTCGATAGCAGTTAATTAGTGTTTTGAAGGATCAACAAATTGTTTTGAAGCAACTTCAAGAACTTGTGTAGTATACATCAACCATGTTTTGAATATGTTTTTGATACGTACAGTTTGTGTACTATTTGTATTATACATTAATACACGTGCAGTAGCCATAAGTAATTCGCATTCAAAAAAGTTTTGTATGGTAGGTACCATCTACCTATAAACAAGTTGTTAATTAGAAGGGCTATTTTGAGAGGTTGCAATAGATGTTTTCAGTACTCTAGAACAAGCGTATGTCTGTCTAGGAACTATACATATTTTCGCACGTTTACCTTTCTTTCTATATATGTTGATTAAGTTCAGCGTATATAGTATTATGCTCAGTTAATTATGTGCATCACAAGTCATGTCTCTATTAACATTGCTTAATTAGCAGCTCGCTAGCTTTCATAAAACTCATTGCTAATAATAAAAGTGTATATATTAATTTGTTGTGCAGATGGGCTCATATAGCAAGTCACTTGCCAGGAAGAACAGACAATGAAATAAAGAACTATTGGAATTCATGGATCAAGAAGAAGATTCAAAAGTCTAATCCATCAGCTTCTGCTACAACAAAATTAACAAACATTATTACTTCTCCTCCTCCTTCCCCTCCTCCTCCTCCTAATTTTATTACAATTACTACTAATACTAATAATCATTTAGCACATTCGCAATTTGGTTATGCTGCAAACCAAATATATCATTTCTCGAATCAAGACTTGGGAGCTACACCCCAAGTACTATTTCAAGATAGTAGTGCTTCCCTATTCTCCTCTTCAAGCCCCTTATTCATGTTTGGCTCTACCGGTTCATTTGATGCTAATATTAATATTGGCAGCCTACAAACGGAGAATTTTCATAATGCAGCAGCACCCGAATTGCATTCTCAAGCTTCTTGGCATGTGATGAATATTAGTAATCAGCAGCAAGTAGTACCATCTAATTTCAGTAGTACTACAGCTGTTAGTTGCATGGATTCGAGTTATTTGCCGGCATTGATAGATCAGAACATGGAGGTACAATCTTATTGTAACAATATGATGAAAAATGGGGAAGGAGAGATGGGATTGGAGTGCTTACAAAGGCAGGAGGAATTGAATGAATGGATTACAAGAACTCGACATGAGTTGTGTTCATGTCCAAGCAGCTATGACCTATTTTGGGAAGAATCACAAGTACTTGGTGGGGAAGATATAAATATGCCAATTAATTCTTCTTCAGACATGGAAGCTCTGCTGTCTTCTTTTTCTTCATCTTTATAATTAATTATTAACTTGTCATGGATTTTAATTTATTTCTCCCCATCTTTAATTCTCTTGGTGGGGATGGGAGAGTACTTGCTAAAACTGTTTTTTTTTTCTTATACTAATTATTAATTACATTGATTGATGAGATTGTAATTTGGAAGGAATATATTAAGTGAAATATAAGCGTTGTTTATATATGCATGCAAGGTTTCTTCTTGGCTTTTTATGCAAGGAAGAATGACAAATGTGAATATGTATAATAGAAAGCAACATACAGCAACCACCAATTACAGCTGATGATATTGACGGAGACGCCCACAATTTATTTGTTCTTTCATTGTGCTCGTTTAGCTAAAATTAAGTCGTTATAAAAATGGCATACACATATATCTATCTATATTATAAACCATGATTCGGTGATTTTGTGCTACGTTTTTTTTCTCATTTTTTACTCCGATAATTTTAGATATATTATTATTTTATTTTTTTAAATTTATTTATTTATTTATTCAAATTTTATAAAATTTAAATTTTATTTCACATAATTTACACACACAAAACAACATATACAATCTGAGGCTAATATATAGAGAGAGTGAGTTGCATTGTGTCTAGAGCTGCAAACGAACCGAACTGTTCGCGAACCGGTTCGGTTCGGTTCGAGTTCAGTTCGGTTCGAGTTCGACTAGTTGATTTTTTCGAGCCGAATTCACACATGGTATCGAGTTCGATTGCTCGATCGAACATGTTCGCGAACCATGTGGTTCGGTTCGACTATGTTCATGAACGGTTTGGTTCGAGTTCGGTTCGACTATGTTAGTGTTCGACACGGCTTGGTTCGGTTCGGTTCGTTAGCTGCTCCAGTTTGAATTGTATTTCTTACATGTTTAATATTTTTAAATTCTAAATACAAATAATTAGTTATTTCATATTAAATTTTAAAGTTTGTTTTATCAATAATTGTTAATTTTTTAGTAATTTTCTTTTTTTATTACTTAAACATCTTTTTATTTTTTTAATAATTGATTAAAAGTACACATTTTTATTAAATAATTAATAAATAATAATGTGTACTTCTTCACCTGTAATTTAATTAAAATAATTGTAATATTTTCATAAATTTTTTAACAATGATTGTTAGATTATTACAATTTATATCACTGATAATTTAATAAATTATAACTCATGTCATAAATAACATAAATAATGTCATTAATCTTCATGCAATGACAATTTGACATTAATTAAAGAATGATACAATACAATTGCTTACATTTACTTGAGTTATTGAAATTGCCAAATTAAGATAGAGAATAGAGAAATCAAGTTATCAATGTATCGAGACTTCACTAATAGAGTAATAATCATTGTTTACATCAACCTATTGTTCATCAACCATATAATTAAAAGTGTAAACTTGATTTTAAATTTTTTAGTGTTACAGACTTATAGTGTATATGTGAGACGGTGAGAAAAAATAATTAACTAACTTTATTTTATGCAATTAAGTAATCATATTTAGTATAAAAAATAGTGTTTAAAAAGTTTAATAATCCAATAAAACAATGTCACGGTACCGTTTGCATGAAATTAAAATGAGTTAATAATTTAAATTAAAATAAGCAAAAAGGTGAAAAAAAAACACAAAAAGTCTCTAAATTACTTTGAGCCTTTTATATTAGAATTGTAGCTAATTTACAAAATTGTAAAATTAAATATATTACTTTAGTTTTTTAGAAAAAAATTATTTAGTTTTAAACAATATAATTATGAAAATTATAAACTTTTTATAAAATAATTCTCAAGATTTATGTTATTCAAAAGTTAATTACCACATTCCTTTTGAATTAAAAATTCATACTTGAGCAGTTGATCTTATTACTTATATTTCAAAACGGAAGAAGTATCTAGTAGTAATACATTTCAAGGTTAACAACTTAACAATATTAGTTTATTAGATATTGAATTAATCTAAATCAACTAAATTCACATTATTTTAAATTTTAGAATACAAAAATATGAAAATAATTAATTAATTGAGGAAATAGTAATATCGCCCTTTTTTGAGTTAATTGAAAGTAGTAATATTTATTTATTCTAGACTAATTAAGTAATTAATAATAATATTGACCACAACTACTAATTTAATATATATGAGTATATTATAATATGATATTATGATATTATGATATATTATATTTTATTTGGCTATTCCTAATTCCTATATAAACTCGAGTATCTGAGTTCTCTTAACCTTGTAATTAATTTTTTTTTTTATTTTAAAAAATAAAAATATTTAGCCTAATTTTGTGAACTCGAGCATAATAGACGAATTCGAGCATTATAGGCGAACTGGAGCATGCTCACGAACTCGAGCATTACAGTCGAACTCGAGCATATAGTCGAACCCAATCTGCTTGCGAACTCAAATATGTTCGCGAACACTAACGAACCGAACTCGTACAAGTGCGTTGGTTCGATAATGCTACTCGAACATGTTCGAGTTCGACTAATGAGGTTCGAGTTCGACAATGTTCGGTTCGGTTCGGATCGTTTGCAATCCTAATTGTGTCGATTCCAGTGTCACAATTAAGGGAGTCACTTTAGTGTCTGTGAATGTTAGGTGGAGAGTAACAGGGGGCACTTATTTGTGACCAAAAATTAAATAAATACCCACCCATTCTAAAGTTGATTTAACATATATTTGAATTTAAAATTGTTATAAATTAATTTAATTTTAAAAAATATAATTATAATAGTTATATATTATCTAAATTAGTATTATTAATTATAAAATTTTAAAAATTAAATGAATTAAATTTAAACTTTATTTGAGAAAAATTTTGTGAAATATAACTTGTACTAAAAAAATAACACCTCCCTTTTCTAAAACCATGGGCCATCTTCAGAAATCTTCCCAAGATCAAAAGCCCTCTAGCTCAAATAGTTGAAGGCCCAAAATTAAGACTAGTTTAATTTGAATTTTAAAATTAATTAAATTATTTTAAAATTAAATTTATTTTAAATTTTTTAAAAATTTAGATAAGAAGATTATAATAATAAAAAATTATATTTTAATTTATTATAATATTTAATTTTAAAAAATAATTAAATTTATTAAATTAATCAATTTAATCAGAAAAGTCAAGTCGTTCCTTCCTTCCGGGACATAGGGAGAATTATATAAACCCCCTATCCGTAAGATTTAGGGATTCTACAACAACCGATCTAAGCCAGAGTGTCTCATTGTTGCTTTATCATTTTCGTTTCCTCTCTCGCCGGAAATCCAATCATGGTCTATATCTCCATCTCTATTTTAATGTCTACAATAAATCTGAATTTTGCTAATTTAAACATTTGCTCTGCCGCAGATTATTCCAGAGAAGAACCGGAGGGAGATATCGAAATACATATTCCAGGAGGGAGTATGCTACGCAAAGAAAGATTACAACTTGGCGCAGCATCCAGATATAAATGTGCCGAATCTGCAGGTGATAAAGCTGATGCAGAGCTTCAAGTCCAAGGAGTATGTGCGCGAAACTTTTGCTTGGATGCATTACTATTGGTACCTCACCAATGACGGTATCGAATTCCTTCGCACTTACCTTAATTTGCCTTCCGATATTGTCCCTGCTACTTTGAAGAAATCTGCCAAGCCTCTCGGTCGCCCCATGGGCGGCCCACCCGGCGATCGCCCCCGGTAATTCTCTCTTTGTCTATATATGTGTGTGTGCATGTGCGCGCGCGCGCGCTGTGTGTGTGCTTACTTTTACCATTTGTTTAGAATCCCTTTGTTCCAATGTTAGTGATATATCCAAATGTTTTTCAAAAACGTTTTGGGGAAAATGCCATTTTTTGAAAGCTATGCGTCCTATATTTTCCCTTTGAAAGTTTGCTAATTGATTGTTTACTTGCATAAGTTGTTGCTGTGGTGTTCAAAATTATGTTTTTACCAAAATGTAAGAGTCAAAATCTTGAACTGTTCAATTTGAAAAATTGATTCTCTTTTTAGATAATACACGGCTGTGGTGGTAAATACTGGAGTAGTTTATATGGAGGATGATTTTGATATAAAGTTTTGACTTAAAATTATTTACTCTAATTTGAGTAAGGCTGCAAACAAGCCGAATCGATCCGAATTTTAAATTGTTCGGATTCGACTCGTAAGGTTAAATTCATACTCGAATTCGATTCGGATTCGAACTATATTTGAAAAACTTTGCTCAGATTCGGCTTGACTCGAATTTTCGTTACTCGAATTCGATTCGACTCGAATCGAATTATATTCAAACTACTTGCGAACTTCAAATTCAAACTCGAATTAGAGTCTTCACATAATAAATAGTTTTATAATACATATAATTATTAATTGAACTTATTATTTTACTTAGAAATGAAAAAATATAATTATAATTACACTTTAAATATATAAAATTATAAATAAAATTAAATAATAATAACTTATTATTCAAATTTTGTTTAATTGTATATATATTATAGGAGAATGTATCGAGTATCTATTCGAATATGTATCAATCGATTATGTATCGGATTATGATTAAAAATTCGAGTAGTTTAAATCCTAAACGAGTCGAGTATAACCTTATTCAGACTCTACTCTTATTTTTATTCGAACTATTTTTTTCTCAGATTTGGATCATATTATTAACGAATTCGAGTTTCACTCACATTTTTTCGAGTCGAACCCGAATCGAGCCTAAACTGTTTAGTTCGATTTGCAGCCTTAAATTTGAGGCAAATGAATTATATGCTCTCATTTTTTGGTTGGTAATTCTATGCTCTTTTGTGCAATGTGAATTGTGTTTTATGTTAATGATTGTGAACAGTGGTCCACTGAGGTTTGATGGGGAAAGACCGCGGTTTGGTGATCGGGATGGGTATCGTGGAGGACCCCGAGGAGGACCATCCGGTGAGTTTGGCGGAGACAAGGGTGGAGCTCCTGTTGATTACCAACCTTCTTTTAGGGTAATCTCTCACATGTTCTTCCTATGATGCTTTTTGAATGAATCACAAGTTGTGCGATGTTGGAATCTTTAATTTTAGTGTGATGTTGCCAATAATGTAGCTCAGGTGAGAATAATAGTCTTATGTGGCAATTAGTGTAGCTCAGGTGAGAATGGTAGTTTGAAATTATGAAACATGAGTATAGAGCACTATGGATCCAATAATATCTTTTAATTCACTGCTGGCTTTTGATCTCATTTGGGACTATAAATTTCTACTTTCTTAATTGAGTGATTGAACATGCTAGACTAATGAAAGTCTTAGTGACACGTTAGTATTTTTAGATTCTCCAGGGTATTGATACTTCTGGCAGCAAGAAAACATTTACAAGTTTCTCTAAATTTCCCATGGTTCTATTCTCAAGTTTTTGCTGGATATAATGCTTTTCATATTAACGATAATATGCTTTCTAACTATAAATGCAAGGATATCAACTATTAATGCACTTGCTTTTATATATCTTGTATGCATATCATACAGGGTCCTAGTGGAAGGGGTGGTTTTGGTCGTGGATCTGGTGGATATGGTGCGGGGGCTACTAGCTCTGATCTTCCTTGAGATGCTTCTTTGTAAACTCCAAATTTGATGGTTAAAAGTTCTAGGCTCAAGCAGAAATATTGTATTGCAATTGCAGTTTCAACTAGTGTTGTGTCTTTTGGTTTTCTGGCTGTAGAGATATATTTGTTATTGCATTTGAAATAGTTAACGACAGAATCCTCAGTTTTTGGTTTTTCTTTCATATGTATGGTTTAATCAGTTATCATATGAATACTTAAGGTTCTTGCACTTTCTTCAGGATTTCAGCAATCAGGCTTGTTTGTTTTATCACATCATTGAATTATCTTGAAGTTGAATGCAAGCTTTTGGATTTTGTGCTTTCTGGTTTTGTAGAGGCAGGGATTAATGGCTATTTCTTATGCTTATTATCAATGTAACTAACCATTCACAGCGACCATTGGTTCAGCAAATGTGATGGTAAAACAAAATTTTACATTGTAAAGAACCTTTGTTGTTCATCTTGCTAGGACATTACTAGTCTAACAGTATGTTGCCCATCAGCTGCAAACACTGAACCCTAAAATTCAGACTTTAGGTAACAACTGCTACAGAGGCTAGCATTAAGGTGAATTTCTGTGAAGGTGGATTCCAAGTACTAATCCATCTAGCAGCAGAATAACTTATCTTAGGAAACAGCTATGGCTTCCACACCATGTCAACAATAATTACAACTTGATAGTTATTGTTGTTTGTGTTACATTACTGCATCTGCTACTTTGACAGGGTTTAGTTTTAGTCCTAAACTACATTTGCATCTTGAACAACAATAATACTATATGTGCTAGTTACAAGAAGCAGAGCTCTCCTAAAGATGTATCAGCGAATTATGTCTACCCCTGCCAACTCAAACGAGGATCTGAACTACTCTGAAATCAGAAACGCAGCTCCCTCCTTAAATATTTACTCCATTATCTCCATTTGTACTGAAGGAGTAGATGTTACTTGGGCTTTTGGCTATGTCGAGATGACTCCACAAGAGGGAATACTTGAGCTTTGGGAGTTCCAATGTGAATAATCTTCTAAATTGTCAGCGTGGCTGATATTTATTCCAGTTTCTAGACTACTGGCAAGTTTTTCAATAGACTCCAAGCTCTAGCCTGGCATCATTTCTCATATGCTCATGTAGCCCATTCAAAACCTTGTAGATCACTGTAGTCTGGGGATGCCTAATGTCACCTACCATAAAACTGAACACCTCTCCTTTTACCTCCACACTACTCCATCCTCCTTCCTTTCGCAACACTGCCAATCTCCTCATTTCTCCTCTGAGATTTGCTACATCCTCCCATCTACCAGCATTCGCGTAAATGTTTGATAATGCAACTCTCCAAACCTTGCTCTTTGGCTCCAAGACAGAAAGAGCCTTTCCCGCTCTTTCAGCTATCGCAACATTACCTACGAGTGAACAAGCACCCAACAGAGCCCCCCACACATCCGGGCCTGCCTTCAGTGGCATCTTCTCTATGAAATCTTGCGCCTCCTCAAGTTTCCCTGATCTCCCTAAGAGATCCACCATGCAAGCAAAATGTTCCATGCTTGGTTGAACATCATAGTTATCCATGTGGTTGAAAATATCAAAACCAACCTTAACTAATCCTGCATGGGCACAGGCAGATAGAATGTTAACAAATGTAATTTCACTTGGCTGATAAACCCTTGATTCTTTCAGTTTAGAGTAAATCGTTAAAGCAGAAGTTCCATTCCCATTCATTCCATATGCTGCAATCATTGAATTCCAGGATCCCAGATCTTTTTGAGTCATCTCATCAAAGATCTTTCTAGAAAAATCCAACCTGCCCGACTTTGCATAGAAGTCGATCAAAGAATTCTGGACAAAAATATCACAAACTAGGCCTGTTCGAGTCAAGTAACCATGAATAATTTGACCAAGGTGCAAAGATGCCAAGTTTGAACAGGCATGGATTGACATAAGCATCGTAACAAAATCTGGAAAAATCTCATTTTGTGAACCATTGATGTGAAACTCACTGAGAAGATCTAAAGCTTCACTAAATTGTTCGTTCTTGACTAGGCACGTAAGCATGCTATTCCATGAAATCACATCTTTACTCCTCATTCTCATGAAAAGTTGGAGTGCAGAATCTACTCTTTCCTTTTCTCCATACATGTCAATTAGACAATTTTCGAGAACTGTACAAGGGAAAAATCCGTGCTTTATTAAATATCCATGAATCTGCTCCCCGAGATTCAAGGATCCAGAGTTTCCACACTCATGCAGAAGGCTAGCCATGGTCTCTGGCCTAAGATATAAACCTTCACCACAAAAACATAAGTTGCAAAAGATCTTTACACCTTCACTAACGTACCCATTGGTGGAGTACATTTCAACAAGTGAATTCATGACAAGAGAGTTTCTACACCATTCTGCTTTCATGATTAATCCAAGAATCCATCTAAAATATTTACAATTACGCATTCTGGAACATGCTTGTAAGATGCTTAAAATTGTAACTTCATTTGGCATAATACCATCTTCCTGCATCCTGGAGAATAATAGAAGTGCCCGCTCTTCCATTCCATTGCAAACACAACCAGAAATAACTGAAGTCCATGAAACCACATCTCTTCTACCAAACAATGTCCCTAAAAGCTTTTCCGCAATCTCCAATTTCCCAGATTTCGCATAAGCATCTATCACAGAATTAAGCAAGAAATCGTCTGAGGTGAACCCATTTTTAATTACATAAGAGTGAATCTCTTGAACCAATCTATGATCACGCTTCACTGCACAAGCCTGTAGCATCACTGAAAGAGTATATTCATTAGGCTGCAAGGTCTCCAACATCTTCCGAAACAAGGATATTGCATTATCAGCCAATTCGTTCTGGCAATAACCTGAAATCATCGATGTCCAGGATACAACAGTTCTGTTAGGCATTTCCTCGAACAGTCTCACTACATCTGCAAACTGCCCACATTTAAGATACATGTTTAAGAGAGAATTCCCGATAAAAACATTCGAATCAAGCCCTGCTTTCAGTATCTTAGCATGAATGCAAAATCCCAGTTTTGGGTTGCGTTTGTCTATGCTCATACGCAGAGAAGTTGCTATATTGGAGAATACATCTTCACAAGCCAAAGAAGTGCACGGTTTGACAGTGGTATTCCTTTTCTCGCCCTTTGAAGTTTGGGTTTTTGGAATTCCAATATCTATAGAGGATGGAGAACCGAGAGTATGCAGCTGAGAAGACTGCATTCTGTGTGATCACTGATCAGAGTCTCTACACAGATTTTATCAGATGATAAAAAATAAATCGAGTCTTTTTAGTTTTTAAACAAATCTATAATATAAAACAGAACGGTTCAAATCTCAAAACTTCAACATCCAACGGCTTCAAACTCAATTTAGGTTTCAACATCAAACGGCCTCAAATCAATTTAGGCTTAACAATCAACGGTCACTAATCTATCTCTCATTTTTTTTCTCCAATTCAACATTTTTTTTTTAAAAATCTATCCACTCAGATTTCCTGCTCAAATCAAATTCACTACTAAACTATAATAATAATAATAATAATAATAATAATAATAATAATAATAATAATAGTAATAATAATAACAATACTAATAATAATTATTATTATTATTATAAATAAATAAAATTTGCACGTAAACAACATGGGTCACTCTTTTAGCATTAATGTCATTTTCCTGTTTTTCGAGTATTGTGGTCGTTATGTTTTCACATACAAATTGATTTGGGCAAAAAATCACAGTAACGGTTCAGATTCATTTTAATTGATTTGTAAGTTATTTTAGGCTGTAAAGAGTGTTTAGGTAATAGAGTATTTTTGAAATTTTAATCTACGTCATGGATAATTACATGTCATCTCTTTGGTATTTTTGCGGGCTATATCGAGAGCAACTATTGTAATAGACTCTGACGATAATCTTTTTTCCAACTTTAATAAAAAAATATAGAGAAAAAAATGTTATGGTGATACGATTTAGTTGGTGTTATGACAATACTTTTTTGTTTGGACTTAGAAGACTCATTTTATACTTTTGGGTATATATGCAAAAGCCTTTCTTTTGAATTTTTATATCTTTTTTTTTTCTTTATTGGATCTCATCAAATGACTTGCAGTACTACTCTTTTTTCACAAAAAATACTATTCATGGATCATATTGATCGATGGTTAAAGATATTGAAAGCAAATAAATACTGTCAAACTTCTCATTTCGTTTTATCAATAAAAAAAATGTGTGTGAGATACCCGAAAACACTATATTACACAAATTTTAGTCCGCTATCGTCAATCAATTAATTACTCAACTGTTATATTAGTTACACTATATCTTTAGGTACCAGTTATCTCTAGTTATTTTATAAATGAAAGTTTTATACATCGTGAAAGTATACAATTGTGGTGCTAGATATGTGAACATTATTAATGAAATATTCATATTTTTATTTAAATAACGATTTATAATGACAATATGTATGAATAATGTATCAAGTTTAAACTCTATAATTTATAATTATAAAATATATAAATAAATATTTACTTTGGTACCCACCATCTTTTGTTGATGTGTTCTTAGATCTACTATCAAACATATCAATTTACTTAAAAGAATTTATATAATTCCATTGATTCTTAATTTTGTTATTGTGACATAAGATCGGTAGTTATACTACTTTGTACGTGTATTAATTACTTTTGAAAATTTTCATTTTTTACAAATATGACTCTTTTTTATTAAGAACGAATAAGTTGTTATTTTAATGAATAACGTAAATGTCTTAATTTATTTACTTTTATCTTAAATGATGCGACATTAAATAAGATAAAAGGTATTTCGTTACAAGTGATTTGCCTAACCAATGTATTGATATAACATCAATATTTGAGATATTTTTTTAAACAAAAAAATTGAGACTTTAGCATAGCCCTACTTTAATAGTGTGGTATGATAATGATAACAAATTTTATTATAAGAAATTGACATTTTTATAAGTAAAATTTGATATTCACACAAAATCTCTCTCACGTGAGTGTAGAGTCTATTTACTCTTTTAGTGAGAGGAATTTTGTGAAATTATATTTTTTAATTGAGTAAATATTAATTATCTTAACATATTATGTTATTTTATATTATTATAATTGAAACTTGAATTCTTTTTATTAAATAAAAAAAATTGACAGATAAAACTTCCTTTATGGAACGGAGAAGTATAATCCTACATGTTTGCATACAAGAAGATCTCAAGTTTTATTTGTAACTTGAGCAAACAAGGGTAAAGCTATCCCTAATTAATCTTTGTATAAAATTTACATAATATGTTGAACTTAAAATGTGAGAATTTTTGGGTGGCTTTTTTAGACGGTATATAATATCGATGAAACCTTATGCTGCGTTGCGTTGGTATTGAATAAATGAAATGGAGGAGAAAATTAAATAATTTTAAAATATTTTAAGTGTGTGTTTGCTTATTATTGGTAGTGACTGGAGGGTGGTACAATATAATGACAAAATTATCACATATATCTATTCTATTAGAATGTATTTTATTCTAACATCTCTCACATAGATTAAAAAGTAAGGAAATGAAATGAATTTTCATTCCACTGAAATAGTTTATCTTTTAAAATAATCATCAAATACACTATTTTTTATTTTATTTATTTTTCTATTTCATTCTCTCAATTCAAATGTAGTATTAATGATAAAATTTTACCTTGTGGCAATATATAACAAGTACTTGAACACCAATCTTTAAATGGGATAGAGAGGAATTAATTATTTATTGTATGTTAATTTTTAATAAAGTCATTAAGGTGCACAGCTACAAAACTCAAAGGAGAACAATTAATTAATATTCACTAGCTGCAATTATAAAATGAAAACGGTTAAAAGAGTTTGAGAATGGCTGGTTTGTAATTTTTGCCAAGATCCTTGACGACCGCCAAGTTGGGATAGAAGTTCGTTATTCCATTAACGCAAGAGTATTTGTACAACTAACGTTACGTAATAGATGATTACAAATTTGTTCTACAAGATTCAAGGGTTTTAAATTTAAGGGGTGCGAAGGTAATGTGCCAAAATACCAAAACATAGAGATATTATGAAATTTCATATTTTTATCTTATTTAGTTATAGGATATACTCCATTAGTTCTATAGTATTTGATAATTATTAATTTTTTAAAGTTAATTTAAAATATTTATAAATTTAAAATTATTATTATTATTTTTTAATTTTAATCATTACAATAATTAATATTCTAAACTATTTTAAAAGTATTATTCATTATAAACTTATTATTTCATAATTTTTAATTTAATCTCAAATTAATTTTTAAAAATCAATAACAATTAAATATAATAATGGAGGGAGTATCTAAAAATATGGATGAATGAAAGACGTGATCATCCAATACTAGAAATAATAAATATCGAAATAATAATTGTTCTACTTTAAGACAGCTACTAGTAGGAATGTTGTGTTTCATTTGCGCTTCTGATGGAAGCAAAAATAGTAAAACTGAAATAATATTTCAATTATAAAAGTCTCTCATTACAACTGAAAAGGAAACTAATATATAGACTCCATGACTTATTACAAACTAAATATAATATATGAAAATAACCGAACTACACATTTATGTTAATTAATATTGTTATCATCTCCCCTCGAGGTGTAAGTGTGGAACAGGTTACATACTCCTAACTTAAAAGTTAAAGTGCTTAACACCAAAATCATGGAGTAAAGATATCAACCAGGTAAGTTCATAACAAGTGCCATTGACGTTTCAACTGAGTATTTAGATACTGTAGGCTACTTCTTACTTTTCTAAAAAATGAAAGAGTTCTTTAAAAGAATACAATAACCAGTTAAGGATTGTCTTGAAACCTTGCATCCCCCTAGTCAGAATCATAAAAAGTTGAAAGAATAAGAGCACTAGAGACAGAGAATAATAGACCTAGTCTAGGAGTCTGCTTAAGGTACCTTGCTAATTTAAGAACTACATATAGATGAACTGATGTAGAATTAGCTAGAAATTGAGATAGCACATGTATTGGGTAGGAGATGTCTGGTCTAGTAATAGTAAGATAGATCAGCTTTTCCACCAATCTTCTATGCATACTAATGTCTGCAGTAGATAACATCTAGTAAAGTATGATGTTGTTACATAGACACTTTAGATGGTTTAGCCCCACGAAGGCTAGAATCTTTTAGAATATCTCAAATGTATTTCCTTTGGTTTAAATAGATACCTTGTGCCGGCCGAGCCACTTCAATGCTTAGAAAGTATCTTAAAGGTCCTACATCTTTAATTTTAAATTGACTGCTAAGAAACTCCTTCACTTGTTGGATAAGGCCAGAGTTTGTACCAGTCACCAGTATGTTATCAAACTCTGTTATCACTGTGAGACTAACAGAATCCAAATGTCTTTAAGTCGAAGGAGAATTTTTAAAAAACCATTGCCTTGGTGCTTGTTTAAGGCTATACAAAGATTTATTAAGTTTGCAGATAAGTTGAGAAGTAGTACTAGATGAAGGAAGGTGAAAACTAAGAGGTAATGCCATGTAGAATTCTTCTTTCAAGATCACCATACAAAAAGGCATTAGTGACATCTATCTAAGTAAATGATCAACCTTTGATAGCTACTACAACAAAAGAACTCTTACTGTTGTCATTTTGGCTACTGGAGCAAATGTTTCAAAGAAATTCAACTCCTCTGTTTGAGTGAAGTCTTTTGACACTAATCTGACTTTGTATCTTTCAACTGAACCATCCGGTTTATATTTGATTTTATATAGCCATTTACAGCCCACCACCTTTTTATCAAGGAGAAGAGGGACCAAATCCCATGTATAATTATCTATCTTCTAAAGCTGTAATTTCAATAACCATAGCCTTACATTAATTGTCATTTTTAACTGCTTGGGAATATATTTTTGGTTCAGAAATGATAGATGTAGATGCTAAATATTTAACATATGAATGAGACATTTATCATAAGAGAGAAAATTGTTCATTGGGATAAGGTGAGCGTATTGAATGTGATTGACAGTTATTAGTGTTTATAAAGTACGAAGGCAAGCCAATAAAATTATGAAATTTGGCTGGAAATTGTTTGGTTCTAGCTTGGTCTTGAAGAAAGTAAAGGAGCTAAAGTCTGATTGTCAAGAGAAGTAGATTGAGAATTAGCAGGAATAAACTATGTAGTGGATAACTGATGTGTATTTTGAGAGACAATAGGTGGAGAATGTGTATTAGTTTCTGATGTTAATGTAAAAAAAATAGAAACAACGTCACCAGAGTTAATAAATTCAGAAGGAATAGAAGGAAAAAGGGGAGTTGATAAAAGAGTTGAAGTATTTAAGTATTGAAAATGAAATATATGTTCAACAAAGTGAACATCTCTTGTGACAAAACATTTCTTAGTTTCAAGCTTCATCACTCTATATCCCTTTTTGTCAAAAGGGATTATTCGAAGAAAACACACTTTAAAGAGCTGATTGCAAAATTTTAGTCTTTTGACAATCTATGCCTTTTTTTTGTGGACAATCTATGCATATGATTACTGCTATTATAATCATCAAGGCAACAGGTTCCAAGAATAACTTTCCCTCTCAGGCTTGCTCAATTCTGTAAGAACACATCTGTATTTCAACATTCTCAATTGGCAGGCTCTCTGTTGGAAAATTACATGCTGAGATGTTCTCTGGTCCCTGATCCGGTAATAGAGCACAAGGCGGAGGAGTCACAGAACTTGAAACCCCTTCAATGTTGGTACAATTCCAAGCAAGTTTCTTCGATGACTTTGCCATTTCAATGGTGACGTTAGATAAGCAAATTCCAGTAAACGGATCTCCCGAAATTCCATCAAGCTTTGCTGCCATTGTCACATCCTCAGCAACAACATCACGGTAATTGATATTTTTGATCTCAGGAAGTGCATTAGGGTCGTAATTATTATCAGGGTGTGAGCCATAATCTCCTGTCATCCAAAATGCCCACTTCATGGTTTTCAAGGTCATTCTTCTAACGTATATATCCTTTACATACCCTCCTCTTCCGACAGCAGTCTTGATCCTAACACCGGACTCTGAATTGATAGCTAGAATGTCTTCAGCCCTGACATCCTGAATTCCACCAGACATCTCGCTGCCCAATGCAATCACTGCGCTGGTTGGAGAAATGCAGGTGAGCCGTCTGATTACGAGCTGTTTGGTTGGCATTCCAAATGCGATTCCATACTCATCCCAACCGCTCTTGACAGCAATGCAATCGTCTCCTGAGACAATGTAACAGTCCTCAATTCGAGTATTGGTGCAAGAGTCTGAAAAATCACAAAGAAACAGAAGGCGTGTAAGTGGTTCATCTAGCATTTGTAGATGTTGCTTGTTTTTCAGTTTCGAAAAAGAAATATACATAGTATTATTGACTTGTGTGCTATGTACATAAAAGAGACCAAAGGTATAAAACACAATGTGGCAGTCTCAATATGCATAAGCTTACCTGGGTTGATCCCATCGGTGTTTGGGGATCTGACAGGTGCTAGAATCGTAATGCCTCGAACAATAATATTGCTGCACAACATAAAACAATAAAACAACATATCAGCGCATTGTTACTTAGTTAACGGCCATTCTAAGCCAAGTCAAACTGAAAAATGTAACTCATTACTATGAAAGAATATGGATATTCAACCTGCTATAAATAGGATGAACATTCCACGCCGGGGAATTAACCAATGTAAGATTGGAGATTTGGATGTTTTCAGAGTACATGATTTCTATAAGGTAAGGTCGCGTGTACTTAAGCTCTCCCTTGTGGAACTTATCCCACCAGATCTCGCCTTGACCATCAATAGTTCCATTGTCTCCTGAAAAGTGAAATGGCAAAAGAGTTCGTAATCGACTAGAATATGCTTCCAAGGCAAAGTTGGTACAAATATTGGTCACCAGTACCTGTTATAACGACATCAGTGAGATTGGTTCCAAAGATAAGACTGATATATCTTCCTCCGGCCGTATCCCTTCCTCGGCCATATGATGGCAGGGGATCAATAACCGCCCACTCGCTCTCATCCTAAACCAGTTACAGAGAAGCAGAAAATTGTTATTAGTATACTCATTTTAATGATTAACTATTTGCATTTTAAGTGTTCGTATTCCATAGCCATTCACTTCTCTTTAGTGTGAATGCTCTTATTAGTTTGGACATCATCCAACCACTTGCTTAATACTTCCTCTGTTCTAAAAGAATAGACTATCAAATTCTTGGGTAAATATACAGAGAAAGCAAGACTCTTTTTTCGGGATGGAAAGAGTCGGATATAGAGCCTGAAAATCAAAATTTTTGACTAATGGAAAAGTTAAATTTCACATGGCCACTCTCTGTGTGGCACAAACTTTATTGGCTTACTGCCCCCACTTTATGGGGTTATAAAACTACCCATTACGTTCGTTCAACAGCAGCAACCATCAGCCACCAGGTTTGGTCCCAATATTTGTTAGGTACAATACCTGTTTTCCATTGTTTTAGTCTTTTAGTTACATTTGTTCGGTAAAATACCCGTTTTCTATTGTTTTAGTCTTTTAGCTACACTTGTCGTCATAATTTTTACTCTTGACAATTTCATCCGTCTAAATTTATGCTATTCAAGAGGAAGGAGTCTGGGATTTGATTCTCAAGTTTGCTGGTATTTCTCTTCTTAAATAATTGAACCATTACACTCCCTCTTCAATTACACATCCTTGACTAGAAGCATGACTCAACCACTCAATGTAAGACTTATGTTGTGTCTGAATTGAATGAATAGAATAAAAGAATGAATGAAATGATTTTAAAAGTATTTCAAGTGTATATTTAATTATTGGTGGTGATGGATAGTATAATATAATGGCAAAATTATCGCATATATTCATTTTATTAGAATGAATTTTATTTCAATACCTCTCACATAGATTAAAAATAAAGGGGATGGAATAAATTTTCATTATATTGAAATGATTTTTTCTCTAAAATAATCATCAAATACACTATTTTTTATTTTATTCCTATCTTCGTTCCATTCCCATAATTCAAACAAAAAGCACGGATGCAGAATAAATGATCCATTTCAATTTAAGTTAATTCCAAGATAATAAACAAACTAATTTCAACATCCATCACGTGAATTCGTAAGACAGAAAACTGAAATATACCTGGGAAGCAAGAAGAACAGCATCTTTGTGGAGATAAAGAGTGAAACGACTCGTAAGATTGAAGCTAGAAGTTAACCATTTTCCAGGAGGTACAAAAAGTTGTGATCCACCTTGTGATTCAAATTGACTAAGATGATCAATTGCTGCCTGAAACGCCTTTGTATTTGACGTTATTCCATCGCCTACGCCTCCAAAATCCGTTAATGAAGCACTGTGAGCTCTGCAACTTTTCGCCGCGTACTCAAAGCGGTGTGATTGTGAAGAACCATGATGAGTTTTGCGCCCATTAACATTTCTTGCACTTGATACAAACACAGCAGCAGCAACTAAAAGTAGCATCTCAATTACCTGTACAAAGTATCAAATAGTTTTAATTATTATATATATCTCAAGAGGTTTTAATTATTATATATCTTAAGAGAGAAATAGCTAGAGGGTTAAACGGAAGAAGGGGGTTTACTTGAATTCTTCTGGGAATTGTTGATATCTCCATTGAAGGAAATTCAGGCCAGTTGGGATCTAGTTTCTTGCAGAGGCTTATAGTTATATAGGCTGCAGAATTTGTTTGTCACCGGCATGCGTGGTTCCCTTCTAACATTAGATCGTACATTTTTAAAACGAATAAATATAACTACACAATATTTATTTTAATTATTAAAAAATAAGATATAATATTAAAATTTATGTCATATTTTATTTTTTAATAATTAAAATGAATGTAATATTTATTTTTATATTTAAATTTTGTCTATGTAGACTTATTCTTTTAAAACGACTTTATGTTCTTAAATTTACCCTTAATGTTAGATTGTTTGTTAATAACTAGTAGATGTCAGAAATATTAATTAAAAAATAATGGTAAAATAGAACTGTACCTTTTTTTAGAACAAACTAAAAATAAAATATATATCTAATTTTTGAATGACTAGTACTCCCTCCATTTATTTTTAATCGATGTTATTAAAAAATACAATTAATATTTTGTTTAATTGATTAAATTGAATATAAAATTTTAATATTAAAATTTTAAAATTTATTAAAAAAATAAAAGAGAAATAAATTAATTTTTAATTACAAAAGATAATATGAGAATTTAAAATTTTAATATTTTTAAAAAATTTATAAATAATAAATAAAAAAATAAAAATATGTCTCTAAAACAACACATAAAAAGGACGGGGGGAGTATTACCTTTTGTGATGCTTACTTGTTTGGTTGACCAAAAGTAATTGTGGTTGAAAAATGATAAGGTGTCAATTATTCTTGTTTATAATAGTAGAGATTAGTTGCACATTTTTTCATTTTCTACATGGGCATTTTTATTTAATGAGAGGAAAGTGATTGGCTACATAATAAACCGTCCCTTCCAACTCCTTTCATTGCTTTCCTTTTTAGTTTGGGTTTTAGGCTTTTAGCCGAAGATTACGCTGACAACCTTTTGACGACAGAGGGAGATTAATTTACCTTCAAAAGTGCATTAAATTTAGGAAATTTATTTTCGCAGCGGTAGGTGGAGTATGTAGAAATATTAATTTTTATATAAAATAAAATAAAATTTACGTATAAAAATATTAAAATAAATCATAAAAATATCAATTTTTTAAATTTAAAAGAGATAAAAATTTATTAGTATATTTATATAAGATTCATTATAGATATAATTGGTATTTATTTATAGTCTTCTCTTTTTTAATTTTCTTAATTTATGTGAAATTATACTTTAGACATCCTTTTGATGACTGAGAATTATTTTAATATGGGTTTGACCAAAAAATATTTCAAATCTTATGATCTTATTTGAGTCTTAGACAAATTTATCAAAGTCCGAATGAGTCAAGTTCGAACTCAAACTTGATAACTTTAAATTGGGCCGAGCTTGAAGAACCTATAAATAGTCTTTCCTTTCTAAAATTAGGCACGAGTTTTTTATTTTCAAAAGAGTAAAAGAAGGGAAAAAATGTATAAACAAAGTGTATTTCATTGATGCATGATACGTTACAATCTTATTATCTTCTGGTGAAAATTTATCTGATAAGTGTATTGAATTTAAATTGTTAGTATCATGCTATCAGATCTCCCCCATGCCATGATATGATATACTCCTTTAATTAGTATTCTTGGTTGAGAATGAATTGGAATGTAGTAGGCGGTCGGGGTTGCCTTGAGGCTTGAGCATGCTCGCCATTCCCCCGTGATATCTTCAATAAAGTTCTCAGTCACGGGTGACAAAAGGTTGGGCCACGTATATTTTATCACAAAATACATACGTTATTTTATTCTCAGAAGACAAAATACCACACAAACAAAATAAAATACCAACTTTACCGTTGGATAAAGGAATATATGGTTAAACCACCTCTCAAATTAATTAATTAATTATTCCCCTGTGTAGTAGGTTTATAGCAGAAGATCTGTTTATGGACGGAAAATCAATAAATTCCCCCCACTCCCCCACCCCACCCCTACTTATGGCCAAAACATTACACATGCATTTCAAGTAACGGAGATCCCAATAACAATATAATAAAACGACAATCGGCTTAACTACGTTGAACAGAATTTTATTCTTTAATTTTTTTTAATATACATTTAACGACATAAATATAATTTTAGAGATATTTTCAACATCACAATTGTTTATGACGAATTTATTTTGCCACAAATTATAGTATTTATGTTGGTGAATATGTATTGAAAGAAATAAAAAAAAAAATAAGTGTAATAAAGGTAATTTTACTTAACATCGAATACTTTAAAATATTATGGTTTAACCAATAGTAAAATACTAAAATGATAAAAATACCATCAATAAATTTAGTAAATTTGACGAAAACTAGTTCTCTCTTAAAATATGAAGCCACAGATGACATTATCGACCACAATCATTCTAAATATATGTATCTTTGACACTACTTTCTCTTCCATTCTTCTTTTCATGATTCATGAATCATATATGTTGGGGTAGAAGCAATTACAACTTGTACGTCATGATCTGCCCACTCTAAGAAGCACAATCGTAGAAGCATCAGGAGACAATTAATGCTTAATTGGGGGAGTGGGCAATCCACTATATGTTATACATTGAGCAACTATTCTTCTATTTTACTGGTTTCACTTGGGTTTTACTTTTTCTGAATGCCCTACACTTGAGTGCTACATTCATATTTAGTCAAATTAACAAATAAATACTCACTTCTTCCGAAATATTAGATTAATTTTAATATGTTAAAATCTCATTAAGATATTTTCAACCTCATAATATAATATAATATAATATAATTAATGTCATCAATTTAACTTTTAAAAATACTATTAACTTTTTAGTTTTTTTTGTAGATATTTTATAATTTTCATTATTGTATTATCTAAAATTAAATTAATTAATATTAAAAAAAATTTAATTGGCTTCAAAAGGCCAAAAATAATCGCATATTTTTTTCGGAACAAGGAAGTATATTTTATCATGTACTTTGGTGTTACGCATTTTTAATCCAATTTTTGGTGTAATTTCTGTCATCTATATAACTATTTAATTCAGATTTTCTGCATGCACCAATAAGATTATCCCAATCCGGTGGTTGCAGCCATTTCAATAGATTTTAGAATTTCAATTCCACCGAAAATAAATAAATAAATTTGGCTTCTCTTTTTCCTTCATGTTAGTAAAAAGTTATTTGTCTTGAAATATGGTCACGTGGTGCTCCAAATCACTTACATGCTACTTCAGTACATATAGTAGACTCTTTCACTATATATATAAAAATAATATTATGTGAGTAGTCCTAAAATACCACGTTACTATGTCCATGACCATATAATATTTTTTCCATGTTAGGTAGCTTAACTCTTGACTTCAAGGTCTAAAAAAACCTTATCCGGAAGCCAACCGTCAGTAACCTTGTACTCAACTACTTCTTTTATTTCAACCACTCTTGCCGCAAGATGAGAGCAGATAAACCAAAGTCAAAAATAGCACATGCACATCCGAAATTTATACTCCATATATATATATATAATATGTTTTTTTTTATGTTAACTTAAGATATAATTAAATTTAGAATTGTCATAATTTTTATTAATTTTAGTGTCGATACAATGATTGATATTATAAAATATCTAAAAATACTATTCATGATAAAATTTATAGTTTCACAATTGTTAATGTATCATCTCAACTTTAAGTTTGAAAAGTCTTAAATTGACTTTTAAAAATTAAAAATGATCTTATAATTTAAAAGATGAAGTATTAGACAATCCATTTTGCCAAATTATAATATAATATTGCTAGTCAATAATACTCCATATCACATTGAATGTTCTAGTTATTTGGGCATGTCCAAAAACAAAAGGAAGAAGAATAAGGAGAAGGGAGACTATTTAGAGGGGGGAAATAAAGAAGGGAGATTTGGGTAATGTATTTTCATGGCCCATAATTCTGGGCTAGAAGATAATTATGGGCCTCAAATGGGGTCATATTATAGATATTCTTCTCGCCTGGCTTGTCAAGTTGATATGAACTACTGCTAATATGTTAAGCATTTAAGACCATAACATGGTTGTGATAATTATTCCCTCAGTTCTATCATCCATCTTAACTATTAAAAAATAAAAAATTATACGAATTTTAATATAAAATTTTACTTTTTAATGATCAAGATTAATTTTATAGTTAATTTTTGTGATTGATATTTGTGTACTTATACTTATTTTTTCTTATGCAGATGAATAGTTGATCCAATCCTCTTTGAGCTTCAAAATTAGTCCAAATAGCTTTAATCTTCTATTAATAAACTATCATTAAAGCCCGTGGAAAGTACCGACTACTTATATGTTACATGTTTATTTAATTTTCTGTTATCTTGTTACATGAGTTTTTAGTTCGAAGCAAATTGAATAATTTGCGTTTAATATTGTAACCATATTTTATATATAAAAGTATATTAGATATTAAATTATTTGGTATATGAAAAGCGTATTAAATATTAAATCCACATAAAGAGATCAATAATTAATAAGACTAGTGATATAAATAATGATAAACACAACTAGGTATTAAATTAATTTATATAGAAAATCACAATAACTCATAACTAAATGTAATTATGATTAAATACACACACTCATGAAACTTAAAAAACGAATAGACATAAATGTAAAAAAAAATTAAAGACATAATCTTATATATATATATATATATATATATATATATATATATATATATATATAAATTTTTTTGAGTAAAATCGAATAAGAGAAAGCTAATAAATTAAAATTGGTAAAATTATGAAGAAACATGTGGGGGTGGAAACACTAGCATAAAAACTCATAATTTAGGGCAGGCTCCGTACATTTCCAACAATAAACACTTTAACTTTTGGCAAACCATCAAGATCTGACAAGCTCCCTAAAAGAAAAAAGGACAAGGAAAAAAGAAAAAAAGAAAAAATGGTACCAAAATGTTTACAATCACAACAAAATCATGGAATAAAAACTTGTTGTAGACCTTAATCATCTGACAAATTAACACATATTTAGCATATATAATTCCCTATTACAGCCTTTTGTAATCATAGCTTGCTCCATCAATCAGCATTTGATACAACATTTCAACTACTCTTCAGGACGTGAAATGCTACGTCAATAAAGTTTCCATTCATAAAAATAAACATATATTTAAGTATCATACTATTGTCCTGTCTCGATCTCCAGCAAATAATTTAATTATTACTACTATCTATACACACACGCACTTTAATTTCTCATAAAGAGGTTGATTAATTAGCTTTCACCATATATATATATATATATATATATATATATATATATATATATATATATGTATGTGTGTGCGTGCTTTAGCGGAACTTGCTCTTCTATATATAATTGCCAATTCAATATGGCGCCATTTTAGTGATTCTAAGCTTTCACCATCGATCTAAACAAATGTGCCGGCTGGTTCTCATCACCATCGCTCCCGAAATTTTTATATATTGGAGCATGACTAGCCAAGGGCGAAGCATGCATGCATGCAAAAACACGAAAACTTAAAACGTAGTCAAATTAAGGTTTCTTTTTACAGCAGCACAGAAAAGTAACTTCTTGATATATTATAACAAGATTGCATTATTTTTGTTCTACGATCTCACAAAGACAATATTATAGTCTTGGTACTAACAAAATATACAAGTACTATTCTATACTAGGCAAACAAAAACAAATTTTTTTTGGGGGGGGGGGGGGGGGGGGGGGGGCGTCCCAATGTAGCTATGCCACTGGCAGAGACTAAGACATTCCTGCTGAGGTTTCATTGATAAGTCATTGTACAAAAATAAAATAAATGCTACCTACCTATTTACCTCATCACAAGAAAGGTATCTAAACTGAAGACATGACACTCATCTTTTACCACACATAATAAGTAGCTAGGCACCCTGCACCCTAATTTCGTCATATGCTTACAAGTAAGATCTCCATTACTCTAGGATGAAACTACTTAGGAAAAAAATTCTCAAAATTAACCAATCCATAATTAATGTGTCTCTACTCAAACTAGATATGCATGCTCTTGCAAAAACCGGAAATACATTTGTGTATGTATATATGTTTGTGGATTTGTATTCCCTTTATTGGAATGAAATACATGGTAAACAAAGAAGTTGGAGTAAAACTTTACAACATAATTAAAACATTCATGCATATAAATCTAGTCTAACATAGGTTTTAGTTCATGTCTTTTGCCTTTTAATTACGTCATTTCGTAGGCTTCAGCATCATTATGGAATATATATGATTAAATCATTTTTTTCTCATTGTACTGAACACTAATTTATATATGTATCACTGAACTGATTTTTTTACAATCGCATCACTGTACTTAGGGGTGTAACGGATATAAACGAATCCGAATAGTAGTATCCGTATCCGAAAAATCAATTCGTTATCCATATTCATATCCGGTATTTGGCGGATTTTAAAAATGTTATCCGTATCCGGTATTCGAAATAATATTTGAATATAGATAATATCCGTTTTTGTTTATTTTATTCGAATAAACAGATTAATCGAATATTTGGGTATCCGGATTCGTTTATCAGTCACCGATATAAAATTCATTCAAATTATTTACAAAAAATAAAGAATTTTTTTGAATAATTACTCATAACCAATCACAATTTAAAGTTTAAACCATATATATTAATGAATGAATGTTAATTTATTTATTTTTAATAAATACAATAATCAATGCTCTAAATTATAATTCAAATAAGTTTTTATTATTTTTGAAATCCTAAATTCAAAATGAATGCTCTAATTATTAATATTTAGATGTCCATTAATAAGTAGATGTCTATTTTATGTGTTAATTTGGAGTAATACTGTAGTGTGTAAATATTTATAATCTATAATTATAACATTTAAATGATATTTATAACACTTGTTAAATGATACATTTTAGATATATTTTAACACTATATATAACTAGAATAAGAAAAAAAAATAATGAGTTTTGAAGTATAGTTCATTAATGAATGAATGTTAATTTATTTATTTTAATTAATACAATAATCAATGCTCTAAATTACAATTCAAATAAGTCTTCATTATTTTTGAAATTCTAAATTCAAAATGAATGCTCTACTTATTAATGTTTAGATGTCCATTAATAAGTAGATATCCATTTTATGTGTTAATTTGGAGTAATACTGTAGTGTGCATAAATATTTATAATCTATAATTATAACATTTAAATTATATTTATAACACTTGTTAAATGATGCATTTTGGATATATTGTAACATTATATATAACTAGAATAAGGGGAAAAAATAATGAGTTTTAAAGTATAATTCATTAATGAATGAATGTTAATTTATTTATTTTTAATAAATACAATAATCAATGCCCTAAATTAAAATTCAAATAAGTTTTCATTATTTTTGAAATCCTAAATTTCAAAATGAATGCTTTACTTATTAAAGTTTAGATGTCCATTAATTAGTTGATATCCATTTTATGTGTTTTGAGTAATACTATAGTGTGCATGAATATTTATAATCTATAATTATAACATTTAAATGATATTTATAACACTTGTTAAATGATACAAAATTTATATTGTAACACTTGTTAAATGATATTTATAACATTTATAACACTTGTTAAATGATACATTTTAGATATTTTAACTTTATAATAATAAAAATTCATTAATTATACTTAAATCAATTTATTTCAATTTATTAATATTATGATAAAAATGTTATTTTCTACTTTTTAGAAGTGAAATGACATATTTTTAAAATAATCTACGTATGATTGTGAAAACTAATTATTATATAAGGAATGTTACTTAAAAAAAATTATTTTGGTTATATATATACATATAAGTTATTTGGATACGAATTTCGGATACGGATCCGAATTCGGATATTGAATTCTATATATCCGCCGGATATATTTACGGTCGGATGTTAAACGAATACGAATATGCTTATATCCGTATTCGTATCCGATTATTTGTGGATACCTTTAAACCGAATACGGATATATTCGTTTTTTTTTTAATGCAAATAATATCCATTTTTTTCGAATACGGATGCAGGCGAATACGAATTTTCCAGTTACCATTTACAGCCTTAAATTTGTACTAATTTTTTTTTACAAAAAATAAATTTTTCGTCCAAATCTGTTAAAAGTTAACGGATTGATGACGTGAGATTGCTGACGTGACATGTCACGTCATCAATTTAACATAGAAAATATGACATGGTATGAAAATATGACGTGACATGATGTATCATCCCACGTCATATTTTCTATGTTAAATTAATGACGTGACATGTTACGTCAGCAGTCCGTTAACTTTTAACAAACTTGGACGAAAAATTCAATTTTTATAAAAAAAAAATCAGTACAGTGATGTGATTGTAAAAAAATTAATTCAATAATACATATATAAATTTGTGTTCAATACAATGAGGAAAAAGTGATTTAACCCTTATAGAATATTTCTACTTCTTCCGGCAGGTTGATGGGTTTTCTCATCTCTGTAGATCAATGGAAGTTCAAACGCCAAATGCTTTTATTTTGTTATAGTTCCCTTCTCAGCAAAGGATACCATCATTTTATATTTTAAAGTTCGATCATGAACTAATATTATTAAAATTATTTTACTCTTTGAAATCCTTCAATTATTTGGATACTCCAGAAAGAGTATAAATCATCTGCAGTTTGTTTCATAAATAGAATAGGTATATTTAAAGTTTTAAGAATTATATTTGCATCACAAATATATGACCTAAATATTTAGCAAGCTTAGGTATTCTAGTTATACTGCAATTGTCTATCAACCTTATAATTAGATAAAAATAAATAAATAAATTTGATAGATTGGACTTGATTTTTGCTTTCCATCCTTTTTTCTTTGTTGGATTTTTTTGTTCAACTTAATTCCATCCTTATTTCTTTCTAGACAATTAATACAGAATGTAATTAACAAAAATCGAAAGTGTGTTGCAGTATAATCAAAGAGTAAGCAAGATGAACTAATATGAGAATCTTTGTTAGTAGTATAATTTCTTGCTCCAACACCTGGTAATGGAATATGAAATTACAGAAAGAGCCCATCATACATGCATATAGACAATCTATGCATGTGAATATTCACTCACATTATTGGAAACTGCTTTCTTACTTTAGGCAGTAGCTAGTAAACACACTGAGGTAGCAAACCCTTACAAACCCTAACGTCCTAATTGGCACCATGAAACATACATCATCATTCCTTAATTATACACATCATATATATATATATATATAGATCCATATGGCAGATCGAATAATCCTTGCAAGTATACTATAACCTGCTGGGAATTTCGGTCCCTTATTCATATGTTCAAACCCAAATCTATTGTATATAAAGATAGACAACTTAATAATTGAGTAGGAGAAATTCAAGTTAGTCATGGCTCATGATCACTTATCTCCAAATAAATAGCCAAGAGATGAATCTCCACCAGGAACTGATTTCACCTTTGTAGATGGACGACCCTGAAAGAAATAATTGTAAAAATATGAAAATTAAACAAAATGAATAAATGAAGATCTATATTATTTTCATTGAAAAGGTCTAGAATGCGTATTCATTATAAATATCACTTTTGAACTTTATAATATGGAATAATTACTCACTGTGATGAAGTTTCCTGAATTTTGGCCGTCAGATCGCTGATAGTTGTTAGATATATTTTGATCCTTGGGAGAAGGAGGTGGAGGGGTAGGGGTTTCCGGTGGCTTGTCGGTGGTGGTATCGATACCATATGGCGGTATGCAAGCTGTTGGGGAGGCCGGAGGGGCAGAGGCCGGAGGGGCAGTATCTTGTTGATTATCAGAACCAAAAAGATAGCCCAAAGAACTCTGCCCTCCCCCATAGCTTCCGCCTCTACTCATGCCCACCTACTTAGAGAATTATTTTTCTTTAGAAAAAAGGGTGAGAAAGTAGCAGCCCTCAAATATGTTATGACTCATGTATGTGAGCCTCTATTTATATATCCCTTCATTGGATGCTTTTGGAATGCTCATACCAAGTTTTTTCTTTTTCTTTTTTTTTTATTAAATTTTATTGAGTTAATTACTCAATGGTTTAGTCTTCATATAGTAAATTATAATGGCTACATATAGTGAAAAGGAAAATAAAATATTTTGTGACTTTATATATCGATTTTTTTATTACAAGTTATGTAAATAACTATACTTGGTAATATTTAATAAAGTGAACGTATCTTATAAGTCTATCAAATCTGATGTATTAATATACTCGCAATCGTAATTCAACAAAAAAATTCGCAACACACATAGCAGGACTAAAAGCAGAACAATGAGCGTACACATGGCAGAACTGTAAGAGAAACATGACATAATATAGGAATTAACATACACTTTGTTAGGAATTGAAATCACAACCTCGGCAGAAATTTTGCAAACTAATTTTACGTTTGAATTGAAATAATAAAAGTGAGAATAAAATGACTCATTCTTATCAAATGAAAAAATTTGTGTTTGGTTGCTCTATTGGAATGAAATTGATCATTTTTATTCTTCTCAAATTTATGAATTTTATTCTTTGAGGGAGAGTATGAAATGACTCATTTTGAATGACTCATTTCAACTGAAATTGAATGAATTATTTCACTCAGCATTCTATTCATTTCTCTATTCTACTTCTTCATTCATTATATTCTTTCAATTCAAACATAACATAAGTCTACGATAAAATTTTCATCTTTTTCTTACCAATAAAAACATTAATTGATTTTCAAGGGGAGGAGAGGGGAGACAGAACCCAATGGATGCCCCACGGAGCTACGACCTTAATCTCAGCTAGACATCCGAATTAATCAATAGTGAACTGTTCAATTAATTTCATTGGCCTATGTGTGTGGGTCCCCACGCTAACAAATTGAAAAAATAATTAGGAGTAATAACAAATAACTGGTGATGTTTAAAGCAAAGTAAAATTTTATTTTATAACTAACCCAGTTGAGACAGCAATACTAAATTACTTGAGTAACATGAGGTTTAAAGTAACTATAATAGGAAAAATCCTTTTAGGTTACAAATAATTAACGATATTTGAACAAATATGTCAACAATAAATATAAGGGGAAAATATAATTTTGCTAGATTTTTTTTTTTGAATAGGTTTAACATTAATAATTCGTTGTTGATGAAAGAAAATTAGATATTTGTAATTTGTGTTAATTCTCTTGGAGGAAAATCCTGGTTAGCTTTAACTAGGGGTTGGTATCAAAATAAGTGGTATCCAATGCAATATGTTCTCCTAGATACTCGATCCTAATATTTAGCACATATTTCCAACGTGAAAAATGGAATTGAACACAAAAACGCAAGGTCTTGTGTGATGCACTTCAATGATTCGGATCAAAATTCGAATTTAAATCAAATCATAACATATATTCAAAGATTTAATGTATTTTTTTAATAGTATCTTTTTTAGTTATCTTACTCTATCATAAATTCACTCAAAAGGTCATGACTGAATGATAACAGTTTGAATATTTATATACACATTCAAGTATCTCACATGTTACAATAAATGTGAAATTAGTGTTATAAACTCCTCTTCTTAAATAGTTGATATCTCTGTCAAGCCGAATGCATAATCACACGCAGTACAAAAATTTTGCCTCTCTGGCTAGCCATTATGGGATAATATCAACAACCTATAAAAAGGTTCACCTTCGTGTCTCCACCTTTGACAACACTATTAAATGAACCAACCTGAATTTTCGATAGTCGATTTTGATACCATAAGTAACGACCCGGTCAAACACCGAGTCTGAATCAAATCATATTATAATAAAGCCCAATTCGCTAATTTCTCAAAAGGCTCAACTAAAAAGTTATGACTAAAGGTACATATTAATGATAGTAATTTGAGTTCTTTTATGCACATTCAAGTATTCCACGTGTTATGATATGAAACTAAGATTTTAGATGCATGTATAAGTATGTAACTATTTATTTATCCTCTACATTCGTTTATCCTTTATTATCAGGGGCAGATCTAGGATTTTGTTCCAGCAGGGACGGATTTTAACTATTTTTTTTTGTTAAAATTAAATAAATAAAGCACAAAAAATTCAACCTCTACAATACAAACCCAAAGATAAAATGCACAAAATATACATATAAAAATATCAAATAGACACACAGAAACAAAGACTTGCTCACTTTGTCCAACAATGACAGACCAACTTGACATTTTTTTTCATCATATTATTGTTTTGCCTATCACAAATTCAATTATTTCTTAATTGTAATTATTTTTTTGGGTATAAATGCACATTATGATTACATAAATATAGTAGGCATAAAAAAATGGAATTCAACTTAATTAACAATATAAACAATTGGGAACAGAGATGAATACAGATAATTCAGTGAAAAACCGTTGGCGTGTGATCATGGCAAAGAAATACAGAAAGAGAAACTATGTTTATATTTACAGGAGATAAAAATAAAAATAAAAACCCCTCTTCTTCTATTTGTATTACACTACAAGTACTAGACCCATTACCAGGTAATTATATGGGATCATTTGTTGCTTTGACCAACAACAATAATGCATGCAGTGATTCAACTACTATCTCTACTAAAAACACCAATAATAATAGTAATAATGATAACGAATATTTTGGTTCTACCTCAACTTGCACTGATCTCTCCCTCCATCATTCTGTTTCTTCAGCCAATTTATTACATAGCATCAACCCTTGTTTGATTCACACATAGGTAATATTATTTATTTATTCATTTATTATTATTTTAATTGAATGGTATATGTGTGTCTCAATTTATTGGATAAAACTACATGCTGGCAATGGATGAAAAACACGAAAATGAGCATTGATGTTATTACCAAGAATTGCTCATTAGACCTCCGGCTTACAAATAACGTCCCATGCCACTGAGCTAGTTGTGCGAGCCATTTATATATCTTTTAATTTTTTTGTTTTTCCAGCATAGGCTGCCTATGCTGCCCTTGCTGTAACTCGCCCTGTTTATTATTATGGCAACGTTATTTATGATTTCTTTCTATAGATACATGTGCTCTACAAAAGGAGTCATAATTACGATTTTATTTTTTATTTTTTATATTTTTTGCTAATTCATATTTACAAATAATAAAATGTATTTTCGTTCTATAATATACTATCCTAACAATGGCAAGTTGTTAATTAGTTTAGCAATGGAAGTATAATAATATATGAAATTATAATTAATGACAAACATGAAAATATTATGTCATTTTATGTTATTATTAACAAAATAAATAAAAAACCCTTTTTATGGAACAAATTAAAAGTAATTAATAAGACTTTATTTTTGTGAAAATAGAGAGAGTACTAAGCTATAGGTGTTTAATATTTTCAAAATAATAAATATTACTAAAGGAATTATAAAAATGTCAATAAATAGGTATTTATAACAACCCCATAATATAATTCTACATGGTGTTCCAAATATGTTTGTATTAGGGTTTAATCCAAATTAACTTTGCAATAAATTAAGTTACTTCTACTGCCCTTTGATATTTAGTTTAGGTCAGTAATATTGGAAATGGCTTCTTTTCCCCATTGATCTTACGAAAAGAGAAATAGAGAAGGATATTGTAAATGTTGCAATATAATGTATAATCTATTCTATAATATTATAAAATCAATATGAAACATTTTTTGATTCAAAGTTAAAGAATCTCTTTAATTTTAGTAAATATAATTATAAATTTTATAAATTATTTAAAAGAATATTATTAATTATGAGATTTATTAATTTTAAAATTTAAATATAATTTGAATGCTCTATTAACTTTTAAAAAGTTAACTTTAATTTAAAATTAAGGGAGTATATATATGTGTATGTATGTGTGGGTGTGTGTATCTATGTATATATAAATATATAGTACTGGCTAGTTGTGCTTGAACTTCTTTTACAAATATGATATGAGGAGTAGTTGTTAGAGAAAAATAAATAAAGAGAAAAACGTTGCTTAAAGTTGCTTCTTGTAGAGATATTATTATTAAAGCGATATGGTTTGCCACATAAAAGTTTTCAAAACACACCTTGAGAAATATTATCGGTGCTAGTTAAACTAGCATCCTTTGATGATAAAGACATAATTAATTAAAGAAAGTCGTTTATATCAAAATTCAATAAAACACACACACACACACACACACACACACACACACACATATATATATATATATATATTCTATGCGTGTAATAATTTGATAAATCCAGTATACGTTGACACTGAAAAACATATAAAATTCATAACAAAAATAGATTAATCTATATGTCGTGCGTGAAACTATTGTGAGCTAAAAAAAAGTGTAAATTCGTGATAGGAAAAAACAACTATATATTCGTGATAGCTTATTAATATAACTGGTATGGATTATAGCGTTGAAAAAGGGTTAAATCAATTTGTCCCCACTGTACTCGGTCCTAATACATATAATTTATATATGTATTATTGTATTAATTTATTTTTTTTATAAACGAGTCATTGTACTAAAAAAATTTCATAAAAAGTAAAATTTTCGTCAAAGACCGTTAACCAAATGATGTGACAATATTAAATATTATTTTTATCATTGAAATGGAAATTAATTTACAGTTACATCACTGAAATAGAAAATAATAATAATAATAATAATACCCTCCCTATTACACAACAAAAAAAAATTAGTTTTGTTTTTCAAAAATTAATTTTAAAAATAAATTTTAATTTAATAATAATACTAATCTTCTTCTTTTTTTTTTTTTTTTGTAACGGAGATGGTATTATTATTGTTAAATTAAAATTTATTTTTAAAATACCTCAAATTAATTTTTACATAGCAAACTATTTTTTTATTATTTTTTTTTGTGTAACGGAGAGGGTATTATTGTAAGACCTCGAATTTTATGAAATATAAAATTTAATTTTTTTTTCATATATTTTTTTTCATGAAACAATAAGTGGTTAAATTGACGAAATTGAAAGTTAAGGATGTCATGCGCAAATTTTATTTTGTCGGACAATATTCGTTTTGTCAGGAAATATTCGTTTTGTCGGGGAATATTCGGGTCGTACGACAGTACCGAAATAACTAATTATTGGTGGACCCCACAACGGAATATTTGTCGGATATAGAAAACGACAGAAATAACCTTTTTAAATAAAAATAGTCAACGGTGTTAACTGTTAAAATACCGGTGATAAGAAAATAGTAGCATACGGTAATTTATGGTATTTTACTGTAGCACGTTGTACTCTACAGTAGCACACGGTATTGCACAGTGTCTCATATTGTTGGTCTGGTAATTGACACCGTAACTGTTACGCATCATTTCATCGATGATTGTCACTGCATAATATTTTATATTATCAATTCAATAATTGTTGTTACACAGTATTTTGCATTATTGATTTAATAATTGTTATTATACTGTATTTCATATCATTGACTCAATAATTGTTGGTGCACTGTAGTTAAAATTATTGAACCTAATAATTGTCATAGTAGCAAATACCCTGTAATTTATATTATTAAATTAATATTGATTTGTAACGTGTTTCTTATATTATTGTTAAATTATTGTTGTAGCATTATTTTATTTTATATATTGGACCCACAGGAAGAAAAATAAATTTTAAAAAAAAAATTAATTAATTAATTATTATGTGAATAGTAACATGTGGACCCTATGTGGGGGCCACATGAGAAATAAGCATGTAAAATGCTTGCTGGAAGGAAGGAAAGAAAGAGAAAAGCAGCCAGACGGCTGTTCCTGCGTTTCAACACTGTTGTGCTCACCAACCGCGCATAGTGTCTTCTTTTCTCCTATAAATAGTTTGCTCAGCTGAATAAAAAAATCACACCTAAAATATAAAATTTTTCTATAAGAATTTTATGAGTTTTCTCTGAGAATAGTAAGACTATTTTGAGTGTTTGAAAGCCAAAAGGAGTGCAGAAATTTTTCAAGTAAGTCTTTTATTAAAGAGTAGTAATTTCATAAATTTCTATTTTTCACGGTATTCACAAATCTTCCTTTAGAAGACTCTTCTTTGAGAAGATTCATTTTTAAAAGCTTTCTTTGGAAGATTTATTTTGGAATATTATTTTAAAAACTATTTTAAAGTAGTTATATTATACTACAAAAATTATGTTAAATATATATAATTTTGATAGTTCATATTATACGAGTTATCATACACTTTGAAATTTATATGTGGTAATTACTAATTTTATTATAAATATATATAGGTTGATCAACCTCATTTAAATCAATATCCAGTCACGTGTTAAGGTAAGAAATGTCATTTTTTTGGAATATCATCTTCTTTCATATTCTATTATTTAAACTTACCACGGTAAGGGATTATCATTCTTTGATTCTCGAAAATAATATCGTTTCTTTCTTGTGCCATTTATTTCCATGTATTAAATTGTGGGAATAACCTTACGGCGCAGATTACCGCCTGTTGATGAATAACCTATCGTATTCATTCCTTATTAATCTCTGAGAATAACCTTACGGCGCGGATTACCGCCTGTTTGGTGAATAACTATTCGTATTCAAATTCTATTAAATTGTGGGAATAACCTTACGGCGTGGACTACCGTCTGTTGGTGAATAACCCTTTTTATTTGTCTCGTGTGAAAATAATTTGTCTACACGAATTATCACATGACACTTTTATTCCATATTCGTAAGTGATATCATTTTCCTTTATACTCATAAGGAATACCATCTTTTTCATCTTCCATTATTCAAACTTACTATAGTAAGGGATATTAATTTTCTTCACATTTTGTTAATCAAACCTGCTACGGTAAGGGATATTATTTTCTTTCATACACCTAAATCGAAACTTATTATGGAACTATTGCTTCCATAATTCCTGAAAATATTATATGTTCCATAATAGTTGAACTTCATTATTTCAACTGAACCTTCCTATTTTCTGAACCTTTCTATTGAACTATAATTGTTATTTTGAACTGTAGATCTTGAATATCATTTTTAAATTTCACTCCACATCATGTTGGCAATTTGGACATTGTTTGAATCTGCACAAAGTAAACTTCTTATACTTATTGTTTATCATGTTTTTCTGTTCATCATTTGTATCACTGTTATTTGTATTAATCATCAAAAATCAAGCTGTTGTGAATATCTATGGCCGGGGGCACAGATGTGATATAATTGTTGAACAGATGATAGGTTAAAGACGATATACTAGGTTAAAGGCGATACATCTATTCAGTGTCTTTTATGGCACTTGGTGAATGTTCTCTTTGGCCCGTAGTGCAAAGATGAACTATTGGTTGGTATGATTATGACCAAAGGCTGAATCTGGTATAATCATGACCGTTGGTGTTATATTAAATGTCTTTGGCCCGTAGTGCAAAGATGAACTGTTGATCTGCATGATTATGACCAGGAACTGTGAAGTTGTATTATCTTGACTAATGGTATTTCAGATGATAAAAGTTGATGATATTTTTACTAAAAAGAGAAGCGAGTGGACATTATAGTCTGCATTATTCTTCTAATAGATTGCTCATTCTGCTGCTATTATTGATCTGAACATTGTTCAAGAATTTAACTGCAGTTTTTGATATAAACCTTGTAGTCTATTGTATTCTATCAAGAACTCAACTGTTAAAGGCTAATGATAATTTATTCGTCATTATCTTAGTCATGATATTTCTTACCGGGCTATTTGAGTTCACCCTTTCTTTTGTTACATTGTTTTTCAACAGGAGATGAGAATGTAGCTGGCTCTAGCCGGGAAATGGAGTGAGTCCGAGAGATAGCTACCATAGTCTTCACGTGTTGTAAAACAGTGTGACAATAATAGTGAAAACTTAGTTATGTATTATTATACGCTGTAATGTTGAACGTTGTTCTACTTTGTAATAATTTTGTTGTAATCTTTTGACAACTCAAGTTTGGACTGTGTGGGCCTAAATTTAGGGGTGTCACAATTATTATTGTTATTGTTGTTGTTGTTATTGTTATTAAATAAAAATTTATTTTTAAAATACTTCAAATTAATTTTTAAAAAGAAAAACTAGTCTTTTTTTTTTTTTGTATAACGGAGATGTTATTATTATTATTATTAAATTAAAATTTATTTTTAAAATATTTCAAATTAATTTTTAAAAATAAAAACTACTCTTTTTTTTTTGTATAACGGATATGTTATTATTATTATTAAATTAAAATTTATTTTTAAAATACCTCAAATTAATTTTTAAAAAACAAAACAAATCTTCTTCTTTTTTGTGATGGAGGGGGTATTATTATTATTATTATTATTATTATTATTATTATTATTATTGTTATTATTATTATTATTATTATTTTTAGTGATGCAATTGTAAATTTATCTCCAATTCAATGATAAAAATAATATTTAATACTTTCACGTTATTTTTTTGTTAAATGGTTAACGGTCTTTGACGAAAATTTTACTTTTTATAAAAAAAATTGAGTAAAATAACGCAATTATAAAAATATTTAGTATAATAATACATATATAAATTAGAATTGAGTACATTGAGAAAAAATTGATTTTACCCCGTTGAAAAACAATGTCAATTTAATTAGTGAATCTCGAGTTGCCGAATATATATATATATATATATATATATATATATATGCAACCCAAGTATATATATATAGATTGCGACTTTTAATCAATCAATCTACAGAAATACAAAGGTGGAAAGTGCAAAGATGCTATTCCATTCTGGGGTCTACTATCTATATATGGTCAAACTATCATCAATCAGAACAAACGTTTGTGGTATATGTCGATCGTACCCATGAACAAAAGGAGGAGATTAATTGGTGTTAAATCATAAAAGATAATAGCCATACCATACTTTACCAAAATCATCAGTGTTTTAGTCGGACCTATAAATTAGAAAAATTATGACTTATTCTTAGAATATGATTACAGTATACTTTATTTTTTTTATATAAAATTATATCTTATTTTTAGAGTATGACTACAGTATACTCTACCTTCTCACGTAAGAGTGGGGTTTACACGTGGTGGAATCCGTGTGGAACTCATCCTCATATAAGAATGGTGAAACATACCGTAATTATATTCCAGGGATATAGAATAACACCTCTATAAATTGACTCATATCTCACGTACAGAAATAAAAATATAAAATATTAAATTAGAAATAAAAAAAGAAAAAAGGAAAAAAGAATACTAAGAATATATGTCTATACGTGATGGGGCCCGTGTGGAACTCATCCTCATGTGAGAGTGGTGGAGCATATTGTAGTCACTCTAAGAGTATGAAATAACACTTCTATAAATTGACTCATATCTCACGTACAGGAATAAAAATATAAAATAGAAAATTAGAAATAGAAAAAGGAAAGAAGAAGACCAAGAATATATATATATATATATATATATATATATATATATATATATAATGGTTCAAAATTATATCTCTTAAATAATATATTATCTTCTTTTAATATTATTTACAAAAAATTAAAATAATGTCATTTTGATAAAAATATACTATTTAAAAAAAATATAATATTTAAAAAATATATTTTAAATTCGTTCTTTCTATATATATCTAGATATTTTTTGCGAGTACAATGTCTATTTTATGTAGCAAAATTATGATGATGATGTGATGCCTACGGCCTTAAAAGATAGATATTTAATTGGTAATGTATTGTTGAATGTTGCTTGTTTTGTGTGTGTGTGTTATATGTGTAAATATATACTTTAAAATACATTTTCCACTTATATTTTTTTTTGATCGGCAAGTACATTTTTCACTTGTTTATGTCAAAAAAATGAATAAAATGAAAATAGATATAAGTACAAATAAAATTGATTTGAATCCATATTTAATAGTTGTAGGCACGGAAATTGCGTACCTTGCTAGGGTTAAGGTTCGTAATTATGGTGGAAGCGAGAAATTCACAAAAGATACAGAATTGGTTGAAAGATTGGAGAGGGGATCGAAAAGAATCGGTGAGCAACTACTAAAGTAACACGTGGCAGAACTCCAGGATCACGGGGTAACCGCTGGTGTCCCGGAGCCGTAACAGGTGTTTCGAGTAAATTCCAAATAGACAAGCTAATACTTTTATTTACTCGATGAGGAGTCGATCACAAATTCTCAATTCCTTTCGACGTCCTTCTTGTTGAGAGAGAGAAAGAGTGATTCTATATGGCTAGAATTCTCAAGTCTTTTTCCTTCCAAATGTTTCCCCTCCTTCACTTGTTAGGTGAATGATATTTATAGGATCCATGACATGTGTCAGACACATGTCAAGAGTAAAATTTTCAGAAATCCCTTAATGATAAGAAAATTCCTGAAATATCCCTGGTTACCCAGGTAATGCCCAAATTACCCAATTCTTCTAGCTACCAATCCAATCTCTCAACCGATTCCCAAACACGAGTAGTCTCCACGAGCCTTCTGCCTTGGGACTCATGACAACAACTCTTAAATTATATTTTTTGATCTTTAGCTGTTCGTTGTCCGTTATTTTATTTTAGGTCATTCAATATTAACCCTAATTTCATTTATGACCATTTAATGTGAATCTTAATTTTATTTCTGGGCTCGCAGTAGTACAAGTACATTTCTAGGGGTTGCTAGGGAGGATACTTAAGCATGCAGAGATACAAGCTATGCCAACAGTGTACATCCCAAATAATGCTCAGGGAGTCGGGGTATGTATCCAGTAGACATGAACATACGTCCTAACAACACAACAATGCTCAGTGCATAGCAGCATATAACAACATACATCCGAATAACAGTATACATATGACATATGAACACATATCTCGATACAACAATATACAATAATTTCAATATACATTCCAATCAATTTAGGCTAACAGTATACATCCCAATATAGCAACACAATATATGATTTGTTCAATATATTTAGGGCTATACAAAATTAGCATTTTTTTAACCCTAACTACAAAAAAAATAATTAACACCTAACCCTTTAATTGAAGGTAACAATGGAAACCAAAATAATGCAGCCTAAATCTAAAAATCTTAGGGTTTTTATGGATAAATTAGGACTTTTGGGGTAGATATAAAATAATATTAGAAAATAGATGAAAAATGAGAAGAGATTTGCAAGAGATCGGTGAGGAAATTAAAAGAAGAAAAAGCGGAAGAATGAATAACCCAAGCGCAGAGAGAGAGAGAGAGAGAGATGAAGGAAAAAAGAAATGAAAAAAAGACTGATTGGTCTTGGGTTAGTAAAAAAAAATAATTATTTTTAATAAAATTTTATTGAAAATAATTCCTTCAGAAATAAGGTTATTTTTTACGAAATTCTGTTTATATTAAATTGCCGCACACAAGAATAATGCCGTCATAACCAAAGGTTTAACCTTGACAGAATTTCTGATGAAAAGTCTTAATTTCAATGAATTTATCATCGATAAAATATTCTGTCAAAACTAATTTAATTTTGATAAAATTATTTACGTCAAAGATAAATCTTTCGGAATTAAAAAATATTCTTGTAATATAACCTAGGAACCCCTAAAAGATTTAAAGTTGCAACTCATGATTGCTTTTTTACTGTTATAAACCAAAACAAAAGAACAAACATGGACGTACAAAATTCGAGGCTTAAAATTTTAGGGTATCATTTTAATCATTTAGGGTTAGCTACCCCACCATTCTTTGATGCTTTAGGTATATATGGCAAGGCAATAATTGATCCGCCAACCAAAAAGGAAAGCAAGCAATTAATGTAGTAGTAGTCGATAGAGAGTCTAGTGGCCAACCAGCAACAAACATCTTTGATAAAGTTAATATAGTTTGGGATCGAAGGTGGCGCGTGATACTGCACTGTATGTCCGAATTCGTACATATGAAGTGACCTGATAGTAAGTTTAGTTTGCTCCATTTGTATATCTCACACGTTGGACAACTTTTTTCTTAAAGTTTTCGACCAAAATATATATATATATATATATAAAGAGAGATGAAATGATCGATAGTTATATTTGTAAAAATAACATACTTTCATGACACATTTTTTTAACTTAAATTTAATTTAATGGCCAAATATTTTATTCGTACGCATAATTAAATTACGAACGAAAACATAATTTTTCTTTATATTCTCTTTTCAAAAATATAATCATGCATCCTGCTTTGAATAAAAGCATGCACAACACGTCAACACCAATCTTCATATATTATTGGAGGTGGAAAGAAAGAGCACGCTCCTTTTTAAGAAATTTCATTTAATTGATTAATATTTTGATAATTTGTTATTTTAAAATTTTTAATGAAAATCAAACATATGAATCGAACAAAACTCATTACTTACATGTCACGAATCCCGTAAAATTTTAATAAAAGTAGTACTATATGGACTACCAACTCCTTCACTTACCTCATGTCCATTGTAAATATTTCATCCGTTTTTAATTATAAAATTATTATTAATTTTTAAAAGTCAATTAAATATATTTTTAAATACAAAATTGAGATAATTTATTAAAAACTGTAAAATAATAAATCTTATAATGAAAAATATTTTTTTGATAGTTTGCAATAGTTATTATTGTATTGACTAAAACTAATATAATTCATGTTAATTTTGAACTTAAAATGTTTTAAATTGATTTTAAAAAATTAATTATAACATTTTATTTTAAAACTAATAGTGTATTAGTTTTGAGTTTCTTATTACGAATTGAGCTTAATTGTGTAGAACAAAATTACTCTACCAATTGGGACCAATTCACCAAGCCCAATAACTGTGGAGGCCTGGAATGGAAAAGACATACTCGTTAATAAACCTATAATGGGTAAAACTATGTGGAGATTAAAACCGGACCAAAAGGGGTTTTGGTCCAAGATACGAACCAAGAGATATTTGCATAGTTGGAGGAATTAGGAATATGGTTTAAAATGGTAGTCCTGTAACCTTGTGGGAGGATAACTAGACTGGGACAGGTATCTGATTATTCGATTATAATCGAATTGAATAAGTTATTTGATTATAATCGAAAATCGAAATTATCAAAAATTTAATATTCAAACAACTAACCAAAAACTGAACTAACCGATAACCGAAATTAAATTTCATTTTTTGTCAAGCAAAAAAATTCTAAATCTCACTGGTCACGGATCCTTTATACGAAGTGCAAAGATCTCAGCTTTGAGGAGATTGGGTAAACTGTAGTGTGCTGGTACATTGTAAATAGTAATATAATTTAGTTTCAGGCTCTGTTTTGTAAAGAATGACAGATACCATTTACTAAAAATGCTCTAGTTTCAGTGACAATACAAGGCTACAAGTTGTAGCATGACAGTTGTCTATGAAGAAAGAAAGGAAAATTATAGTAATGCTCTAAATTGAATGCATCATCTCTTATTCATTTCTTATCACTGGAGTCAATTATGAATACTAGCTCATTCAAAACCATTAACGTAAGACGGGCACTGTGCATTTGGGAGCCACTGACATCCATGGGTTTCCAATTTGGCATTCAACATCAGCAAACGTTTGCTTGGACAAAAATATGGCAAGTCTTCTACACTGCTATCTAATTTATTTTCAGTCTTCCAAATTACTCAAAAATGCTTGGACTAATTTAGTTATTCCGTTATCCGAATAACAAAAATTCAAGAACTAAACTCAAACCCAAAAATCAAATATTAAAACGGGTATAACCGAAATAAAAAAAAATAACCGAATAACCGAAATAATTCGATTAAAAATTTTCTTTTCGATTCGGTTATTCGATTTTATTCGTTTTTTGCTCAGTTCTAAGGACAGGTGTACTTCATCTCTTTTAGTTGGGTCTTTAAAAGTCACAGATGATAAATTAAAGGGATTGATATTTTTATAAATAAAAATAATGGTTTTATAAAATATCTTTTATATGAATAATAAATGAGACGTACACTAATGTAAGAAATTTTTTATAAAAATATTAAATTTTATTTTTATAAAAATATCAATTCCCTAAATTAAAAGTCAATAGGTGCAGTCTCCCACAGGACTAGAACTGGACCAAAATTTTCAAGCCCATCCCAAGAAATATCAAATAAATTATTTTCATCTCAGTGTCCCATTACAAATAATTGAAATTGTTGAACAGATAAGCTAGCAGTAGTGACAGGGCCTCCTGCTCTCTGTCTGATCATTGTTTTTTTTTAATATATATTTTAATTTTAACGGTTCTATGAACTTGCTAAGTTGACATATTATTTCATTATAAACAACAACAAAATTAATAAATATTTTCTTGAAATATTTTTTATTTAATGAAAAGAATTTCATTTAACAAAAAAAATATATGAAAAGAATAAAATAAAAACATATAAAAACAAATACCAGAAACCAAATTGTTAAAAGATAAAGATGGGTATGACCATGCTAGAGCCTGTGCAATTCCGTCCTTGATTTTAAAGGAGAGTCAAACTTACCGACAAATGTCTAAGTTTGACTATAATTACGGATTGACAATTTAGTTTATAATCTTCTCCAATTACAAATATGTGACTTCGCATTAAAAAAAAATAAACAAAATAATTTCTTTAAGGGACGTTGCATAAATTCAAGAATTACTTAAGTATTTAATTAAAACGTAATTTATCTATCTATACCTATATCTATATTATAAAACTTTCATAAGAGATTTGGTATATATGTGCCCCATTTTTTCCATTCTTCTTTTGTTATTGCAATTTTAATCATAGGAAACTGATATTTTTATACGTAAGACTCACATATTAATTATTGTTGAGAGACATGATTAATTTTTATGTAAACTCTACGTGTAAAAATATTAAAAATTATAATAAAAATATTTTATTCTGTATAATTTACACACGCAGATAATAGCACTACTAATATACTAAAGCTGTTCGCGCAAACACACGCCTAAAATAACTAAATTGTGCACTTAAATAAAATGAGAAAACATCAATAATTGGCCCTTTTTTTCGTTTCACGAGAAAAACCAAATGATAGGTACGTTCCATAGCCATCAAATTTTATGGATTAACTAATACATCTCTAACTGTTGATCATCAATTACATAGATTTCTTATACTATAACAAAGAACTTTGATATGCCCAATAATTTTCTCAATAATCTTATTAATGATTTTTATAAAAAATAATAAGATTTATCTGAGACTCACCACTTATATGATAAATCTTATTATTTTTTATAAAGGTCATTGATCATTACAAAACATTATTACTCATATCTCTCTCCTATAATAAACAACTTCTAACTATATTTTTCTCCATACGCTATATTTGAGAAAGTCTATTGTTATATCAGGCTGATTCAAGATAATTTGGGATTTAAAGTGATATTTTTAAATAAAAATTTTTATATTTGGTATATTTTTTATTGATTTTTATGGTCAAATTGACCATTTTCAAATTAATACATCTTATTATTATTTAATATATATAAAGCCTATAAATATTATAAACTACATACAATTTAGTACTAATCTCAATGTTTACTTTTTTAAAAATTTAAATATATGTATTTAATTATTAACTTTAAAAATTGTCAATTTGACTACAAAAGTCAATGAAAGACTTTTATCTTTAGACGGAATGAGTATTAATATTTTTTTTATTTAAATAAGGCCTTTTTTATATACTGTTAATTTTTTGGGTTCTTTACAGTAATATACAACAATTAAGAAAAAATACAAGATTAGTGCATCCACAAAATAATTACGAAAAGAGTGTAATGTAATACTTATATTAAATCATTTCAGTTTCACAAAATCCCTTAAATTAAGAAAAAATAAATTAAATTTTACAAATCTCTTAAATCAAGGAGAAGTAAATTAAATTATTTCAATTCAATTTCTTCATCTCTCTCTCCTACTTTTGACTCCACTAGTATATCAATGCCATTAAGTATAATTAAAGTCATCTCCTCCAAAACTTCGTCGAGTTCGTCTTCACGTTCATGATGGCGTCAATAATCGGCGCCGTCATAACCCTAGCCAATCCCTTCTACACCACCGCTGAGATTTAATAGGAAGTCATAGTTAATCACCACCCTGAAGAAAAAAAGAAAACCATAATCGTTACATAATTAAGTTATAATAAGCGTCGATAAACAAGAAATATAGGTACATACCGAATATAAGTAAATTCAGGAATTGGTTATTTTCATACTAATGTTTGGTTACCACCATACTAGTGTTTGATTATCTAGAGTTACTGTACGAAAAAACTAGTTACTACACATTCAGGAATTGGTTACCTCTATACTAGTGTTTGGTTACCTAGATTTATTACACGAAAAAATTAGTTATTACACATTCAAAAATTGGTTTCCTTCATACTAGTGTTAGTTACCTCCATACTAATGTGTTGGTTACCTCCATAATAGTGTTTGGTTACCTCTGTACTATTGTTTGGTTACCTAGATTAAATGCAACAAAAAATCAACATGCTATTATTTTGTTACCTCCATACTAGTGTTTGGTTACCTGGAGAAATCGAGAAATTCAACTATGAACGTGAAGACTCCATTGGCGCCACCATGAGAGTGAATACTCCATTGACACCACTCTTGATGCCACCATGAACGTGAAGACTCCATTGACGCCACCATGAGCTTATTAGTAGAGGTGTAGAAGGGATTGACGGTGGTTATGACGACGTCAATCATTGACACCACCATGAACGTGAAGATGAAGTCGAGATAGCGGCGGAAAAAATGGAAGAGAGAGAAAGCGGCGTATAAAGTTTTGGAGAAGATGAAAAAAAGTGGCAAAGGAAGAGAAAATAGAGGATGAAGGAAAGAGAAAGCGACGGAGGAAGTTTATAGAAGATGAAAAAAAAGAAATATCAAAGTATTTGGTGATGTAGATATTGTTAAGTAATTTGAATTTTGAAATTTAGAACCAACTACCCATTAAATCACCTAACTAAATTAAAGAAACAACAATGCACTAATTTGAAAATTAAATATTAAAGATGCACTAATTTTATAAATATTTTATGTATGCACTTTTGTTGTAATATTTTCTATTTTTTTTAGGTATTTAATATTTAGATTAGACTATGAGCCCTAAAGGATTGATTGGGCTTATATTTTTATAAGATATTTTTTATATAAATTATTTATAGTGTTTAAAAATTTAGGGTTTTCTTTTGAAATGAGACCTAAAATCCATGTATAGAGGTAATATTGTTATTTACATGTATTTAAATTATATCTAAATTACTAAATTCTGTAAAAAAAAAAGTATCACAATAAATATTATAAATATTTTAAAAATTAAAATAAAAAAAAAAATTGGAACCCCACCCCCAATTTGACCACAAAACTTTATTTTATGCCGTTTTATAATAAATAACTTTTAAGTTTTAATTAAATTGAAAGATAAATAAGTTGATTACGTTTTACAATCTATTGGAGTAGTTATTCATTGGGGTGCACACAAAATCGACCAAAACCGAAAAATCGACCGGACCGAACCAAACCGTTACTATTTCAAACCGAAAAATATAAAACCGAAAAACCGAACACTATAAAACTAAAAAACCGAAACTAGTTCGGCCGGTTTGGTTTGGCTTCTCAAAAAACCGAAACCGACCAAACCGACCGAACAATTTAAAATTATAATATAATTTATATACTTTTTTAATAAATATTTATTTTATATAATTATATATTTTTATTGTGATGAATTTGCAAAACTTCTATCCTAGTGAGTGAGTGAGGTGATTTTTGTTTTTCGGATTTAGAGAACTTCTATTATAATTAGTAGTTATTGAGTTAGTGATTTATTAATGATTATGAAAAATTGACAATATAATAAATATCAAATTATTAATTACGAATAACCGAATAAACCGACCGATTTAACCGAAATGGAATAAACCGATAACCGATTACGATATAAAAATTTGGGCGGTTTTGGTTTTTAATTTTTTATAACCGACTTAAATGGTTTGATTATTTTTTTTCCCAAAAAACCGACCAAACCGACCGTGTGGACCCCTAGTTATTCATATAGGACTCCCGTCTATTAGCTGTACCAGTTAAATATCAACTTGGTTTTCCAATCTAAACACATTTCATGGTTATGTATCCTTAAGAAATCCAACCAATCTGAACATAGATCTCCTCACCTCCTAGTTGTAGTATTACACATACATAATAATTATATGTATATGTAGAAGCTAAATACAAGGTATAGTCTTTATTGCGAGCTCTATTCAGGGAGTGCGTACGCTACCTAGCAGCAATGCATGCTCGCCTTTACTCATTCTCTCTCCTGTTAGACTTCACCCCCTTTCCTCAATCTCATCCTCAGTTTCTTGGATTTTTCTAAATCTGCATTTAATTATTTTTACTTGGTCTTGTTCATTTACTGTAAAATCATAAAACCCTCAATCCGATCTGATGGGTTTCACCCAAATCTGTTAAAAATTCTATCTTTTTTTCAGAAAGACTACCGAAAACCCTTTTCGAAACAATCAATTTATTTCCTTGAAATCTCGAAGCTTTAATTTCACCATGAAAATTACCCAAAAAGATACAGGGAAACTCATTTGGGATCAAATGAGAAACCCATCAGGCACCCCCATTTCTGCTACTAGTACACAAACCCGAGCTTTACCAAAGCTAATGGTTTGGCTAATCTTGTTTGTTTCGGCCACTTATGTTATTTACACTCTCAAGCTCGCTAATTCTCGCTCTTGCGATGATGATATCTTCCCCACGATTAATTACAGAAGCCTTTCTCTCCTCCCATCAGATTCCAATTTCACACTTTTATCAAATTCTTTGATTCACAATCAAGCCCTAGTATCTAAAAGTGGAGAAACCCACCGGAAAACTGAGCTCAATGACATCGTTTTCGGCATTGCGGCCTCGGCCAAGCTTTGGGAAAAGCGAAAAAAATATATTAAGCTGTGGTGGAAGCCTGAAAAATTGCGGGGGATTGTTTGGCTAGATAATCCTGTTAAGACTCACAAAGATGAGGCCTTGCCGCCGTTGAAAATCTCCGGCAACACGTCTCGGTTTGCTTACAAGAACCGGCGGGGGCACCGGTCTGCTATTCGGATATCAAGGATAATATCAGAGACTTTCAGGCTGGGGATGGAGAATGTGAGGTGGTTTGTGATGGGAGATGATGATACAGTTTTTGTGACAGAGAATTTAGTGAGAATTTTAAACAAGTATGATCATAATCAGTATTATTATATTGGGAGCTTATCTGAAAGTCATTTACAGAATATTTTTTTCTCATATGGGATGGCTTATGGGGGTGGCGGTTTTGCTATTAGTTACCCATTAGCAAAGGCTCTTGAGAAAATGCAAGACAAATGTATTCAGAGGTATCCTGGATTGTATGGATCTGATGATAGAATGCAGGCTTGTATGGCTGAACTCGGTGTCCCACTCACTAAGGAAGTAGGTTTTCACCAGGTCTGTATCTCTTTTATCTTGTTTTTGGTTGTTCTTACATTTTCTGTTTTGGATGCATTTTTTTTCTTAAAACAGAAAATTTTATCTGATCATTAATTTAGGGCCGACAATGCAGATGGAATTATTCTTATCTGGGCGACTTTTATGGGTGATTTTTATTTGTGAATCAGAGTGCAATAAAATTTTGGTGCATTTAAATAGAATGTATTGTACTATGAATTTCTATTTCATTTAATTAGTGGTACTATGTGATGTTAGTAGTAATGGAGCAACTTCTTCGCCCATGACTGATTCTCAGAGATTTTTTCCCTGTGCAATGTTTATGAAGATAATGATAATCAATTTATTTACTTTTCACTTTGACAATACTAGTGGGTTTGAACCTTTTCAGTTTCCTGTCGGTTAATTACCCCCAAATTGGCACTGTTCTAAAGGCACGATATCGTGGTAGGTATTATTGAGTTGGTACAGGTGGGGTCCTCAGTCAATCATCATATGATATTTGGGATCAATATTGCTAAATGTATGTTGCTATGTACAACATCCATATTGTGGAATGAGTAGTGGTAGTTGATAAGTGGTAGTGCGATGTGGTAGTTTAGTTGAAGATTTGGTAATTATTTAATCATTGTCATGAAAAGTTGTTAGTTTTAGTTGTTACTAAACTCTTAACAGTAAATCTCTTCTTGTGGATGACCTTCCAGTATGATGTTTATGGAAACTTATTTGGACTTCTTGCGGCGCATCCAGTGACACCATTGGTGACTTTGCACCACCTTGATGTGGTGGAGCCAATATTCCCCAACGTGACCCGGGTGGAAGCCCTGCGGCGACTTACAATTCCAATGAAGTTTGATTCGGCAGGTCTCATACAACAATCCATTTGTTATGAAAAAATAAAGAGTTGGACCATTTCAGTGTCCTGGGGATTTGCCATTCAAATTTTCCGCGGAGTTTTATCACCTCGTGAGATAGAAATGCCATCGAGGACGTTCTTGAATTGGTATAAGAGAGCAGATTACACTGCATATGCTTTCAACACGCGTCCAGTTGCTCGAAACCCCTGTCAGAGGCCCTTTGTGTTTTACTTGTCAAGGGCGAGATTAGATTCTATCACCAATCAAACAGTGACTGTATATGATCGGCATCGTGTTCCTCATCCTGCGTGCAAATGGAGTATGACATCTCCTTCAGAAATTGATAGAGTAGTGGTTTATAAGAGACCTGATCCACATCTATGGGATAGAGTAAGCACTAATTCACCTCTAATACTACTTCAATTCTCAAGTATTGCCATCAAACATATACTATAACACTCATAACAGAACCCAATATCTGTTGTTAAAGATAAATGTGATTTTATAGTGTGACCGTGACATGCTTATTTGCTGCAACCATGGTTGCTTCCTGGGCTTCTTTTAAAATGTGAAGACTTTTTTTTTTTTTGATTTGTCAATCTGCACCCTTGTCTAAGACCCTAAACTAGAGAGTGATTAGCACGGGCCCAATCCTCAGCCTTTTATAGTAGCATTTTGAAAAGGGAAGTGATATTTTCACAGGGTTTTTTGATATTTTTACATATAAACTGTCATTATATACCTACAGTGACGGTCAAGATTATCATTATAGACCTGTAGTCAGTTTCCTTTTGAAAAACATGTCTTTAGCTCTGTTGTTGTGTATATCAAATAATTGTGATGTGCGTCTTTTTCTCATTGTTTTTGTTTTATCTTTTGCCAGTCCCCAAGGAGAAACTGTTGTCGGATATTGGAGTCGAAGAGAAAAAACATGGTTTTGGATGTGGGTGTCTGCAGGGAAGGTGAGATCAGTGAAATATAAGGATAAGCCACTGGACGAGGACCTTTTTTTCTAGAATTGTAATTCACAATTGTTCATTTTCATTCTTAGCTTTATTCCTTAATTTATTAATTTTCACGCCATTTCTGGCAATGGTCTTGCCAGGTTCATTGACAAACAATCATTAGGGAAAGAAATGATGAACGTAAAAAGTCGTGGGGCATAATTATAATACATATATAATGTTTATGCATATATGTCTAATTAGGGACAGGATCACTATCCTTTAGTTTTATGTTTCCATTAGTGAGAGGTTGAAATGATGTTGCAGTAAAAAAATTCATGGTATTTTTTACCCTGTAGCATTTAGAACTCTTGGTCACTTGGACGTCAATAAAGGCCCCCTGGGCAAGTAGAGATGGTGTTATGAGTCTTAGCCCTGCACATTATAAATGCTTCCCGAAAAATTATTCAGTGATCTGGACACCATTACGTGATGTCTCAGGTCAATTATATTTTTTTATTTTAGTGGTGTTTTATGGTTTATAGTTCTTGGTCCACTGAAATAGAAAGATGTGATGTGACATTGTTCAAAATTAGGACCGCTGAATAATTACTCATGGTTCCTAGTAGTGCTTGTCAGTATAACAGAAAAAGCAATACTTCCTTGTGTACTAAACTAGATAACTTAATGATATTGAATTTAATTAAAACAAATCATTTTGAAAATGACGGAGTAGTATTTTGGGAAAGTGAGAATTCATTATTTTACTAAAAACATATCCAATTTTGAGAGTGACATTTCACCATCCTACTTGTGGCACCTATCCAATTGCAAATTATTTTGCATCCGATAAGTGTCATCAGATCAATTCTGGAGTTGAGTTGTTGGAATCTTATTGCCGGCCGTTGGGCTCCAGTCATTTAAAAATTAACAATACTTTAATGATAAAAGATTAAATACAAAGGAGGAATTTAAAATAATATGAATGATAGTTATTAAATATAATTATTAGATTCATTCATATATAATAAAATATTTATTAATTATAATCGGACATATTATTTTATATTATTTTTTTTATAATTATACTATAACGAGTCTTCTTCAAAACTTGCATGTGATATATTTGGTATTTGGTCGGTTTGTCGAGCCTTGGACTTTATAATGTTATACTAGCGTTAGGAAATGTTACATTTAATTTCATTTTTAAGTCTTATATTATTACTTTTATAAAAACTAAATATATCAAAAGAAAAATTCTCTGGTTCCAATAAGGGTCAATGCATTACTTTTGGCAAGTGCCTCCTGTACATATTTAGTGCAGTAAATGATACTCCTATGTCGATAGGTAAGGTAAAAGAGAAGTCTTTAATGGAACTATAATGAATGGTCATCTTCTTATGTGGCAATCCTAGTTGAACGCAGTTGACAGATAGATACCCTTTTAAAGAAACCTTAGCTGCAACTTTTTATATCACACCACGACGACCAGAGACGTTTACTTTTTCCCAAAAATGAAAATTCACTCTTTTTAGGATGTTCCAAAATGGGAGCCCATTCAAAATCAATGTTTCGAATAGACAAATATCACCCTATTTTTCTTTTTGAATGCCCTAATTTAGTAAGATAATTTATCCCAAGGAGAAAAGGGGTAAATGGGCAAAGGGATAATTTACTACCTTCATCGCTATACGATAAACGTGAGTCGTACCGATTGACAAAGTGGTCATCATTGATAATGTTGAGATATAAACTTCTCCTAGAAAGTAGAAACTGTTTTTTATGGGTAGACTCTCATCCTGGACAAACGGAGATAATTCTGAAGGGTCACTAATGTAACAACTAATGATCAGTTCGATTTTGAGAGTCATCAGCATAGATGACAAAGGCAGATTGTACAATTCACTAAGATGATGTACAAATAATCAACACAATCAACAATAAATTAGGAAAGGATGAGAAAATCCTAAAAAAGGAAAGAGGAAGCACAATTAGTCTTCCTCCTCTTCATCATCCTCAGGCACCTCAATGTCATCTCCTATGCCTTCAAGCAATTGTTTGACGTCTTCCCCCAACTCCAATAACCTTTGTGCTCCGCTTCTCTACTTTGCTCTGCTCTTGTCCTAGGCACACAAGCAAATCATTCAATTCTGCCTCACTCTCCTTTCGGCATTCTTCCCTTGCTTCTGCCTTAATTGACTCGACATCAGGAATTGACGCGGCTCCTCCACCTTTGAAGCTTTAATTTCGTTCTCTAAATGGTAGTTTGCCTGCTCCAGACTAGTAGGCATCGGATAAGCTCTTCAGATCAGTCTCAGTCTGGCTTTTCTACATTTTGAGCATCTCCAATTGTTGGTATACCTCTTGAAGATCTCTATGAAGTGCCTCTGATTGGACTCTTTCTGAGCTCGCATTTACTTGAGGTTCAGAGTGGGATGAACCACCAGCACCGCCAGTCTTTGAAGAGTCATCTGCCAATGTTGCAATGCGGCTAAGGAGGTCCTAAATCAATGGAGAAAAAGAAAAAGAAAATTTCCGATAAAAGCACCAGGTCACAATTTAATCAAGCACCGCATCTCAAGTACAACTGAGTCCAACATGTGACAAAGTTGAAAATTGGAGAAAAACCACATGAAGTGCACGCCAATTTTTCCAATCTAAATTTATTAAAAATATAGATATTATATATATATAGACAAACTAATTATAACACTACCTGTATCTCAGAGTACTGCTTTCCAACAACTGCTTTCAGCCGCTTGCTACAATCTGCATCACTTTCACCACTCTTCTGTTCCAGTTCTGCTAGCACTACTGCCACCTTGCTCTTCGGATGACTCTACATCTCTAAAATGCTTTCCCTAATATCAGTTTCCAAACTCTTGATAAAGTTGACAAACTGAGAATCAAATATTGATGCAAGTATAGGATCTTCCTCATTCCTCTGATCAGTTGATTCATCATCATCAGCATCTTCTATCTCTGCCATACTAGCTGCACTGGATCTTGTTAGTGGTTTATGGGTTTCGGCTGGCTTTGCAGATGAAAAAACAAAGCTTTTATGCATATCATCGAATTTTAGTAAGTACGAGTAAAAGTCCAATTTTCTGGCTAATGGCATCAACAATGCCAAATGCATCCTTTCTAGCATCACTAGTTTTATTGTATATAACACATTCTCCAAAAGCAACACTGCCATCCTCCTTATGCACACTGTTGTGTTAGGATTGGATATTAACTCAAGGAGATATGTTAGGTGAGGATGTGAATCTAGAAAGCACTGCACAGCACTTGGATAATCAAAGAGCCATGTGACCAGTAGTTTCAGAATGATTGGTTGAACATGCAAATTCCCTGATGTACTTGATTTTCCATCATTGCCTTTCATGGAAAGAGGCAACAGCCAAGTATTTCATTGTACGGTGCAATAAGGGCTCCGGGGCTCCTAACGACAACATTGAGGCTTCAAGTTTAATTCGTAAAACCTGAATGAAATTCTAGGTTATGGTAAAACCATAAAAGAAGAGAGGGAGGAAACAATGTGCAGCCTCAGTCCAGATTAGCCCTTAATGCTGAAAATTAATAAATTATATGCAATTTTCTCAAACAATGGACCATATCCTAATTTTACTAGAAGCAAGAAAAATATAGGTGAGAATATGAGATCACATACTCAGCATACCTTTTCTTTGCATCGGATACTATCCTTTAGTACATAAGAAAGAACACTGGCAATTCTGCAACAAGTCTGCAATTCAAAAATTAGCTGGATGGTTTTCCATAACAAGTTCAAGCAAAAGCAACAAACGAGCTAATGTGATGTGTGGTGCCCATAAAACTTAAAAGACTATGAATATAGTAAAGAGAAGTTCCAATAACATGAGTGAGCCAAACAATTAAAAAATGGCCAAACAAACCAAGCATTGCATACTAAACCAATCAATGCTATCCCAAAAGGTTTCCAATATTCTCCTTACAAATGCACCAAGGCATTATACAATGGGGTTGAACACATTCACATTACTCAAGGCTGCTAATGAAAACAAAAAGAAAAGTGAACAGAACACTCAACATGCCATGACCCATCATCTGCATTTCCATTGCCTAGCAAAATCAATATGCAAAATATGAAGAATACCACATTACCTCAAGATCACCATCATTTTTGCTCGTGGTAAGGCCACGTTATAGCATGCTGCCAAAGAGAATATAATCAGAAGTTGCAGCAAGTTCAGTCACCAAAAGCAAAGGTAAAAGCCCGCACTTTTAATTGCAGATATTGACACATCATAAAAGCTCAAAATTTCCTCGAAAGAATGCTGCATTAAAATGCAAACAAATCAAACTAGCCGTCCAAACGACATGTTCACATCCTCCTCAAGTGGAGCATGAAGCATTGAATGCGGCTGAGGGATTAATGTGGATGCCATCATTTTTTGACCATCAGAGTTCGTCTGTTTCAAATTATGTGAATCAGTAATGTAAAAATGTAAATATACCTTCAAGAAACTATCAGAGATGCAACAAAAGAGTACATATTTTAATGATGGCGGAACACGCAGCCACTACCCTTAGGGTGTGCACCGAAGGCACAATAAAACTATACTTAAGAAAGAGAAATTAAACCAGCATTCATATGTAGAACATGTTCAACACCTGAACAAAAAAAACAATTCACTGGAAGATTAAATTCATCAAAACAAACCTCACAAAAGAACTTAAAAATATAGCCGGCAGCTAAAAATTCTTGCTCGCTAGAAGTTCGTTAGATGATTCGGAGGACAGAGTTTAGAGCAGGTTCTTCATATGGCTGCTCTCCGAGGACTTTGCTTGCAAAGGCATTAGGATTCTTCAAATGTCCTGCTATCAGATCACCAAATGCATCGTAAGGCCTGGCACAGTTACAAGCAAATTATCAATGTTAAAGTGTAAGGACTTCTTTATTTACTTATTAATTAGTTCCTCTTACTGACAGAATCTTTTGAGAAGGGAGTCGTGATGTTTATTTATTCATGATTTACAGAATATGCTGCGCGTTATTAACAGTCCTTTCAATTTTCGTCAATTTGCAACCTTAAAATCTTCTTTCCTCTGGATTTGGCAAGTTTGAATCTTTAAAATTAATGGCCTAAAATTTCAAAACCTGTACAATAAGCCCCTTGAGAGGACAACATAGATGAGTTTTATTTCTTATTTTCAAAATTTTGTCTATTCAGTTCTAGAGGTCAAAAGCATGTACTCTTAAAAAATAATGCAAATCTTAATAGCTTCTTTTGTTATCCTTTCTAATCTAAAGTAACTAAATGGCTATGTTGGTAATTGCCCACCTTGACTTTGGAAATAAAAGTAAATTATAAGGTCTTATATTTAAGAAAGAAAAGGATGAGAACACAATTGTATACGGTATTGACCCCCTTAGATTATGTTTGGCAGACTGGAAAAAAGAACGGAAAGGAAAGAATTGAAATCCTATTATACTCCATTTCTTTACTTCTATTTTCTATTTTTTGCTCTATGCTTTACAATTCATTTATACCTAAGAGTAGGGTTTCAAATCCTAGTCTTTCTGTTTGTTTCTGATTTGCCAGCACACTCTTAATCTGATAATAAAATAACACTAAATATTATATTTTGATTCCTGTAGCCATTAATCCAGGCACCGTCCTTGGGGGGTAAGCAAAAATTAGTCTTCTGAATAAACTTTGTATTTCGCAAGGTTTTATGATTGATTTAATGTTTCTCTTTTTTACAGCTCATGAAGTTTCTGTTGATAATGTTGTTCCTTTTAAAAAAAAATAATTTCTTTGGGGGGTTCTAAACAGCCAGAATGTTAGTATTTTTGAGCAGCCTTGCACCCAGGTTTGAGATTAATCCTTTTCTTTTATATATATATAAGTTGTAACCTTTGCTTCCATGGAGTTACTTACACCCTTGTAACTAGGGATTAAAATTTGAGACGCTTGAGTGTGCACACATTTGTTAAAGCAGCCACCATATTACATTCTTAATGAAAGCTAGTCATCTTACCGCACACCACACAGCAACAGGAGCCCTTTGGCTTTTGACTCCCAACATTAAAAGATGATCCAAAACTTTTCTCTACAACCAATAAAATATTTTAAGTGAGAGATGATTCAAGATAAGATTTTTCAGGTGTACGGTGTACCTTACCACAGATAAAATTTGACAAACCTGAACTAAGACGGTTTTATTCGTCAGTTTATTAGCATCTTTTCCAGGCTCAGTTTCTGGACTTCCCATCATTAGCAAACTAATGGTTTCTTCTAACACACCGAGTAGATTTATCGTCTACTGGTTCAAAGGATAAAAAAATAATTAGCAAGACTTCTTCAAATATATGAAAATATATTCAACTTTCCTTACACAAGCAAGAACATGTAGAGAGATCAGGTGAATAAAATCAGTACAACAAAACAAATTAGAAACACTTGAAAATTTAACCTTCTGTTGGGTAAGGCTGTATGTACTCCCTCTGAGCTTCTGGTGTGATGTCGCAAGCACCCAAAAATAAAATCTTACTTTGGAAAAATAAATATGTAGTAGTGCAAGTAAGAGTCGATCCCACAGAGAATGATTATTTAATTTTATGTTTTTGCAAATAAAAAACTAGGGGGATTTTTGAATCAAAGAAATAATTTAAATCAAATTAACTAAAATAATTATGCAAGTAATTTAATGAAATAAATGATGAGAAAAAGCCTTGGTTTAAGTTAATATCCACCATCAAGAATTTACAACTGATCACTGATGCAAAAATAAATCAATTAATATTTTAAAGATTCACCGTAGAAAGAACTACCCGCAGGTGGAATAATTTTTCTCCTCTCTCCTTAATTTTAGATAAGTAGAGCCACTTGGTCTAAATATCCTTACTAATAAACAACCTCCGGCACTTGCTAAAGATTTAATTTAATAGCAGCATAAAGAATTAGAGAGATCGTTGAACTAAACAACACAAGCCACTTGTTTGCATTTAATTTAGATGAATATTCTTCCTAAGATAAAATAATCTTTTGATCTGCAAAATAATTATTAAACTTAGTTGCTTCAAAAATAGCAGTAGATTAATATGAATAATAAACTAGTAGCGCTCCTAACAATTAAACAAATCAATCATAAAATTAAGCATAGAAGAATATTCAATAATCAAAATATAAATTGAACAATTAAAATAAATTAGATCTCACAGTGTATAAATCTTGATGGCTTCAATCACTTAAACCAAGAAAAATAATTTAGCTACTCATGATTGTAGAGAACACTAAAGAATGGAAGAGAGAATTTTATTATAAGAAAAGTTGTGTATTACAATGTGTGTCAAGCCCTCTATTTATAGGCTCCAAAATCCTCCTAAACCTAGTTGGAATTAATCTTTCCAAACCCTAATAGGATTTAAAATACAAATAAAAATAAAAGAAAAAGAAAAATAATTATTATTCTAACCCTAGTTGGAATTAAAATCCAATTTGGAATCAAAAAGTAGCAAATTCGCGAAATAATCTGATTTGGGAGAATTAACGCGCCAAACAAACGCGTCCTTCGCTACAGTGACCGGCCGCGTCATCAGCCCGCGCGCATTGCGCGGTATTGGCCTCAAAACGACGTCGTTTTGCTTCCGGTTCCTGCTACTGTTTCGCGACCGCGCGCATTGCGCGTACGCTGTGATGAAACGGCGTCGTTTTGATGACCGGCAGTCCATCCCCGCGCATTGCGCGGTCGTATCTTTTTCCGGAAATTACAGAAATGCCACCGGTGCTGGTTAATTACCATTTTTGCCTCAGATTCTTGCGGAATTTGCAGATTTGCCCTCCGGTTTTGCTGAAATTACAGAAATGCCCCCAAAAGCTTATTTTTCCTACAAAATAAAATATAAAATAATTAAAAATAAATAAAAATAATATAAAAATACTAAAAATCCTAAAAACACATAATAATAAATAAAACACCTAAAACACTAAAAATAAATAAAAACACATAAATAAAAATAAATATAAAAATACTATAAAATTACCTAAATTAACATAAATTAATTAAAATCCTATAAAACCTATTAAAATCAAAATAAACTAGATAATTAAACATTTAAGCACACAATAAATATAAAAACTAAGTATTAGGGCATAAAAATACCGTATAATTTAACCCTATCAAATACCCCCACACTTAGTTTTTTGCTCGTCCTCGGGCAAAATAAAAATAAAAACTATAAAAATAAAACTAATAACCAAACAACTCACTTGAGCAACAGAGCAATATAAATTTCAACATCAGCCTCAAAGATTTTTAAAATGATAACTCAAAGAAAATTTGAAAATCATGCAAAATCTAGAATTTTAACATATTTATTAATTCTACTTTACTCAAGACCTTTTGTGTGTGTGTGTATCCAAATGTATTAAACTAATCAAAACTCAGATAAGTTTAGGTTATTAATTACCTTATAAAAGATATACAACAAAACTCAAAATACTTATTTTTCTCATCACTTTCAGTTAATACAGACAAATATAAATCAGAAGTTCAAAAGGTTTTTAATCAATGAAGCATACTAGGATTATCAAATTTTTTTCTTTCAAATATTTTTTCAATTTTTTCTTTTAATGGGTGCATTTTATGCTCCATCCCATTTTTTTCTTTCTTTTTTTTTTCTTTCACGGTGAGTGCATTTTATGCTCCATCTCACCAACGAGTGCGTTTCACGCTTCATCTCGCTTTTTCATGTGTTTATGAGTGAGTGCGTTTTACGCTCCATCTCAACCCATCACAAGATTTTTCTTTTTCCTTCTTCAATAATAATCCTAGAAAAATTACCTAAATCATCTCCTCCAAATTATATTTTGTCTTATATTTCACTTTAAATAATAATCAAATAAGATATAGAGTTCAAAAATATCTTCCATAAGCATTTAACCATTTAAACTTTCTCTAAATTAAAACTAGCTCAAACAAATGGATATAAGTGCATAAAAATTTACAGAATCTCAAATAAAGTAATAATCAATAAAAAGTCAAAAATTCAAACTAAGCAAAAATTTATCATTTTTCCAAGAGTTATTAAATAAAAATCAAAATTTTATCATTGGCTAAAAATTAAAATTCCAATTAACTCATTGCTCAAGCGACACATCCTAAAAATAATAAAAAATAAAAATAAAAAAACTACCCCATTTTCGTAGGAAATACGGTTACACTTAGCATGTGCAACAAGCCTTTAAACCCCAAGGTTACCCCAAGTGGACGAGTTTTGTCTCGTGAGGGTTTGCAGTAAATTTACCCACAAAATTCAAAATTTCAAAATTTTTAAAATTTCCTAAAATTTGCAAAATATGGCCTAAAAATAACAAAAATCCTAAATCTCTTCCCCCACACTTAAAATTTACATTGTCCCCAATGTAAAGTAAAATGCAAAGAACAAAAAACACAAATAAATATAAAAAGAAAAAGGAAAAGAAATGCAAATCTGAGTTCTTGGGTTGCCTCCCAAGCAGCGCCTTTGTTTATTGTCCTTGGCTTGACAGCATGCTTAAACACTACGTTACTCCTTCCTCTTGAATTTTGACCATTTCATCCATCTTTACTTCATTTATCATAGTCTTGTTAAAACTCCCTTGCAGTGGATATAAAGGTTCTACTCCCTCTTCAATAAACATATATTCGAGACGATTAGGGAGATGCTTCAAATCTGGAATGTAATCCTGCAAAACAAAAGGTAAAGATTTCTTGTTAGGAACTGGTAAGTCAAAATATGGATCATTACCTGTGTTCGGAGAATCATTCACAGCCGCAACAATTTTCTTTAAATCAGCACTCAAGACTAACTCCTCTTTCTCTTTCCCAAGATTCGGACTAAATTTCGTTTTCAATTCACCCTTTCCATCAGTTGTAGAAACTTTTGCTGCTAAAGAATCAATCACAGCAACAGAGTAAACAGGATTATGACATTTCATGGCATCAAAAATATTAAATTTAACAATTTCGCCATCAAACTCCATTGTCAGTGTACCACTATGAACATCGATCTTAGCTTTGGAAGTCTTTAAGAAAGGTCTTCCTAACAAAATAGGAGCATTTTGATCGCCATTTTCCATATCAAGCACATAAAAATCAGCAGGAAAAATCAAATTATCTACTTGCACAAGAACATCCTCTACTATACCCTTAGGCTGAGTGCTAGACCCATCAGCCAACTGAATCACAGTACCAGTTCTATTTAAAGGTTCAAGTTGCAAAGAAGCATATATAGAATATGGCATGACATTAATAGATGCTCCTAGATCTAACATAGCCTTTTCAAATCTCGTGTTTCCTATCTTACAAGGGATAGTAAACATTCCTGGATCTTGACACTTTGTAGGGAGTTTTCTTTGAATTATGGCAGAAACATTTTTTCCTACTTGTACCTTTTCATATTTTTTAAGTGCTTGCTTTCTCTTGTGTGTACACAATTCTTTCAAAAATATAGCAAAGCGAGGTACTTGTTTAATTGCATCTAACAATGGAATTTTTACCTCGCAATTATGAAAAGTCTCAAATAAATCTGAATTTTTCTCGTATGTCCTTTTTTCTGTTAAAGCAAGAGGGAAAGGGGGTACCGGTTTATACTCAGAGAGAAGTGGAAATTTATGCTGAGGAGTACCATTGTGGACTAGAACATTGTCGTCCTCTTGACTGTTGTCTACCTCCTTGTTGTCTACTTCAACTTTGCTTGTCTCGTTTGGTGCAGACTCTGTCTTTGCTGGAGTTTCGATCTCTTTACCGCTTCTCAATGTGATTGCACTAACATTTGCTTTTGGATTTGCCATTGTTTGCGAGGGTACTTTTTCAGAATTTTGCGCCTCCAATCTATTAATGGCACTTGTCATTTGTCCCATCTGTGTTTCCAAATTCTGCAAATTTGCCTTCGTTTCCTGTTGAAATTGCAAAGTGTTAGTGCTAATTTGTTTAACTAAATCCTCTAAAGACACATTAGAATCAGATGATTGGCCCTGTTGTTTGTTAGGATATGGCTGTTTGTATTGTTGGTAGCTTGAGAAGTTTTGAGTCGCAGACGGATTCCCTTGTGGATTTCCATAGCCGAAATTCGGATGATCTTTCCAACCTGAGTTGTAAGTGTTTGCGTAAGGATCATATCGCCTTTGTGGTTGACCAGGGAAACCACCTACTGCATGCACTTGTTCGTGGGACTCCTCTTGAAGAGTGGGGCACATATCCGTCGGATGTCCTACGACCGCGCAAATTCCGCAAGCTTTCACTTGTTGCGTATGACCTACAGCCATTTGACGAACAACAGAGGTTAGGCTATCAATTCGTTGCTCAAGTGAAGAAATATTTACCTCATTAACATTCTTGGATGAAAAATCAAGCCTAGTGCCAAATTGTTGGGAGTTAGCAGCCATGTTTGCGATTAAGTTCCTCGCAGCTTCGGGCGTTTTGTCCACCAAAGCTCCTCCACTGGCAGCATCGATCATGCTCCTATCAGTAGACATGAGTCCTTCATAGAAGTATTGGATGAGGAGTTGCTCGCTGATTTGATGGTGGGGGCAGCTTGCACATAGTTTCTTGAAACGTTCCCAATAGTCGTACAGGGATTCTCCATGGTTCTGCCTCACACCACAAATGTCTTTCCTAATATTGGCTGCCCTTGAAGCTGGAAAATATTTCTCTAGAAATAGTCTTTTCATCTCTTCCCATGTGGTGATACTGCCAGAGGGTAGGTAGTAGAGCCAATCCTTAGCCAAATCTTTCAAAGAAAATGGAAAAGCTCTTAGATTGATTTGCTCTTCAGTCACTCCAGAAGGTTTCAAACTTGTGCACACCATATGGAATTCCTTTAAATGTTTGTGAGGATCTTCACCTGCAAGGCCATGAAAATTGGGCAATAGATGGATTAAACCAGATTTTAATTCAAAGGAGGTGTTATCATCTAAATTTGGAAAAATTATGCTTAAAGGTTGTTGATTCAAATCAGGGGCCGCAAGCTCTTTCAAAGTTCGATTCCTAGCCATGATTTCCATCGTCAACCTACACAACTCAAATAAAATATGAAAACTAGAATAATAAAAAAAAACTAAGAATAATTACTAAATTAAATTAATATTTACAAAAGCACAAAATTAAATTAGAATCATTCCCCGGCAACGGCGCCAAAATTTGGTGTGATGTCGCAAGCACCCAAAAATAAAATCTTACTTTGGAAAAATAAATATGTAGTAGTGCAAGTAAGAGTCGATCCCACAGAGAATGATTATTTAATTTTATGTTTTTGCAAATAAAAAACTAGGGGGATTTTTGAATCAAAGAAATAATTTAAATCAAATTAACTAAAATAATTATGCAAGTAATTTAATGAAATAAATGATGAGAAAAAGCCTTGGTTTAAGTTAATATCCACCATCAAGAATTTACAACTGATCACTGATGCAAAAATAAATCAATTAATATTTTAAAGATTCACCGTAGAAAGAACTACCCGCAGGTGGAATAATTTTTCTCCTCTCTCCTTAATTTTAGATAAGTAGAGCCACTTGGTCTAAATATCCTTACTAATAAACAACCTCCGGCACTTGCTAAAGATTTAATTTAATAGCAGCATAAAGAATTAGAGAGATCGTTGAACTAAACAACACAAGCCACTTGTTTGCATTTAATTTAGATGAATATTCTTCCTAAGATAAAATAATCTTTTGATCTGCAAAATAATTATTAAACTTAGTTGCTTCAAAAATAGCAGTAGATTAATATGAATAATAAACTAGTAGCGCTCCTAGCAATTAAACAAATCAATCATAAAATTAAGCATAGAAGAATATTCAATAATCAAAATATAAATTGAACAATTAAAATAAATTAGATCTCACAGTGTATAAATCTTGATGGCTTCAATCACTTAAACCAAGAAAAATAATTTAGCTACTCATGATTGTAGAGAACACTAAAGAATGGAAGAGAGAATTTTATTATAAGAAAAGTTGTGTATTACAATGTGTGTCAAGCCCTCTATTTATAGGCTCCAAAATCCTCCTAAACCTAGTTGGAATTAATCTTTCCAAACCCTAATAGGATTTAAAATACAAATAAAAATAAAAGAAAAAGAAAAATAATTATTATTCTAACCCTAGTTGGAATTAAAATCCAATTTGGAATCAAAAAGTAGCAAATTCGCGAAATAATCTGATTTGGGAGAATTAACGCGCCAAACAAACGCGTCCTTCGCTACAGTGACCGGCCGCGTCATCAGCCCGCGCGCATTGCGCGGTATTGGCCTCAAAACGACGTCGTTTTGCTTCCGGTTCCTGCTACTGTTTCGCGACCGCGCGCATTGCGCGTACGCTGTGATGAAACGGCGTCGTTTTGATGACCGGCAGTCCATCCCCGCGCATTGCGCGGTCGTATCTTTTTCCGGAAATTACAGAAATGCCACCGGTGCTGGTTAATTACCATTTTTGCCTCAGATTCTTGCGGAATTTGCAGATTTGCCCTCCGGTTTTGCTGAAATTACAGAAATGCCCCCAAAAGCTTATTTTTCCTACAAAATAAAATATAAAATAATTAAAAATAAATAAAAATAATATAAAAATACTAAAAATCCTAAAAACACATAATAATAAATAAAACACCTAAAACACTAAAAATAAATAAAAACACATAAATAAAAATAAATATAAAAATACTATAAAATTACCTAAATTAACATAAATTAATTAAAATCCTATAAAACCTATTAAAATCAAAATAAACTAGATAATTAAACATTTAAGCACACAATAAATATAAAAACTAAGTATTAGGGCATAAAAATACCGTATAATTTAACCCTATCAGCTTCAGTATAGATATCAAGGGTAAAAACTCATAGTCTCCCTCAGCAATACCTGTTAACATATCTGAACAGTGGTTACTAGTGGCAAAGCACTGTTGGTGGCACTACTAGTACTTGTTTTTCATGGCCTCTCTTCCATGTGTAAATTCATGTATAAATATATTATAGAAAAGACCAATAAAAGCTGCCTCCCTTGCTGTCAAAACTCTCCTCTAATACTAATAGCAGAGAGCTTCAAACTTAAAGTTAAAATGTTTTAATTATGATCAAATAGATAAATATACCTACATTTATAATAAAAAAGCACTTTGTACAATCCTCAAAAGGTTGTTTTAGGAATGATGTTCCAGAGATAAATTCAATATTATACAAACGCAATGCTTTGTACACGCCTTATAAACGCCAATTATACAGTACAATTAATTATGACAATGGACAGAAGAATTAGAACTTGTATACAACTAAATATGAAGGGCACTATACACAATTATAATAATTGACAAAGTTCTAAAAGGCGCTAGGCGGGAGGCGGGCGGTCGAGGGGGACCTAGCGCCTAGGGGGCCTAGGCGAGATTTTTTATTTTAATCTAATTTTAATATTTTATATTACATTTATCCAAACAAAACAATAATATAAAGTAAAACAATCTATAATAAAGATAATAAATGTCTTTGCATACACGTTAAAGTAATAATTTTCTAATAGTTTTACCTATCTACTACTTTTATCTTACATGTCACTAATCCCATTTCTGGATCTTTTTTTCTATGCAACAGCACAACTGCCGCCGTGACAGTTCGGAGCACAATTAGGAGGTTGAGGGAGCAAACAGAGAGTTGAAGAGAGTCTAAGCTAGCATAATGTTTAGTTTGATACTTTCTACCAAGTTTTGTATGCAGACATGGTTATTTTCATTAGCATTCTGTTTTGGAGATATTTTTTTCACCTGTAAATCAATGAATATGATTGGATGATATTAATTTCAAATTTGTTAGACATTTGTGATGTTCGACTTTATGGCTTTTGAATGTATATCTTATCTCTAAAAAATTTAAATAAATGTTATTTTTAAAAATTAGTGTGAAGTTTATTAAATGAGACATTTGATATTATTAATTATGAAATTATTTTTATTTGTGTAATGTTCAAAATTCAAAATTCAAAATTGAGGACTTAAAGAAAATGACAAAAACCACATGCTAAGTATGGCTAACATATCTTTACTATATTAATTTTATTCACAAACAAGATTGCTATTAAATAATAAAATTTCAATAATTCAATTCAATATTAAAACTTAAGAAACTAAACATAAATTTAAGAATTATATTGAAATAAACTAAATATTACAAATGTATCATCATTTATCAAATTTGAAGTTAGTACAAGTTCAAAAATTACAACTATAATAAAATTATCCATTTTGACTTGATCTTGTTTACTTCTTGTTGTGATTTGATATGCTACAACCAGCATTATAAATATAATAAAAAATTAGAAAAATAAATATATCAATATTCATATAAATATTAAAATAAAACAATTGCACCCCAAATTTTCCGCCTAGGCCCCGCCTAATCTCGCCTGTCCCCGCCTAATCCTGCCTAGCCCCGCCTAAAGCCTTTCCCGCCTAAACCGCCTAGGCCCCGCCTAATGCCCTGGAGCGCTTTTTTTGCCGCCTAAGGCCTAGGCGAGGCGCTGCATGGGGGCCTAGCGCCTAGGCGGCCGCCTAGGCCGCGTTTTAGAACATTGATTAATTGACTATTCACATAGAATCTAAGACTCTTAGTTTGTGTTTTAATTAAATTAAAAGGAAGGAGCTTAACAACAAATAAACTTGTCAATAGCATCAATGCACTATCCTACGTAGGCATATAAAAAAGGAACCAAAGTAACAGACCTGATTAGATGTATTATTGCCGAGGAGAATGTTCAACAATTCAAGGCAGTCCTGGATAGTGACAAATATAAATTAGCAAAACTGGAAATTTTGGTTAATTATTCCTCGGACATTTAATTCTAGCATAGATTAATAAATATTGACCACAGGCAGAATTAAATGACTGACAGTGGAAAGTTATTTTGATAAGAATTTTCTACTCTCATTTAGTTCTGCTAACTTTTCAGGATTACAAAATGCACATGCAAAAGATGATTGATACAAGTGGCAATCATCATGCATATATAAAACTAGGAACCAGACAATACATCCGAAAGTATTTTAGGATCAAGCTAAACTTAACTACTTTATAAGCTTCTTGCAGATCATAAATTGCAGAAATATCCAACTCAACACTACAAAGGTGCAGCTATGTCCAGAATCTTTCAACAACTACTCTTCATCTTAAGGCTGCATCCAATGCATAACAGAAGAAGCGAAAAGCAGTTGAAGAACATGTATCATTTAAATGTTATATGAAAATAACTTATATTTTCATCTATACATACATGGACAGTAACTATGATGTGCAGGAAGCCACAAGGAAACCAAACAATGCAACATACAGGGACTAAATTATATACGCATTTGTTTGTAAATTTATTAAACTCATGTATATTGTATGCATTAGCTTTTCAGTCCGTAAATGTATGTTTTTCTTTTGAATTAATATGCTGATAAATGTACTGTATTTGTATGACAAAAACCATAAAGAGAACATCTTTAAACTGAATCACTATTGCCATTGACATGCATTCCATAAATAATAATTAATGTCTACACAGCTGTAGAACATGAACAGGTGTCCAATAATACAATTATTAATTGGGATAAGTATCCACCTCACAACCAAAAAAAATCACAACCTTTTCATAAAGGAGTATCACAGAGTTGTAAGAGTGGCAAAAAGGTCTCACTAGTTGAAATTCGAAAAAGAAAATAAATAAAATTAAGTATCAAAGTCGTATCTACTGCTTGGACTCAAATATAAGCTGCAATCAGTAAACTACATGCACAACAATACTGATTATCTTCTCAAAAGCGCCTTCAAAGACAATTTTTTGAAGTTCCTAACGTTACATGTAAAAGTAGTATTAGGCTGAAATTTAAAACCAAGTTTGATAAAAGTTCTACAACATAAATGTAAATGACCATGAGAGGCAAGTAGCTTACCTCAGCTTCCCGGGTCAAGTACGTGAGAAGTAACAAAGCCTCATTTCAAATAACCTAGAAGGCAACACACATTTTTGTCAGCATTTAACCTGGAACAGCACAGAAGAAAAATATGTAAATTCAGTCCACAGGTTCATACCTCACGATCCATAAGCATACCCATAAGCAGAGTTATCCTGCGAGGAATGGTAAACATAGCTTCCTGCAACCTGAAAAGGGAGGTCAGCTATTTTTTCTCCCCACAATGTTAGAGAATTAAAAAATTACAAGCAATGGGAAGAAAGTGGCAATGTAAAAAATTACCTATTTCGAGACTTCGTTAGAAGGGCAGTCAAAAGTTGAAGTGTATAATATCGTACATAGAAATCCTCCTCTGACTGCCAAGGTATATTATCAGCAATTTTTCAACCATACTCAAAATCCAAGCAAATCCCATAATTAATGAACTGCACTTAAAATAAAGATATAGTGCCCTCACCAACAAACTTAAGAGAAGGGAAATGCTTTCTGCTTCTCTATATAGCAAATCAGTATTCATGAGAGCTGGTTGAACCGCATTTGGCAGCTCTTTTGCATGGGCAATTGGAGTTAATGCACTCACTAGAGTTTCAAGAGCTCCACGAAGCTTAAGCCATCAATAGAAAGAACATAGACATATTAGCATGAAGTGTTTTAAGCATGGCAATAATAATCAACAAAATATCAAAAATCAGGGAAGAGTGCTGGATTGCTGGTACATATGATGGTGGAATGCAGAACCAGAACTAGTTCTCCATCCAACACCAGGAAAATCATCTCATGAGAGAATGAAGTGTGTAATATAAACTTCTCAAAGAAGTACATTGTAAGCCTGTAGTATTTTCTGCAAACTCGTACTTGATCCACAACCAACATCTTTGTAACAAGACCATGGTGGGCAAAAAAAAAATCGAAAGGCAGCAGAGTGGGTCAGACCAAACACAGATAAAAATAAATGCCGTATGGTCCAGCGCTACTCAGTCCAAAGTTCATATAAATAGGTTATAAATTTCCTATTTCCTTGTTACTCTTTCCCCACTCAATAGTATTAATGAGACCGAACCCTTGAATTCCAGAATATGGATTCTTGCAATTAAAGTGTCACTATCGAATCCTTTGCTGAAAACAAAGCCACGACTTTGACTTCTCAAATAAAAGTATAAACCAGAAACAAAATATACATGTATACCGATAAGATGCTGCCAGAAGCTTTTATACCATTTCAACATCCTCACGCTCTTCCTTTAAGACACCCAAAAGTACAGGAAAGCCTGTGATAGAAGTGAGTAATTTACATTATGAACTGCAAGCATGAGATAAACTACGATCTTTTCTAACAAAAAGTGCTCAACCATGGCCGCAAATGCTAGTTGGGTGGCACGACTTTCTGCTACTACAGACTGCAGTTCAGCTATTGCATTTCTTCTATCCTCTGCCAGGATGCTGTTATTTGTACAGTCAAGCAAGCGTTCAACATAGCTGCTGATATGAGTCATAAATTAAATGATTCAAACTAGTAAAATTGAAATCAAGTAAGCAAACAATAACTGAAGAATAAAAAAGTAGACAAGATGATGCCACAATAGGCCTATAGTCTAATTTGATAAAAACCATATGCATGGAATGCTATACAACCTGGCAAGTTTCCACCTTGATATATACAAATGGTTAAAAATGAGGCAAAGGGCTTCATAAGAAAGGAAAATATAACAAACTATTTCACATGACAGTATATTCTATATGGGTCAATTAGTATATTATCGTTCTGTTTAGAGACAGTTGTCAGTCAGTCCTCTTCTCTTCATATGTTTAATTAAATAAGAATAAAAGAGCATTCACTTTGATATTGCTAAGGGGGTACCATTGAATTATACGAGATATCAAAATTTTCCACTCAACTCAAATGCCCTTTATCCCAAACAAGTTGGAGGTAGGCAGAAAAACTAAGAGAGAATAAATTACCTATCTTCAATAGTCCAAGAATTCTCATTTCCAAACATAAGTACAACAACTCCCTGCAAAAATCACCAAAACATTGAAGTTCAATTATCGAAAATGAGTGTCTATAAAAAGTTCCATACGTCAGTTAATACTGTTAAACAGTACCACCATACTTGTAGAATAGTACCTTCTAACCAGAAACCAAATCCATCTCTCTATCTGTAAATGGCTCCACTTTACTTCGAATGAATTGGAGCTATGAAAATAAAGGTTCTGCAATATATTGAGAAGAAGAAGCTATTAAAGCGTGAATCCCTTGATCATATATTAATTGTTGCCCCTTTGATCTCTGACAAACAAATAAATTGCCATGCCACAACTCACAAGTTAATACATTTAAATTGAAATTTGTCCCTCATAGGATTGAACCTCAATATTGAACTTTGCCCTCTTGATGACAGCTTCTAGCAAAATGATGATAGTCTTTGATTAATAATTCAAAAGTTCAAACTTCAAAATGTATGTTCAATAGTGTGTACAGTGTGCGGATGAAGTACAAGCATACACTAAGGAAACGCACTTAAACGATTAAAATTGTTGATTCTTAATCAATCAGGGTACAGGTATAAGTATGACATACATTGAAGAGAGATATTTCGATGAGCAAATTTGCGTAAATTTAAGACGTCAGTCTTACCGAAAGGTTTCACCGGAATATTTCCGTGTAAGTTTAGAGATGGAGATCGGTCGTCGGAGCTCCGGCGGGAGGAATTAACTCAGTTACAGCTCAGCGACAGCAATAGATTCACCTGCTGCTGATTTTATACCCAATGAATTTGGAACCCAAAATTTTTGACCTTGAGAAAGAAAATAAAGAGAGAGAATTTAAGTTAAATAGTACTAGTACATTATTATTTTATGTTTATGAGATTATTTTTAATAAATTACTATAAAGTGTATTTAATACTTTAAAATGTTATATAAATCTTTGATAAGGTTTATTCTAAATTTTTAAAAAAAATTGAGAGAAAATTTATTTCAAATTTCTCTTCCTTCTTTTATTTCGTTTTTAAAATATATATTTACAAATAAAGGCCTTTAATTTTAATTTCTCTCCTAAATTTTTGTCCTTCTCCTTTTTTTTTTCTTTTTTCTTATTTTAAGCTCAAAAGAAAAAAATTATTTTAACAAAATGAGTGATCCAATTTGAGAACTTAAGACGATGAAATACACACACACAAGGAATTATTTTGAGAATTGATATTTTTATTAAAAAAAATTATATTTTTCCACAATGCGAAAGTGAGCCTTAGTTATTATTTATGTGAATAGAGTCTCGGGAAAATATTAATTCTCATTATTTTAAGTCCTTAATTCTAACATAGTAGTAATAATTTAACTTTGTTGAATGATACTAATCCAATAACCCGTGTTCATGAAATAGGTTTTTTTTTACTGTACTATCTAGTTTTTTTTTTTTAATTATTATTTTTGAATTTATATTATGTAATTTTTATTGATATTAATGTGTTTTTTTTTTATGTTAGATAATAAATTTTTTATGTAATGTTTAGTGGTATTATACTTTTTGCTTTGTGATTGATTTATATTTTATTTTCTAGTGCAGGAAGTTTTTACGTAATAATATTTCTTTTTTTCCTCAAGTTTAGTATTAATTTTGTCTTTGGGAGCTATTAATTGCCAATGTTTGAAATTATTATTATTATTATTAGATAATTGTTAAATTTTGTTTTTTTAATATTTTATTGTTTCAATGAAGTGTTAATATTTTAGTGTTTTTTTCTGATGGAGTATATAGTGATTTGATAATATTTATATTTTTTTATTATTAAATTATATAACTATAACAATTTTAAAGAAGAAAAAAATTATTACATAAATAGATGAATATATAATTTTTTTTATTAATTTAAAGATGATTGCTATCATTTATATTATATAAATAGATGAATTATTATTATAGATTTTAAAATTTTAAAATTTATTATTATTATTATAATTAATATAGTATATTACGAAAAAAGTATAGTTAATATAATAACTTTATAACAAAAACCAACTGATTCTAGACATCGATATTAAAGAGAGAGAAATGAATCATGTGGAGCCAAAATAAAAATAAACGTAATTGACGGTTTGATTAAGGGTCAACATATGATAATAGTCAGGTAGATATAGATTTATTATTTGTAATTCAAGTCCACCTTCACATCCGCCCCTTCTCTCCATAAAAAAAACTCACTCCCATCTTTAGGGTTCCTTGAAAAACTAAATATCAAATAAACAGTTACCAAATATAGGGAGGGAAAAAAAACTACCAAAAAAGGATGCAAACGATTACCAAAATAAGAAAGAAAAAAATTATCAAAAAAAGATGCAAAAATTATAATAATAAATTTTCATAATATTTAGTCACGCATTAGCAAAATCAAATAACATTGTTCCCGCTTCACGTGTTTATTCATCTGTATTTTCTTTTTTTGTATTTTTTTTTATCCTTTTACTATATTTCTCGGTTCTTTAAAAAGTAAATTGACAACCATACACACTCCAGTTTAGACCAATCATGAAAAAATTATTCAATGATCTTGGCCTTCTGGAGTACCGCTACATGATATTTCAAGTCAATCACATCTTCCTATTTCAGTGGTGTCTCACTACTTAACTCTGAACTTATTAAAATGAAAAAATATGATTAGTCTGAGGTATCACGTGACGGTATCCTAAGATCACTGATTAATTACTCTGATCATGATTCATGCTATATAGATTGCAAGTAAACTTGGCAATTGTCTAAAGCACAACCTGATGGTTAGGATGACAGAAGCAGATCAAATATCAGCCAAAATACCACACACAAAAAAAACAATTATTTTTAAAGAGAGGAGTAACCATGGTATCTGTGACTATGGATTGCAGGATAGAATTGGTGACCAAGAAATTTGAGGGGTTGCAGATTGTAAAGATGAAATTTGATGGCTAAGAGATTTGAAAATTTTGTTTTAGGGTTAAATAAATAGAATTTTATTTATAGTTAAGGTTTATTACTAAATTTTAGGGTTGAAAGAACACTTTTAATTAAAATTTAGGGTTGAGAGACGATTTTTTACTATTTATAATATATTTAGATTTTAAGAAATATATGTACTTTTTTTGTCCTTTTCTTTTACCATTAAGAACTCATTACACAACTGAAGGATGGATTGTGAGACTTGAACCATATAGCAAACAGTACTAAACAGTGCTAGCTGCTTTTCACTTCTAAAATATTGCTTGCGGCTCGGTAATCTTGCTCTTAAAGGTTTTAATTCTTCATAAAAGTTTGAAGTATTCTACAATGAAATTTGACTTTTCATAAAATTATACTCTTGTTGATTTGGTGTACTATGAATTCATAGCTAGAATGCTTGCTGGTTTAAGTGTTCTAAAAATTTCTAAATTTGTACATATATATTATAATTAAGTTCTAGAAATGTATCTATAATTTTGGTCACCATTCCCAGGCCTCATCATCTTGGCATTGCAGTTCAAACTTCAAACCATTTTGGTGAAATATATTAATCCCCAAGTTTAATTTTATACCAAAACTGTTCCATCTTTTCTGGGCACATAGATCACCATACATTGAATTGTCAGAAACATCAAAAGAAAGTTTGTAAATTGCAGGCAATGTGCATGCATGGTTTACACGCACTAGATACACACATTTTTGTAACATTGTGTCAGTAGTACATGATCAATTAATTTTCCTTGAGACGTCAAATTACATTTTAAGGGGTACTATATTATTTAGATGCATGCATGCATGAAGCATACTCTATCATACATAATATATATATATATATATATATATATATATATATAGAGAGAGAGAGAGAGAGAGAGAGAGAGAGAGAGAGAGAGCTACATTCTCAATCAGAAGTCTTCTAAACATGTAATTTTGCATATTTGAATCTTCCACAAAATCTCACCTTCATGGCCTTCACACACACACATATACGGAAAATGTAATTTAAGACCACCTTAATTAAGTTTGGCTAAGAATACTTAATAAAATTAAATAATTTTGTATAATTTTTTTTAATATAAAACTCATAAATGAAAAACTTAACCATAAAGGGTTAAATTACGTCATTTTTCTAAATAGTATTGGACAAGCTTGGCTACTTACAGGGTAAAAAGGGAGGTGCACCTCCCCTTTTTTGTTTAATCTGAAAATGGAATTAAATAAAGGTGCCTTTGGACTTGCTGCATGAGATTTGTAGCTTAAATTAATTAACTGGATCAGTATCTCATATATAGGGGATGCATCAAAAGCAAGGAATTTATTAATATCACTTATGGAATGAAATTATATCAAGTTTTTGGAACGTAGATGATTTAGGGACCACAGTCTATGAAATGATAATAATGTACATATATACAGTAATCTATAAATGAATACTCATGATTTCCAAAATTGAAATCCTTACAGATTTTGCCGCTTAACTTAATTGGTGTCATTACTCCATAAAATAACAAAACAACCTTGATGTGTCTTCACAATTAAAGGTTGGAACTTTAATTTGTTTTCTCAACTAGAGCCATAAATGTCTTTTTATATGGACTGAGAGAGAGAGAGAGAAAGAGGAGGGCGTTCACCTCCATAGTTCTTGTGATTAATGTTCACCTCCTTAGTTCTTGTAAATAGATTAATACATTTTATTTTATCTTTTAAAAAATGTATAGAATCTACCCAAAGTATCATCAATATACTCTTCGCGCGGATCAATATATGAGAATTCCAATAGGTAATAATCCAGCCTAGAAGTAGTAAAAATATAATCTTACAAGTTCCAAGCGAACAAATTACACATGATCCAAAATTACCTGCAGCTAGCTAGCCAAGCTAGGAAGCGGAGTAGTACTAATTAAATTAATTTCCATAATAATATGTCTAACCAAAGTGTATATATATAGCTAAATATACGTGTTCCAGTAATATATATTTATAGTACTACTATATATCTCATCAGATCACGTACTTAAACCGATCTAACCATCTTGATCCAGAATATCGTTCTTAGACAAGAATATTAATACGTACCAATCTAAATTTTTTGATGGAGCCATCATTAATTAATTACTAGCCAGCGAGGTCATGGAGCAACTGTGCACCCATCAAGTTCCTATAAGGCAGATTCTGTCCTTCACCATCCAAAAGTGAGTATTGAACCTGTTGGCACTCCTCAATGTGGTCTCTCGGGTAGAAAAGAGAAGCCTGAGAAGTCGGCGAAAACGCTAAACTCACCCCTCCCCCACCATGCTGTTGCAAGCCCAGTGTCAAAGACACACCTCCTCCACTCCCGCTCCCACCAGTATTAATGAAATTCTGATCATTAGCATAAGAAACCGCGCCAGCCGAGTGATGATTGTACGAGGAAAAATCCAATTCCACCGCCCCAAATGAATCCGTAATTCTACCAAAACTATGCTGCTGTTGATGCAAGTGATCTTGAAGTTGCTTATTATTATTGTCATTTTTGTCGTGGTTATTGATGATAGAAGAGAGACATTCTGAATCAATACGAACCAACTGGTCCGGTGTCGGTTTCTGATCTTCGTTACGCCTCTGGGGATTCGGATTAATCATTAGACGGCCGCCATTGTCATCATCAAGAGTTATAACTCCATCAGAAGAGACCATGTTGTCGTGTTCTTTGGTTTCTTCTAAGTACATTTCCTCCACCATTGGTTTCCAAAGTCTCACCCTTGCGTTTATGAACCAATTAGATACCTAAACAAGAAATATGTACCCAAAAAAAGTCATTTAATTAATTGATGTATTAAACAATATCATAACATACAAATCCAAAAAGTCATATAACATATAATACCAGTTGTATTTATGTAGATATGTTGAAAGATCTGGGATTGTTTGAATATAAGACGCACATCCCCATTGCGAGTATAAATATATTCAAGGTAAAAAATAAAATAGGACAGTAATATTTTTAACGCTAAAAATAAGTCTTGTGTAAATATATAAATTTTGATACACGCAACAAAAGTCTACACTGCATATATATTGTCTCGTATTATCAATTTTAATACCGAAAATATTACTGTCTTTAAAATAATGAGTAAAAATTTGGCATTAACAATTACTCTAAATACAAATAATGTTATAATCATGACGTATTGCTAAAATAAGACAGTTTGTACATTATTAACGATGTATTATATATGATTCTAATCTGGTTTGAATAAATCAACATTATATACGTCAAAATTTAATTCTAAACAAGTACACACACACACACACATATATATATATATATATATATAGAGAGAGAGAGAGAGAGAGAGGGAGGGGTATATATAAAGAGAGAGATGTGGACGTGCCTGGCTTCTTGAGAGACCAGTTTGGCGGGCTAAAATATGTTTATCTACATCGCTTGGGTACCTGCGATACCAGTTCCATGAAACAAAATACATTTGAGAATCGAGTACAAATTGTGTGGATCAGAGACAGATGGGTCCTAGGTTAGTTGTAACAAAGAATCAAATCCACACAAATATGTCTAACAGAAAAAGCACAAGCTAGCAAAACCCGGAGAAGAAAATATATGTATATATGATTGATTAAAAATAAAAATATGACAAAATCAATATAGGAATCTGAATGGTGGTGGATAGAAACTACCAAAAAAATATGTTTGGGCTAATTTGCAAACAAATGACTTGGACTACATTTTAAAACTTCAGTACTAAAAACTGTTCCTATTTGTTCCATGAAGAAAACTTTATTATGTACTCAGAAAAATAAAATTCTAGTTTGTAATATTTACTCAAATAAAGAGAAGCATCAATCGTAGAAATTCAAAAGAGTATAAAAATTTTACGGGTGGAGAAAATGCTCGAAGAGCCAAGCGCGAAGAACGGAGACAGATCTCTCCGGTAGGCCGCGTTGGGGTCTCCATGGATGAGTTTCCATCATGTTCATCTGCTGGAATGCCCTCTGCTGCCTTAAAGTTTGATCAAGGACCCTAAGCCTTGGCGTCTCGCCTCGTGTTCCGCCTGGTGCTGCCGCCGTGTCCTTCTTTCCCATGGCCTTCTTTGTGGCCTTAATCTGACCTACAATCCCATCTCTTAGACACCTAAAATGCCTTGACATGGCCTTTGAAGCTAAGGCTGAATATACTGTTGCTGCCCCATTACCAGCCACTGCTTCAAAGGAGGACACAACCGCTTTCATTTGATCACAATAGTGCTTGTATCTTCTATCCACCTATAGTTAAAATATATATACCCATAAAAACAAAGAACACGAGATCGATATGGTAAAAGTTTCAGAATAACAGCATATATATATATATATATATATATAATTAGACACCTAGTAAAAAAATGTACCATTCTATTACTCCTAGCAAGTGAAGAAGGCAGAAAACAATCAAAGAAGAATACTAGATGCTTCTAAAATTAAATGAACAGGCCAAATTGTCACCATGTGGGCATTAATGGAAAGGCCCTCTTAGTTTCTCGATCAGTTCAACATTTCAAGCCCCCCAAGTAATTCCCACTTGTTTATTGAATTCCCTTCAATTCGATCTTTCATATCAAGAATATTACAATCCTCTTGAATGTTCCTTATATTATTTTGTTGTGGTTCTTCGCATTGAGAACTACAGATTTTCGAAACCAAAAAAGAAAAGAAAAGGATAATGCCTTTTTTCATAGAATATTAAAGCATGTGTATGTTTGTATGTACGTATGTATGTATGAATATACGTATGTATGTATACCTCTTCTAGCATTTGAAGCAGCTTTGTTTTTCTTTTCTGCAATTCAAGAAACTCGAGGGAATATAAAGAATGTTTCTTCGAAGAAGAACTTATCCCAATATTCTGATCATCATCCTGATCCCACTGATTAGATTTATGGAGCTTTGATTCTTGATGATGATGTTCCTGACTTTGTGTGTTGTTTGTTCCATGGTTACAGAACTCATTCAGAAGTTCCTGGGCTGGACCCAAGTACTTTGAGCCTCTGATCTGAAACTGGCCTGGACCTGCTTGATGCTGAAACTGTAGAATATTATTTGCTGTAGCACCTTTTCCCAAAAACCCTTCTTGTTGCATCATTTGTTGTTGATGGTGTTGAATATTGATCATGGGTTTGGATCCAAAAAACCTCATATGATCTTGGGCTTCGTGTTGTTGATGTCTCAGTTCAAAAGACTGTAGTCCAATCGTGGAAGAATTATTTGAACTGAGAGAGAGTGAGAGGCCTTGACTACGCCTTTCATTTGCACCACAAGGAAATTCATAACATGACCTCAAATTTGATGGATCGTTATCATCTATAATCAATCTATTATTATTCTCATCAGCATGCCAAGTTGTCGACGAATCAGTCGGTGCCACCAGCATCAAATTACTGAAATTATGATCAGACTTGGTATTGTACTGATCATGATCATGTTCATGTTGCTGCAGCTGCTGATAAAACTCATGACTGGTTGTTGGCTCGTTGATGGCCACAGTGGCCGCCTTGGAGGAAGAAGGCGGACCACCACCATCCGGGTGGTGGTTGATGCCAGTAGTCTTGCTGGAAAATAAGAAGTCCTTCCACAAAAGGGAGTTGGTGTCCAGATTCTTATTTGGAGGAAACCCTATCATCTCCATGCTTGTAGTCAAGTTATAGATCTCTGTGGGATTATTGGACTGAAGATCATGAAAGCTTTGCAACTGATCAGAATAACAAGCATAACCACCTGTAGATGATGAAACCATGTTGTTTGATGATCTTGTATTTTCTTGATCAGCAGCCATACATCAATCACAAAGAGAAAAATATCTCCTTTTTTGTTCTTGACAGCACTCAATTAACTAGGTTGTTCTTATATTGACGGATCATAACTTTGATACATGCTCTTCTGCAACCACAAATTAATCCATCAAGTTCCACTCCACTAAAAACCACACAGACAAAAGATAACAAAAAAGGCCACCATAAATTTAAACAAGTGGAATGAGAACATAAAGAAAATTAAATCAATCAATCAACAACAAGAACAGCCAAAAGAAATAGTTCACGCCAATTTAGTACCCTTTTTGCTAAAAAGACTTTCTTTGTATACTGTTTACACAAACTAGTATACATTCTTTTCTATGTAGCAAGATAGAAAGAGAGAGAGCTTACAGGTTTAAGAGAGAGAGAGAGAGAGAGAGTGTGTGTGTGTGTGTGTTTATGTTGATATTGGGAGGAAAAATTAGAAGGATAATAAAGAAGAGAGGAAATGGAGATCTCCTCTGTTTTATGTTTTCTTTTTTCTTAGACTTGTTCTTTTTTCTCAGACTTGTTCTTTTAATAACCCAACATATTATGGTGTGCCATGAAAACCAACCTAGGTAGGTAGGAATCCTATAGGAGATCAGAAGATATCATCTCCCCCTCACAAGTACTTACTACAGCAGGATCAAATATAGGGGGTCATGATGACTTCCAAGTTTCAACCCCAGGATCATCATCAATTGTTAGTGTGTGTGTATATATATATATATATATATATATATATAATATGTATATTCCCTTATTTTAATTTCTCTTTCTTAGCCCAAGTGGGTCAATGCACCAAATATACAAATACATCCAAAAAAGACTTCCTAGAAATCAAATCCCCCTCAATTATTTCATACCCCTCAATAAATTATGACTAAAATTCAACTCTAAATTCAAAACACCAATCCCACAATTAATATTAAACTAGGAATAAAATATTAATTGCTCCCACTCAAAACATTAAAATAAGATGAATCAAGCTCTCCGTGTATATTGTAACCATGTACAAAAGATATGCATGGTTTCTTCTTAATTTGCCGGGTATACATGCTAAGCCGCCACATCACGAGACGGTCAGCACTTTATTAGAAGTTTTTTCATGCACTCAGAATCAACACACATATAAAATAAAACATGCTAATATAAAGAACAATTAAAAAAGATGCAGGAAGGCAGTCCCACATGTACGTAGAAGAAATCTTTGAGAGATGGATGGAGGCGAGGCCCAATTAAAGGGGCACGAATTCCTATAACTGAGAGGTATGTAAGAGTTGTATCCAGGCTTTTTCAGAGGGCCGATCTGTTCCAGTAGCCGGTGGGGATGATATCAAACTTTGAATTGATGTATATTAGTACGTACTGCTACTAGTCTTGTACTCCAGAAGTAGCACACAGAACAGAAGAGAAGCGAAGAGGATGAAGAAAATACTCCTAAGAATAAGATGCCAATGATGTTGTCCAAATTGTTCCCAAAATTAGAGTCTGTATAGGCCATGAGATGTGGTGGTCCTATATTTCCAACTAATTCTAATTAAACCCCCCACCACCTTTCCTCCTTCCCTCCCTTCCCCCCTATTAGTATTAATTTTTTTATAATATATTTCTATATTAATTTTTTAGGGTCTAGAGGATCTCAACAATTCTCTAGAAAAGAAAAATTAGTTGTTTGTAAATTTTGTTTTGTGTGGCAATTTACTCTTATATTACATTTGAATTGGAGGAGTAGAATTAATGAATAAATAGAATAAAAAGGGAAATAAAATAGTAAATATAATAATTCATTTTAGTCCTAACTAGAACTGAGTCATTCCAACTCCAGCAAAGAAATAAAATTTATAAATTTAACAGAAATGAGAATAGTTCATTTTATTTCATTAATGAATCAACCAAACAAAAAAAAATCATTCAATGAAAATGAGTCATTTCATTTTTATCTTAATTTTTATAATTCAAACGTAACATGAAAAAAGGATAACGCATATACATGACAAAATTTTTAGATGAAGACTTTCATGAATAGTAAGTGAAATCCAATTTTTGTTCTTTTTTGCTTAGTAATTTGAGCAAAATTTTAACATTTTTATCTTTGACAAGTATAGATTCCTAAATCTCACGTACTCAAAACTTTATGAATAATTATTTTACTATTAAATTATGAAGAATTTAATTAAAATTCACCTTTATATTAATAAAATCTTATAAAAATATTACTTTTCTTAATTAATTAATTTAAAACAATTCCCACCATCCCGTCTTTCTTTTCCCTCTCTAAAAATATAGATATACGGGCCAGCATATTCGCTGTTTTCCATTGCATTAAGTATGCAAGTTCCAAACACCACCCAATCAAGTCAAGTAAGCAGTACTGACCAATCACTCCAAGTTTGTCTATTCCACGCGCTTATCACGTGAGTGACTTGGCCTCATTACACCTTTAGTGTTTGTCTTGTGGTCCAATAACTGCTATCATTTCTCTGTTTTATGTTTCTATTACCGGATATATGAATCGTATTTATATTTATTTCATACTTTTGGTAATAGAAACATAGAACAGAAAAATAATACAAAGACTTTGAGATTTGTTTAGTATAAAATTAATTTTATGATAAATTAGACAAAAGATCAATACAGTATTGACACGTATAAAGAGAGAACATCACCGGTCAGTATGTCAATATTGTATTAATCTATTATTTAATTTATCATAAAATTAACTTCATACTAACCGAATTCGAGAATTTGAGCCCCCTATAACTATCTATAGCTTTCTCCGCGGCTTGCCACTCCTCTTCTTTATACACATACGATCTACTGACGTCAACACATGTACATAAATTTGGCTTCCTGAATAAATTAGTGTTTTTATAGTATTTAATAAAAATTAAAAAATTATGTTTTTAGGAAAAATTATGGAGATTTAATTTTTTTAGTAAATTGTGTAATAATATTTATTATTATAAAAAAATTAATAATTTTAACATAATTAAAATTCTTTAATTTTATTTAAAATTTTAAAATTAATAATTTTTATTAAATAATATAAAAGCACCAATTTATAGTCCATTCTTATAGAATTTATTCTCTTTTATCTGAGGTGAAACCATGTGCACCGGTGCGCAGTACTAAACTTTAGTGTACGTGGTGGATCCGTTGATCATAGGAATAATAAGGTCGATTTATGAGCATGGGATTAGTGTTGGTGTGCAGCCCACCATCCCGCCTCCCCCTCGCTATTGGCGGTTGGTGGCACACATACAAATTATATAAGATAAAATTAAAAAAATATTAAAAACTAAATAAAAAGATAAAAAAAATATAAAAAGACAAAATAATAATATAACTAAATTTATAGAGACAAAATAAAAAAAAATAAAAAAAAAATACAATACAATTATATCACTGACATCAACGGTTCAAGGAAAGCCGCTATATAAGAGAGATATGTTTGTAGGATAAAATCATAAAATTTTCAAAAATTGTCAACAATGCAACTTTTTGTTTTAAATAAGTTTCTTATTTAAAAGGAATTATTTTGTACATTGTAATAAAAAAATATTTAAATTTTTAGTTATAAGTAAACACAGTAACATAATTTATAAATAATATTGATATGTCAACTCACAACAAAAGACGGGATGTTTTTATCGAAATATAATTTACTTATTTTTGTAGAAAAAAATTATGCATAGTCTCGAGAAGCATTTGTTTTTATGCAATACTCTAAAAATAACTTTTCTTCTACAAAAACTTTATAGCTAAAAGTTGCATTAAATATAAATTTCAAAATTTTCATATAGTCCTCCTATTTGTCCATGTTTGAATCTAGCTATGATAATAGCATTAGTATCACACTGCCGAAAAAGCTATTTGTACTACCACTTTAAGAAACTGCTTTTGTAGGTTCAGGTCAAGGGGAATATGGGAAGAGTACTTTATATATAGAACTATATATATGTATATATGGTATATAGAGTGGTCCTGTCCATTGTCTGTGATGGACCATTCTAATGGAGCTGTATCTACCATGACCAGAACTGTAACTTTTGGTGTATCAGCTTTTCTTTTAATTTCTGATGGTGATAAATACTAGTAGGTCGGGGACCTAATTCATGATATATCTTCTAGCTAGTCAATTAAATTTATACTCAAGTGGTAATTATTGCAATATTAAGCATATAATTAAATATACTTTAATAATCAAACTCTAGTGCTATTTGTTTTGCTAATTAGTAATATTTCTTTGGTGGTATTTATTTTCAACAACCGTTTTTGTCTTCCTAAAAAATGAATAAATTTAATAGACCTTTGGTGTAGTTGTATTCTCTAAGCTTTCCCAAGTGAGCTTTTTGGGAAATTAAAATAGTATGTTCCACGTTTTGCATGTTAAATTAAGGTGGTTAGTTTTTCCATTTTCAATTGGTTAGTGTCAAATTCTGTTAACTAATAAAAAAAGATGGTGTCATGATCATTTCATAATATCATTTTCATGAAATCATGATCATTTTCATGGATGCCAATTTAATTGATCACGAAAAGAACATGCCAAATTGATATCGGCAATATTGAATCGTGATTTTTTCTAAATAAAGTCGGTTGGCATGAGATTATTTCAAAATAAAATGAGGATATTATCATCGTTGTATTGAATATTCTCACTTTTCCTCTCCTCAGAATGAGTTATCAAGGTAAAGTAATATCAGTTTGTATGAAAGATTCACAAGGATTCACTAGGTTTAGGCCGGCCCTCCATTCCATTAAATAAAAGAAATCATATTTGAGCCATAAAATTTAAATATATATGAAGTTCTCTAATATTAATTCTATAAGCAATTTATTTATTTATTATTATTATTTGAAAATAATAGGGATATTGATTTCTTGCCATCATTTTTGGGTGAAGTTGCAATAAAAATAAACTCATGCATAAGTGGTACAAAATGTCTTAGTGAAATTATGTATATAGTACACCCCATCTATTGAACCTCAAATACTGTCAGAGTACTCGTATGCAGTTTGATGGAGTGATTTTTCTAGCATTTAAACAGACAAACACTAGAATTAAATAATTTCAGCCTCATTCTTGTCCAATATTAATGTAGTACGATTTTATCTAGTAGTTTTTTTTCTTAGGTAAAATGTCATATCACTTGACTCTTTGGCCATACCCTTGTAGAAAATTTTACCCGATAGATATGTACAACTCCTCTGGTAACTGTTCTTTGATTCTGTGTCTCCATTATTCCCATCTAAAGTTTTTTGAAATTGTTTTTATATTAATACTATGTTTGAATTAAAAAAAAATGATTGAAACAATAAAATTAAAAAAAAATAGAAAAAAGAGTGGAATAACTCATTTTATTTCAGCTCGAATGAGTTATCTCATACCTTTCTTACAAATAAAATTCATAAATTTGGGAAGAATGAGAATGATTCATTTCATTCTAATAGAGCAATTAAACACAATTTTTTTACATTCGATAAGAATAAATCATTCCATTTTCACATTCACTCTTTCAATCCAAACGTAGCATAAGAGTCGACCAATAAATTGAGGATGGAATTAAATTATAAATATTATGAATTAATTTGTTAATATATTAGTTATTGCCATTTTTTTTAATCTCTTGGAGAAGTTGGGACAATGACAGATTGGCATATGTGTGCTTCATAATACAACATACATAGACGCTCAAGTCGGGATATTTTACTCTAATACTCAATTTGATGGACACCCTTTATATATATATATATATATGAGTGGACTTTTTTTGTAATATTTACTAGCTTCTTCCTTTTGGAGCATCAAAATCATGGCCGATTTTTTTGTTGATAAAGGAGTGTTGACATCAATTTGATGCTTTGATGCCGAAACTAATCCCATAAGTTAATCATCAAATCAATGGTCTTGATCAATCCATTTTCTAGTACTACAAGTATATTGCATGCATACGAAAATAGAGAACAGTTAAGTGACAAAAAAAATGATTGCATGTATAATTGTGTATATTGGCACCATTTTTGTAGCTAGATTAATTCTCCAAAAGAATAATTATATGTCAATATATTATCGCACAGACGATGTGAGGTTCATGCAAAATGAGAAAGCGAAATACAGCCAGAAAATGAAGGAGGGCTGAAGTTTTCAAGTCATGTAAAGTAGTTGGCGGATTAAGAGTTGTTGTTCCCAACGTCAAGGAAAATCAAGGAACTAGCTTTTACCCTTTTTTAAACTTCGACCAACCATAAAAAATTTTGTGGTTATTTTATTTTTTTTTGCCACAAAATTGTATTATTATCGCTGACAATCTCATTACAAAAAAATATTGCCAGCAATTTCTCAATAGGGTGAGCATTTAATGGCCTAAAAACAATGTTGTCACGCTCTCTTTAGCGCCAAAAAAAATTTCATAGTGCCAAAAAAGTTTGTGACGAAGAAATAATTTTGTCACCAATTAATTCAATAAGCTGTGACAAAAATCCAAGTTTGTCGCCATTAAAATACTATTTAGTGACAAAATTATTATTTTGCCACAACTATCTTGAAATTATTGACAAATCTTACTTTTGTCACAATTTAACAAAATTAAAAAAATACCGTGTATGGTTTTCAAACATGGCGCCTTTTTTTAAAAAAATGGCTCATTGATTTTGGGAGTAATTTCCCCTACACTTATGCAGGCTCCACCTTCCACAAGCTGGCCAGCCTCTACCTGATAAAGATCCACCCATACCATTCTAGACTCATTGGTTATCTCGTTGAGCTTGCAAGCTTGTACTGACTCAACTATGGTGTTCTGAAACATGTCCTATGGCGGAGATGATGACAAAAAGATTAAACAGAGAAGATCCAGAATGTCTTCTCAAAGGAAGAAGTTGCTGGATTTTGTAACGCAGAAGCACAACCACCTCCTATTTGAGGTAAGCTCTTGCCTCCACTTCTTTTATCATTTTGGTTGTTGCTCTATTTTTGTTGCCTTTTGTTTGTCCGCATAGTAACCTCACAAAGTTACTATACTTGGGAGTTGAGACACCAATTTCTTGTTAATAAAGTTGGGGTTAAAACTTAGTGGATGAGGAACTGTACTCATGGCATCAATTATAAAGCTTAGGGAGAGATAGAAACTTGGTAACTTGTACTCTTGCTTGAGCATGTGTTTAGATATGATGAGATTGTTGTTGTTGTGACATGTTTGTGTATTTATTTATTTATTTTGCTAGTTTAAGGAAAATTTAAGATTGAATTCCCGACACGCCATGGATACCATGAAGTAGGAGGCAACTTTGTGTATTTTGTGTCCATTCAGCAATTTTTGTTAATCTGTTATGCAATAATCTGCTAATCGTAATTAAGTTAGGTAGTTTAATATTTAACATTTATAATTGACATGCAGTGGTGTATATATTTGTGATTAAATTTGTCAGAAAATATTACAAATACTAATACAAGTTTTATGCCAGTGAAGTAGCATGTGAATTGAAAGGCTTTCGTATATTGATTACATTTTGTGTTAGTTGATATTACATATCAGCTTATCTAGTCTTTATCTTTTCAATATAGCAGATTAATACGAGAGGAGCAAATACCAATCGCACCCCAAAAGAACTGATAGTAGAGTTACAATTGTCATGGTCTTAATATATCTTTTTTTGGTAATTACTCTTGTTACATTTGTTCTGTTGTGAACGAATATATTATGTTATATAAAGGATCAAATTTTTTCTTTTATACAATTAATTGTCTTTCCATGATTGATATTAAAATTTTGTTATGGATAAATAAATAAAAAATTAACGTCATAGTATTATAGTATTACTAGCAAATAAATGTGTCACAAATTTCATGCAATTTGTGACTACTTTTTGTCATTAAATAGAGAACTTTTGTGGCAAATATTTAAATTTTGTCACTAAAAAGTTGAAAATTAGTGACAAAGTTTTAAGAGTTTGTCACTAAGTAGTAACAAATAATGACAATTTTATTTTAATTTTGTGACAAAAAAAATTGTCGCTAATTGTTTATGTTTTGTAGCAAAATCCAATTTGTCATTTATAAAATTTTGATTTGTGGCAAACTAGCAAATTTCGTCACTAAAACTTTTAATGACGAGGCTTTTGCGACAACCGAGTGACAAAAAATATTTTATCACTAAAACTTTTTAGTGACGAAATGTTGACCTTCAATGACAAATTTTTTTCCACTGATACCCATTTTTCTTGTAGGGGATCTCTTTCAACCATAATCTCTACATTAAAATTTTTATATACGCATGCACCAGTCCATTCACCATGAAAACAAATATATAATGAGACCAAGTAGAATTAATTTCATATCCTAATTAAGCATAAATTGCGTACATTGAGCTAGCTTGATCATTGTCAAATAATAAGAACACTAGCTAGTTTGTCAAACCCTCGTGTAGAAAGACCTAAAAGTTTTTCTTTTTGGAGGCAGTTTTAGTATTTTGAATAATTAAATAGTAGAGTATTAGCAAACATTTGACGCGTTTTTAGACTTTTAGTCTTAATTATGGCTCCGAACAAGCGTAGTAGTGTGAATGTTTTTTCAATTAATTATTAACATAATTAATTAAATACAGAGGGAGTACCATCATTTGCTTGGAGTACTCTCTAATTAACTAATTAATTAAGTTTGTTGAGTCCACTGGTGAACATATTTAGAATTAATATGTTGAAGGTTTGACCTAATTTTTTTTCTCATTTTCATTTTTTTTTAATCAGACCGCTATGATATTTATAGCTTGGAGAAAAAAATATTCACAATTTTTTTTAAAAATAAGTCACATATATAATAATTATAATATAAAATGACATAATTTTTTCAAGTTAATAACACATGAATTAAATGATCATGAGACTACTAATAAACAAAATAATCTTGATCATAAATTTTGAGTAACTAAAAATTGCTAGATTCTTTTTATTAAACAAATGAAGTTTATAAAGTTGCTCCGAGCCCCAAGGTCATAAATCAACACCTGTCTATATTACTATAATGCAAGACGACTTCAATTCTTCCCCTAGCATGAGGGACGGTATTGTTTGAATGATTGACAATGCATGGACTATATATGATCAGTGTAGCTCTGGTGGTGGTCGGGTGGTTCAACCAGGTCTACACAAAGGGTCCAGACTTCGGAGTATGAAAAGATTGTGGTGGGACATAAGTGCCACCAAATAGCGAGTTTTTAAGGAGGAGTTATTCACTTTCGTTGTACTCTAAATTAATTATATACTGTTATTTTAAAATATATTATAATTTTTTATATTTGATTTTATTGTATATATTAAAATAATAATATATAATTAATGTGACAATATTTCAAATACACTTAATAATTTTTTGTAAGACCCCGAATTTTATGAAATATAAAATTTAATTTTTCTTCATATATATTTTTCTAAAACAGTAAGTGGTTAAATCGATAAAGTTTAAAGTTAAGGATATTATGTGCAAATTTTATTTTGTCGGACAATATTCGTTTTGTCGGGGAATATTCGGGCCGTACGACGGCGCCGAAATAACAAATTATTGGTGGACCCCACAACGGAATATTTGTCGGATATAGAAAACGACAGAAGTAACCTTTTTAATAAAAATAGTCAACGGTGCTAACTGTTAAAATACCGGTGATAAAAGAATAGTAGCATACGGTAATTTATGGTATTTTACTGTAGCATGTGGTACTCTACAGTAGCACACGGTATTGCACAGTGTCTCATATTATTGACACCGTAACTGTTACGCATCATTTCATCAATAATTGTCACTGTAGCAAATACACTATAATTTATATTATTAAATTAATAAAAATATGTAACGTGTTTCTTACATTATTGTAGTAACATTATTATCAATTCAATTATTGTTGCTACACAGTATTTTGCATTATTGATTCAATAATTGTCATTACACTGTATTTCATATCATCGAGTCAATAATTGTTGGTGCACTATAGTTTAAAATTATTGAATCTAATAATTGTCACAGTAACAAATACACTATAATTTATATTATTAAATTAATAAAAATATGTAACGTGTTTCTTACATTATTGTAGTAACATTATTTTATATGTTGGACTCACAGGAAGAATAAATAAATAAATAAAAAATAAAATAATTAATTTTACTATTTGAAATAGTAACGTGAATAGTGGCGTGAATAGTAACGTGAATAGTGATGTGAATAGTAAGAAACATGTGGGGCCCACATGAAATGTGAGAAATGTGTTTTGCTGGATGGTTGGTGGAGGCTGCTGCGCAGCCTCTGCTGAATTTTTTTTATTTCACCTACCGCGCATAGTAACTTCTTTTCTCCTATAAATAGTTTGTTCAGCTGAATAGAAAAATCACACCTAAAACATAAAATTTTTCTATAAGAATTTTATAAGTTTTTTTCTGAGAATAGTAAGGTTATTTTGAGAGTTTGAAAGCCAAAAGGAGTGCAGGAATTTTTCAAGTAAGTCTTTTATTAAAGAGTAGTAATTTCATAAATTCCTATTTTTCACGGTATTCATAAATCTTCCTTTAGAAGACTCTTCTTTAAGAAGATTCATTTTTAAAAGCTTTCTTTGGAAGATTTATTTTGAAATATTATTTTAAAAACTATTTTAAAGTAGTTATATTATACTACAAAAATTATGTTAAATATACATAATTTTGATAGTTCATATTATACGAATTATCATACACTTTGAAATTTATATGTGGTAATTACTAATTTTATTAAAAATATATAGGTTGATCAACCTCATTTAAATCAATATCCAGTCACGTGTTAAGGTAAGGAATATTATCTTCTTTCATATTCTATTATTTAAACTTACTACGGTAAGGGGTATCACTATTTTCATCATCATAAATGAATATTATTTTCTTTCTTACTTGAAGGGATTATCATTCTTTGATTCTCGAAAATAATATCGTTTCTTTCTTGTGCCATTTACTTCCATGTATTAAATTGTGGGAATAACCTTACGGCGCGGTTTACCGCCTGTTGGTGAATAACCTTTTGTATTCATTCCTTATTAATCTTTGAGAATAACCTTACGGTGCGGATTATCGCATGTTTGGTGAATAACTCTTCGTATTCAAATTGATGGGAATAACCTTACGGCGCGGATTATCGTCTGTTTGGTGAATAACTATTCGTATTCAAATTGATGGGAATAACCTTACGGCGCGGATTATCGCCTGTTGGTGAATAACCCTTTTTATTTGTCTCGTGTGGAAATAATTTGTCTACACGAATTATCACATGACACTTGTATTCCATACTCGTAAGTGATATCATTTTCCTTTATACTCATAAGGGATACCATCTTTTTCATCTTCCATTATTCAAAATTACTATGGTAAGGGATATTAATTTCCTTCACCTTTTGTTAATCAAACCTGCTACGGTAAGGGATATTATTTTCTTTCATACACCTAAATCGAAACTTATTATGGAACTATTGCTTCTATAATTCCTGAAAATATTATATGTTCCATAATAGTTGAATTTCATTATTTCAACTGAACCTTCCTATTTTCTGAACATTTCTATTGAACTGTAATCGTTATTCTGAACTGTGGAGCTTGAATATCATTTTTAAATTTCACTTCACATCATGTTGGCAATTTGGACATTATTTGAATCTGCACAAAGTAAACTTCCGATACTTATTGTTTATCCTGTTCTTCTGTTCATCATTTGTATCACTGTTATTTGTATTAATCATCAAGAATCAAACTGTTGTGAATATTTGTGGCGGGGGGCACAGATGTGATATAATTGTTGAACAGATGATAGGTTAAAGGCGATATACTAGGTTAAAGGCGATACATCTGTTCGGTGTCTTTTATGGCACGTGGTGAATGTTCTCTTTGGCCCGTAGTGCAAAGATGAACTGTTGGTTGGTATGATTATGACCAAAGGCTGAATCTGGTATAATCATGACCGTTGGTGCTTTATTGAATATCTTTGGCCCGTAGTGCAAAGATGAACTGTTGATTTGCATGATTATGACCAGGAACTGTGAATTTTTATTATCATGACTAATGGTATTTCAGATGATAAAAGTTGATGATGTTTTTACTAAAAAGAGAAGCGAGTGGACATTATGGTCTGCATTATTCTTCTAATAGATTGCTCATTCCGCTGCTATTATTGATCTGAACATTGTTTAAGAATTTAACTACAGTTTTTGATATAAACCTTGTAGTCTATTGTATTCTATCAAGAACTCAACTGTTGAAGGCTAATGATAATTTATTCGTCATTATCTTAGTCATGATATTTCTTACTGGGCTATTTGAGCTCACCCTTTCTTTTGTTCCATTCTTTTCAACAAGAGATGAAAACGTAACGGGGTCTAGCCGGGGGATGGAGTGAGAGTCCGAGGAATAGCTATCCTAGTCTTCACGTGTTGTAAAATAGTGTGGCAATAATAGTGAAGACTTAGTTGTGTATTATTATACACTGTATTGTTGTACGTTGTGCTTTGTTGTAATAATTTTGTTGTAGTCTTTTGACGACTCAAGTTTAGGCTGTGTAGGCATAGATTTGGGGGCATCACATTTTTCCCTTTTAATTAGTACCGTAGTGGTCCTTTGAACTAAGAGTGCAGACAAAATTAAAAATAATTAAAAATTCAACCACATCAAACCGAACTGTTAATAAACTAAATTGAAAATTATAAAATCTAAAAATCAAAATTTATAGAATTGAAAAATCGAAACTAAATCGATGGATTTCAGTTTGGTCTATTCAAAAATCGAAACCAACCATCCTTCAAATTAATCATTTAATTTATAATCTTTTCAAAATTAAAAATACATTTGAAAAAAAAATTGTAAAAAGTATTTTATCAAATTTATTATAAATAGTATTTAAAAATATAGAAGTCTAACAGGATAGTTATCAATTAATTAAGAATAAAAGTAATGACATGTTAAGAATTTCGTTTCATATTATAGTCTAAAAATATAAACATCTTTAAATTTAAAATAGATAATAAAAAAAATCTCTTATTTTAAAAAATATAATATTATGATACTCCTAATAATTACTCATTATACGTCTTTTTTTTCAATTCTCTTTAATTAATTAAGTTGCAATGATTTGCCAATTGCATGGATTCAATTCCTTCTAATGTTTTAAGAATCCAAGCGCTTATCCAAGAATGACTAAGGCAGCTATTCTGAGGGCAATACATCCACCAAAAACAATTCCTAAGATGTAATACTACTAGTTATGTTTGGTTGAATTGTCCAATATATATATATATATATAAGACGATGAAATATTAAAAGTAACTAAGAATAAAACTTATAAAAATCTCGCGTTCTTTTTCCTAAAGGAACATTGAATATTTGGCCACTTAGTCTAATTTAGACTATTGTAAAGCTTATTATATATATTAGTATTGATGATTTGACAAATCCGTAGAAAATATTTTATTTTATTCGCTTTATAATTTGGATAAAGAAGGGAAGATAATAAAAATGCTGAAGACCAAAGAAACTTCTAATTTTCTAACTGAAGAGAAAATATAGACAAAACCTGACTTTTAGATAGCCCAACACCTACGCAACCAAAATATATGCGTCAAATATTCAACTGATTCTTCTTCGTAAAAGAAACAAAAATGAAAAATGGCAGATTCAAACTGATTTGTCTTGGGTACCAGACTTGCCCAGGCAAAATGAAAATTTTAATTACTATTATCTCCGTTTTAAAATTAATGATATGTATATTTATTTGTTTTATTATTAATTTTAAACTATAAAATTATATGAAAATTTTAACATAATCTTACTTATATTTTAATTAGATTGAATATTATAATAATAATTTTATTATATTTATACCAATATTAGACGATGTGTTTGAAAAAATATTTCTTTGATAAAAATTGTCTTTTAATAGCTCTATCTTTAATTTTAGAGTAGAGGGGGAATTTCCCCCATTGCCATGGTTTTCTGTTACCAACTCTATTTTTGTCAATCTTACTTTTACCTTTTTTTTTAAAAATGGTTTACTTTAATTCAAATTAAGGCATTAAAAGTTTGAAACTATTCCACAGTACTGTTTCTATTGGTATAGGACTATCACCGGTAAAGTATAAATAATATTTGGTTGAGGTGATCAGTACATAAAAACAGTTATTTTTCATTGAGAGCTTAAACAGTGCTCTTTCCATTTCATATTACAAGATTAATGTTGAATTTTAAAAAGTAACTGTCAAATATTTTTAAATTAAAAATTAAGATAAATTTATTTAATTTATATATATTAATACAATTATAAATATTATAAATTTTATATAACGTATTATTAGTTATAAAAATTTATTATTTTAAATAAATTATGTTAATTTTAAATTTAAAAATTAATAATAATTTTATAATTCGAAACAGAAGCGTCTACATGCGCCCTTGTACATCAAAGCACTTGATTTCATACATGCGCCCTTCTACATCAAAGCAATTGATTTCACCAACTTTTATTTTCCCAATTTTAGTCTTTTAGATTAAAATTTTTCATATTTCTCACGTAATTTAATAATACCTTTATTCAATCTCTTGAATTAAATTTTTTAATTTTAATTATAGTATAAGTATAAATTACACATTTTCGAAACCCCTTGGACCCTAGTTAATTTTATAAAACTTGAAGGCCTATAGTATATAGAATAAAATCTAAATATATAATAAGATATTTATTTATATGATGCTTCTTCTGCTCAACACGTAGCTGATGGGAGCAAAGTCGATACATAAGACAAAAAATTAAAACAAGTGTTTTGGCTTTTTGTCTATTTATTGTTTTTATGTATCTTTGTCTGTTAATTATCTGTTTCTTTCTTCAATTTTCTCTAGTCCCGTTTCCCTTCCACATTACTAAACTGATCAAGTCATCTTCCAAAAAATATAAAAATAAAATTAGGTGATCAAATTCACAAGAATGAAAATAAAAAAATAATATTTGTGGTGGCAATCCCAAGAAATTTCTTAGAAACTGTCATATATAATTGGGTGATTATGAACAATCTTTTATACATATATAGGAGACAAAAGTTAATCTTTCTTGCAGATTTTAATCAATATATCATTATCTTAATTATCTAATAAATGGGATTCTTGTCGTATGATCTTGGGTCTTTTTCTTTTTTGAATAAATAATATCATAAGCTAATCATACACTTAATTGGTGTAGTCGTAGTACTTAATAATACGAAGTAAAACAAAGTACCATGTATAGAGAATCTTTTAATATATATCCCTTAACAAAGCTAGCTGTATAGATCAATGGAAGAGTGCTCTTAGTCCAATTTTTTTTTAAATAAAAACTCCACTCCAAGTTCATAACAAAGTAACAAAAGCTGGACCCTCGATGGGAAAAATAAGTTTGCATTACAATATAATAAGTCAAATAGGAGTAATAATAAATTATAAACAGCTAAAATCATCATACTGTTTTTAAGAGTTTGAGGGCCATAAAAAAAAGGAACAATCGTATCAGTGATAAATTCTCTTTGTACTAAATTCAATTATTTATAGTATTTAATTTGCATATTTTTGGTGGTCTCTCTCTCTCTCTCTCTCTCTCTCTCTCTCTCTATATATATATATATATATATATATATATATATATATATGAAGCAATAATATTCTTAGACCAAGTCATACTTCGAAGAATCATTTTATAACATATGATCATTAATTAATCTTGTTACTATCATTATTTAGCTGTCATATAATTATGGAGCAACGGTCATTTGGAGAGTCGAATCATCGTGTTCTTAATCATGTTTGGACCATCTCTTTTGCTTTTTCATATCAGATTTTATATTTTGAAATCGAGAAAATATTTTATTAATCTTAAATGTTTTTTCGTGGCCTTGACTAATCTATCTCATCCAACAAATTAAATGCATGCAGAATTTAAGCCTCATGCGTGCAAGTAGCATAGGTTTTATATATCATCATCAAGCAACAATACTAATTTGTAACTTGAATATACAAATTCGGATGTTTCCCCTTAATTACCAAACAAAGATAAAGAGGGTCTTCTGAACATTCATATGTGAGGTAGAAAGTGTGGCATAGTGCAATTTAATTAGTATGACCATGCAAGTCTATATACTTTATTATATTACTACATATATTTATTATAATGTGCTATATATCTTAATCATTAACATATGTATATTCTTTGACATTATATGCCATTCCTCTAATTAATCGACAAAATACTTGTCGGTGGTATCTTAGGGTAATCTGTAAATATTATCAAGATTTGAGACAAAAGATGCATAAACACAGTTGTGTTAAATACCCTTTGCATCATCATATGACTAACTAATTAACTCTCCAAGACCCAAGCGATATTCATTGTATTAATGGCTTAACATGCACCCATTAAAGGCGCTTATGGAGCCAAAATGGAATTTGTTTATTATAATCTAATAAACGTATTAAAGCTTCGCAATTTGTTTGACATTTTCTAAACAATGTTTTTACTTTGTTTCGTACATCTCTCTTCAAACCTTCGGAAAAAGTATAAAAAAAAATGACTTCAATGGTATGATCCCTTCGTCAAGTGAAATTAAAAAAGATGATCTCATAATCTTTAGAACATGAAGATGCAATGAAATTAACAACAAAAAAAAAAGATGCAATGTTAGATACTCTTTTTTATTTTCATGTTGAGGTCGAAGTTAAATAGATACTTAAGAGATAGTTATTTATAAACAGACAAGAGATGTATGAATTCTCGAGAAGATAAGAGGTGGTCTCCTCCTCCCAACTCCCACCTCCTACAATCATTCAAGAAATATAATACTAAGAGTTAATTGAAAGTTGGATATGTATATTGAATTTCACTTAAATCATTCAATATATCCTCATAAGAAGAAGTCTAGTTTCAAACACGATTCAAAATTCCAAAAATTAGTGTTAGAAGCTAAAAAGTAAAAAGCACAAAATTCAATTAAGCACTCTCCTCTATATAATTTATATCACCTGTGAATTTTATTTTCACAGTCAAATAATAGCAAAATTAACTCAATAATTAATTGTAAAACGTCCAATTTTTTGTTGCTGTCCGGCTGTGAATAAAGGACCGTGTATCAGTTTAGTGGTCCTGTCCAATTTCTAGTTTGATTGGACTGTATTAAACGAACTTGGTAGGTCATACTGGCCCAGCTAAAATTTATGGGCCATAATTGAGTAGACTCATATGTCCTTTTCATAACAATCTATTGACCATTTCTCTATTCATTTCTGCCAAATATTCCTAGCAAATAACAGAGCTTGGATGCGTGTGGTCCCAAAATACTTAACTAGTTTTTATTTTGGGCTTTAGGCCCACTACAGATTTGTTTTAATTTTCAAAAGCCAACACCCTTCTTATTTGTCATTCTTCAGAATATAGGCCCAACATGAACAAGGTATAATTATTCAATTCTCTCTCCATCCTATTATCTGTTGATTTTATTTTATTTTTTTATTTGTACAAGACACCTTAGGCATAGTTTTTATGAATAATGTTGTCTTATTGTTAAATATTCCAGCAAATTCACAAGATTTTATTATATGCACCAAATATATATATATATATATATATATATATATATATATATATATATATATATGTGTGTGTGTGTGTGTGTGTGTGTGTGTGTGTGTGTGATCTTGTGGTTAACCAAGTGAATCCCTGGTTCAAATTATTTTTTATTAAAAAAAAGAAAAAGTACCAAAAGTACATCTCGCAATAAGCTTGCAGCAAATTAGTAGATAAAAAAGGAAGAAAATCCAAAAGAGAAATCTCATTTTTTTAGAGGTATCTCAATTTTATTATCTCGTTATCACTAATAAATTAAATACTTCATACATATATGGTGGGAAGTATTAAGCAAATAAACAATCATGTGTTTACATGAAAAAGACTTGCCAGTTACCACCTGGTACCACTTTAGCTCTTTTTATTGCTCTTTTGCCATTTTATCTTTGCTGTTGGGCTGTTACTTACCAAACAATGACAACCCTATCTTCTACACTCTTCCGAGCCTCATCTCCACCAATTTTACACCACAAGCTTTATAATCCTCCTTATTGCATCCAATGCTACTGCAACGAAGATACAGTCAATAATGGAGGAATCCATAATAAAGATGGTAATGGGGTGGCTAGTTTTCCTCGAGAAAATAAAATTCTTCTCAATCCAGCAGCAGCTGGTGTAATTAGGCCGCCTCGGCCACGCAGGATCATTTTGATTAGACATGGACAGAGTGAAGGGAACATCGATGAGGGGGCTTATTCGAGGGTGGCTGATCCTGCCATTGCACTTACTAAGAAAGGAATGATGGAGGCCGAAGAACGTGGCAAAATTATTACAGAGATGATTCAGAAAGATGGAGCTGATGACTGGAAAGTTTACTTCTATATGTCTCCGTATAGAAGGGCTCGTGAAACGCTACGTTGTGTGGCTAAGGCTTTCGAACGCTCAAGGATAGCTGGCCTAAGAGAGGAGCCTCGCCTGCGAGAGCAAGATTTTGGTATGTCTCTCTTTTTTAGGAACCTATACTATTAATTTTCAATCCTGAGAGAGGCTAGGAGGAAACTAGGAAAAACTTACTTTTGTTACGTAGGGTCTCTTCTGACTTTGCGGAGAGAGACTCGAATTTGTGACTATGTACAATAAAGAAAAAAATTTAACCACTAGGCTTGTCACTTTTAGCATGTCAGATATGATGAAAGTCTAAAATGCTACAACTTTTAATATTTTGAGTTTATGATTCGATGCTAATGCTAAATTTGAAAATGGTTCGTATTGTTTTTTGTTGTTGTTGTCTGCTTGGAAGGAAACTTTCAGGACAGAGAACAAATGAAGATTCAGAAAGCTGTTAGACACCTCTATGGTCGTTTCTTCTACCGGTTTCCTAATGGAGAATCTGCTGCAGATGTATACGACAGAATAACAGGTATATTTTTGGATATATACTTTCTTGGTTATTCGAGTCTTTTATACCTGACTATAACTAGTTAGAGGTGCAGGATTCAGGGAGACACTCAAAAGTGACATTGATGTGGGACGATTTCAGCCACCGGGTGAACAGAGCCCAAACATGAACTTGGTGATAGTATCACACGGTCTAACATTGCGAGTATTCTTAATGAGGTGGTACAAATGGACAGTGAAGCAATTCGATGGACTAAATAACATGCGCAACGGAAGCATGATGGTGATGGAAAGAGGTTACGGTGGAAGGTAATCTTTTATCTTTAATACACCCTTTGTCCCGGGGGAAAAAAAGCACCATTTTTGATGAAAATTTTGTTGGCAACACTCATTCTATACGGGGATTCTGAAATCGACTAAACAGCATTAAGTAGTAAAACTACAATGTCTAATATCTAACAGGTACAGCTTACTAATGCATCACACTAAGGAAGAACTGAGAGAGTTTGGGTTGACGGAAGAAATGCTGACAGATCAAGAATGGTAAAGAATAGTTCGTGCGCGAATCTAAAATGTTTTGTATCTTACGCAACTTATAGCTTTCTATTGAATTCTACCTGTTTCAGCTGATTTTTGTTGTTGTGTGTTTTGTAATTGAAGGCAGAAAATTGCAAAGCCAGGTGAACTGAATTACAACTGCTCAATGACTGGACCGTCATTCTTCACCCACTTTGATGAAGTCGAGGACACCAAAACCTCAGCCATGGGATAATCTCAGTAGTGTCACCAACTTTGTCTAGGGACCAGTGTTGTCGATATATATATACACACACATACTCTGTCCTTCCTTTTCTACATTCCTATTATTTTCTTTTCCAGACGTTGTTAAGAATGAAAAGACCAGGCATAAAACTAGAAAGAAGTCAGATGAGAGATTATTTACATACTTGACATTCAGAGATATCTGAAGAGAACACCAAAATCAATTGGATGCGAAGTCAGTCTGATGATATTGGTGGGTGGCATAGTTCAAAAGTTGTCTAAATTATTTACAGTAAGCAGCAGTTGCTGCTGTGACAATTTGCGAGAACAACCAGATATAATCCATACTCCTATTAATCAACCAGATATAATCCATACTCCTATTAATCATATCAATTTGTTCATACTCCTATTAATCAACCAGATTTATATGTCAACCAGATATAATCCATACTCCTATTAATCATATCAATTTGTTCACCAAGAATCAACCAGATATCTTATCCATATTCATGACAATGATTTAATTTGACCAACCAAACCATTCAGATAAAATTCAACAACCCAAAATATGTATCAATAATGCATAAAAATCTCATCTCACCACAAAGCTATCAGTTGGTAGTCTATTACCAAGAAATTAATAAATAAAAACATATGTGCGCGAACAATGCAGAAGCAGAACTAAGTCGTCAAAAAAGGTATTACTATTTCCTGTATTAACTCCCCAGAGCCATCCCACATTCCATGCGCATGCAAGCTAACAACTATAACACCATTTAAATGGGACATCTGAAACTGCATACTAAAAATTAATGCACTAGATTCAATGCTGTTCTTGCATTCAAAAGCAACAAGATAAGTCCTATCATATTCTCAGCACAAGATACGATTCTATATTTACCTAAATGAGTTTTTAAGAATACTATATTAAATCCTTAATAGAAGGGAAGGAAAGTGATGGGGATCAAGATCAAGTTATTAAGTATTTATTTATTGATTTAATGTTTTTATTTATTTATGGAATTGTTGTAATTTTAGGAGGTAGATAGTATTTTATTAGTTAGGGTACTTTTAATATTTTAAGTATTTTATTTAATTAGTAGGGTAGTTTTGTCATTTAATATTTTTAGGGTAATTAGAATTTGTGTCCTAATTGAATTAGAATTTGTTCCTATTTAAAGGTTTACTCTCAGATTAAAATAGATACATGCTATAGATTATTGATTATTAATTATGAGATTATTCTAATTATTGGTTGCGATCAATATTTTTCCTCCCTGTTGCGGTTGGGAAACTCTAGGGGTACTGGTTCTCTTGCGGTTGGATCACCCTAGTTTTTATTAATTTTTTTTGTTGAATTATCACTACCAGTTAATTATTTGTTCATCAATTTCTGTCCTACATCAGAAAGTGGCAGAGAGAAGGAAAAAGAAAAAGAAAAATAAATTAACAAACATGAATGTGCCCAGGATGGACTTGAAATTTGAAAACAATGTTAGATAAACTGCACAAAGGTTGTAAATCAAAAACTTGAAAGCAAAACTCTGATGAAACTTATTACCAACAAGCTGATTAACATCATGTACCTATAGATGTAATATATCAATATAGATTTTCTACCTTAAACCTACTCCTTTTGCTATTAAATATCCTCAATAAGCAATCCTATGCATGATAAATAATGTGCAAGTAGTGCTGTACTATGTAGTAAAGACTGCATCCAATCTAAACCTCGATTCATGAAATGTAACAAATTTAATGTGCATAAACTAAAACTTGCAAAATGGAAAAAACTGAAGGCATGACAAGTAAATCATCCAAACAAAATGTATTTATGTACAATCAATATAAACAAATATACGTCAACATCACAATATTATGTTACTATGACGAATAGCTTTATTTATGTGAGCGCACACTCTAACAGAAAAGAAGCAATATTTGGTATCATAATCCACAACCAAAATGGTACTGCTGCTCACAATATTTTGTTACTATGACGAATAGCTTTATTTATGTGAGTGCACACTCTATCAGAAAAGAAGCAATATTTGGTATCATAATCCACAACCAAAATGGTACTGCTGCTGCGCACCAGCAATGATAGTGACATTTATATGCTGATACCTTACATAGAAGAATTTGATGGCAACAGTGAGTATCTAATGCACCTAATCTTATACCATATATCATGATTGTAATATCACTACCACAATAGGTAAAGCTGAGAACTTGCCTGGGTCAGGCTCAACTGAAGAGGAGGAATCTCCATCTCTGTAATTTTTCAATCTTGATAGACAAAGGACCAGCTAGTTCATCATAAATGAAGCCCATTTCTACGCACCAAATTTCTGAGTAATACCAAAATGAAAATATTTTCTTTGAAAGAGAGTCGCACATTAAGATGACAAACTAGATAATAAGAATCCTTTGTCCTAGCCAAAAACTCATTCCCATTTATGAAGAAGCCAGGGAGAATAGTTGATTTCAAGTATCAAAGTAAAATAAGCAAACTCTTGTCATGATTTCGCCACAACATGATATGGAAATTGCATCCAAATCTATAACTCTCCTCAGCACTTGACTTGACAATATCTGTCGATTAAGCACATCAATGACCTCTCTGAAATTCAACTCTACTGAAACTAATTGTGGCACTCACTTTAGAAGGGAAGAACATAAAAACACAAAAAGAAGTGTGCTATGATACGAGGGCAGAAAGATCCAAGAAAAGAATTATACAACCACTGGAACACCATTTTCACGCGTGTCATAATGATTCACTACTTCATCAATTCTCTGTTGTAATTCGAATTTGCCGAGGTCTTTCAAGCTCACCATTACGTCTCCAAAAAGCCCTCCTCCACCAAACTTCAAACCCTCTCTGTATATTAGGGCAATCATCACCAGAGTTCAGAAAACGATCAAACCAAGACATTAAGATGTCCTGTTGCCAGGCCAGAGGCAGAGTCAAAATAGTATTACTAAGGCCATCCTCAATTAAATGCCTGTCGAGGCCTTTTGATGCTCTCCTCATCCACCCAAAATCCTCATAGAATGGCACCAACCATGTCTGCAAAAGCAAGCACCTGGCATCCTTTGAAGCCAATAGCTGGCCCTTTCCAATTCCAACAAACAGCCTAGCTGTCACTCTGCTAATCTCATACCTATGAACCGACGGCACTTTAGAATGTGCATCAGCTAAATCAGACTGTGCTGCCCATGTCTTTAGAAAGTCCTCAGCAATCTGCCTATCAATCAAAATATCCAAAATCCAATGCAAATTATCTGCTTGCCGAGCTATCTGACCCACATCCTGCAAGTCTGCGGCTGCAACCCGTAAGAAGTGGTGGCGAAGCAATTGCAAACACCCATCACAAGCAGTATACAATGACTCTTTCCTCAAATCATTATGAGACAAGTTCTCATGGAGCATTTTTGACACCAATCCCTTCATCTCTCTCCTCGCTTTCTCATCCTTCCCTTCAAGAACTACATGTAAAAGTTTAAGAAGAACTTTCTCATTGTCATTTCCATCCTCAACCCCAGCTGTTGCATCAACTGAAACCCTCTTCAAAACTTCGCCAGCACCAATGGCTTCAAGCCTAAGCTCTGACAATAGAGAAGCCACCTTCTCTTCCTCATCCTCAGCCCATGGAGCAGCCTCTAGGTACTCCAAACAAGACAAAACCCCAGCATCAAACCCAATTGCCGCTGAAACCTACAATAAGATAAGAATCACCCACAATTAAAAAGCTTAAAGATATAGCATTTTTCATAAGGTCATCTAATTTCCACACACGTGTAAGCAAACCACAATTAACCTACCCCACCACATTTACATACAAGAACATATAACTTCATGCATAGACGCGAGAATATATCTACATGTAAGGCTATGTATATGTACTCAACTCAACATTTTGTGTCCAACTAGTTTTGGATATGACAGCGGAATACGGTTAGATTGTAATGCTCTAACGCAAATGTGATTTGTAGGTTTAAATATACCAACAAAAACGTAAGATAAACTCTTGAATCCACAAGGAAAATAAGAACTTACAAAAAGAACAAAGTAATAATAATATTAATTGATCAAAAAGTTACTGTTATCGAGCCCTAATAAGTGGATTTATCGTCTTAAACAACTTCCCAACATCAATTAGGAATAGGAAAACTAAAATAACAAAAAAAAAAAAAAACCTCCAAATTTTGACCAATGACTAGACTTCTTAAAACAGATTTTTTGCGAATTTAAAACAATACATGTCATAGCCAAAGACTATGACTCTTGTAAAGCTTGTCGCAAGCTTCGATTTGATATATTATAGGCCCCGTAACTATCTCTAGGTCAAAAATTATGTTACTTTGAAATTATACCAGCTCGAACGCATCCAAACATCTGATCCGCATCCTTATAGGATTCTTCCACCGAATCAGTCCCTCCCCTTTTGAAAAAGCTCACCCTCAAGCTATGATCGGGATAATTCAGTGAGACTGGAGGATATTACGCCGTCAAATCAGCCATATTAAAAGTAGAAGAAATTCCCATATCAACGGGAAGATCCAACAGATATGCATTGTCATTAAGCGCACACAAAATTAGGAAAGGCCCATATTTCTTCTGTTTCAGCTTATGATATTTTCCAGAGAGAAATCTCTCACACCATAAGAACACAATCACCTCAGCCAACATGGAATATTTTAGCATGCCTACGTTCATCATCAACAGCTTTATACTTCATATTAAATTGTTCCATCTTTGCTCTCACCTCTGTTTAAACATCACGTACATGCTCAGCCATCGTTGTAGCAGCACTACTAGAACCTACAACCTTTGGCAAAGGAACCAAATCTAGAACTTGCTTAGAAACTTTGCAATAAAAAACAGAAAAAGGAGACATGCCAGTGGAATTATTGATTGCTTTGTTAAAAACAAATTCAGTCTGCCCAATAGCTAATTCTCACTTTCTAGGCTGATCACCACAAAGACATCGAATCATGTTACCCAATGAACGATTCACCACTTCAGTTTGGCCATCTATCTGAGGATGATATGTAGTACTATACTTCAAATGAGTATTAAACCTATGCCACAGAATAGTCCAAAAAGAAGCTAGAAATTTTGAATCACGATTAGACACAAAAGGAAAGGGAATTCCATGCAAGTGCACAATTTTTTGAAAAAATAGCTTCGTAACATGGACAGCATCACATGTTTTCCTGCAAGGAATAAAGTGTACCATTTTGGAAAACATATGTCCACAACCACGAAAACAGAATCATTACCCTTTTAAGTTTGAAGAAGACCCAAAACAAAATCCTTGTTAAGTTCCTCCCAAATATCTTTTGGCACTGGCAATGGTAGATTAAATCTCATATTTTGAACGCTACATTTACCAACTTGGTAAACGGCACAACTACGAACAATACTTTCAACATTTTTGTAAAGCTTAGGCTAGAAATACCTCTCGTGTACTATGCAAAGTTCTCACATCCCAGATGAGCACTAAGACCACCACTATGCAATTCCCGAATAAGATGCTCACGTAGAGAAGTTTTGGGAATACACAAACAATTTCCCTTAAACAAATAACCCAATATGTGAAACTCACCATGAGAATTATGTCATCGACATTTTTCCCAAATCTCCTGAAAATCTTCATCCTCGGGATATAACTCTTTGAGGTAATCAAACCCCACAAATTCAGTGTGAAGGGTAACCAATAAATTAGCACGACAACTAATGGCATCTGCAACCTTATTAGTAACTCCAGACTTATGTTTAATCACATATGCAAACTGCTCTAAATACATTGCCCAACGTGCATGCAATTTATTAATATGCTTTTGAGTTTTGAAATACCTGAAGGACTGATAATTGAAATAAATAACAAACTCCTGCGGTATCAAATAATGACTCCCATGTCTTTAGACCATGAAAAAACTGTATATAATTCCTATTCATAGGTTGACCACTTCTGTCGAGCATCATTGAGTTTCTCACTGAAATACACAATAGAGCGACCACCTTGAGAAAGTACATCACCAATTCCCACTCCACAAACATCACATTCAATCTCAAACACCTTAGAGAAATCTGGTAACGCAAGAACTGGTGGTTGTCAATTTCTCTTTAACTTCCTCAAAATTGCACTGCGCTTCCTTCATCCATTGAAATTAGTCCCTTTCATACAATCAGTTATGGGAGCTACAGGATTGATGAAATTCCAAATAGAACGCCAATAAAACCCTGCAAGCTCATGAAAGCTCCTCACCTCAGTAATAGTTTTCGGAATTGGCCATTCCCGAATAAGCTCGAACCTTCTCTTCATCTACCTGAATTCCATTTGCCCTGACTACAAACCCCAAAAACATAAGTTTTCTCTCTAGAAAAGTACATTTTTTTAGGTTAATGTACAAGTTATTCTCACGAAGTACCTCAAAAACATGTCAAAGATGCTCTAAATGACCAAAAGAACAAGTACTATAGATTAGGATATCATCGAAATATACCACCATAAATTTACCAATGAAAGGGTTAAGTATTTGATTCATCAAATGCATAAAAGTACTAGGAGCATTAGATAATCTAAACGACATGACCAACCACTCATACAAACCCTCATTAGTCTTGAATGTTGTTTTCCACTTTATTACCCGATCTAATTTGAATCTGGTAATATCCACTATGCAAGTCAATTTTCGGAAAAAAATAGCGAATTACCCAATCCATCAAGTAGATCATCAATTTGAGGGATAAAAAACCTATACCGTACTGTAATTTTGTTAATGGCCAAACTATCCATACACGTACGCCACGAACTATCATTCTTTAGAGTCAACAAAGCAGGTACATCACAAGAACTCATACTCTCCCGAATATGCCCTTTATGAGGTAACTCCGAAACCTATTCTTTCAAAATGTCATTCTCTTTCGTGATCATCCTATAATGCGGAACATTCGGAAGACTAACCCCAGGAATTAGATTAATATGGTGTTGAATGTTTCTCATGGGTGGCAACTCACCCAACTTTCCCAACAATTCACCAAATTCAGCAAGCGATAGCCCCAACTCCTTTAGAACTGATTTTTTCATATTGTCTACCCCGTCTTTGACTACAATGCCAAAAACCACCTTTGACTACCATGCCAAAAACCACCTTCGACTCCTGCACATCAGCCAAGAACTCCCCACGACTAGAAATACTCAACATGTTCTTCCCCGTAGATGAAGGGACAAAAATAGTAGGCATAACATCAATCTTCTTCTTATTACACCAAAATACAATAATGTTCTACCGACCTTTATGAGTTAAATCAACATCATGCTGCCACGAACGCCCCAACAACACGTGACAGGCATCCATTTCAACTACATTGTAGGCCACCTTATCCCGATAATGCTTCTCGATAAAAATAGGTACTTTACAAATTTCGGTTACCTTGATCGACAAACCATTCTTTATCCAACAAATCTGATAAGAGTTGGGATGCGAGGAAGTAGGCAAATTCAAATGTTCCACCACTGCCTTCAAAATTATGTTTTCGCAACTACCTCTGTCAATGATCAAACTGCAAACTTTATGATTTATCAAACACTGCAATTGGAATATTTGATTTCACTAGGTAGGTTCCTCTTGTTTAGGAGACATCAACTTACGAACAACAAGATTAAGTGGCTCTCCTTCTTCATAAGCTATCTCAACTTCCTCCAAATCTGAATTATCCCATTATTGTTCCTCTGAATGATCATTTGGTTCCTGCTCTTGATCCGCATACGCCACCCTAGTAAGGACGGAGTCTAGAGCACTGGTTTAACCGATGGCCTAGTTCTCCACACCTGTAACACTTCTCTCCGTTGAGCTAGCTATACAGATTATATTTAGCATGATTGGCCTCTTCTGAAATCTACTTAGGAACAAGTTTTTCTAGTCGACAACTGGAACTCCCGATCTCTCGATTATCAGTAGAACAAGGAAAAACGAGTAGTTTTTCCTCCATCTGAATTTCTAGCGGAAGGAATACGAACGAATCTAGATTTGTTGTTTGCTACTATTTAACCTCTCTGTTTTCAAAGCCATATGACACACCTCATACAAATTATTAACTTATTGCATCCCCATTCTGGACTGGATATTGAGATCAAGTTCGTTCACAAACCTCACCACCTGTTGATCCTCTAATTCCTGCAAATTATATCAAGCATGAAGCATGTAACCATAGAAATTCCTCCGATATGAATTAATTGTCCACAAATTTTGCACATAACCCTGAAACTGAGGTAAAATTCTATTGTGCAACACAACCCTTGTCCTAGGCCAAGCACGAATCAATTTTTTCCCCTAACAATGCCTAGTTTCCTGCAACTGTCTCCACCAGACAAATGCACCCCCTTTCAATCTATATGCTACCAAACTAACTTTCTTATGTTCAAGAATATCCATTATATTAAAGAAAGCCTCGACTTCATGCATCCAATCTAAGAATCCCTCTACATCCAAAGAACCATAAAAATTTGGGATTTCAGCCTCCATAAAATTGGGAATTTGAGCCTTTACCTTCTACTCAGTCGGGTTGCGCTGACTGAAACCACCATAACTATCCAAATCTCTGTCACGGCCTACACCACGACCAATCACTCGTCCACCTCTTTCACCTCCACGATTTGGTTGACATAATCCTTCCGCATATTCTTTAGCGCTTGACTCGTTGTCATCGTTAAATTCGACAAGATCATGACAAGGTTTTGCACTTTCACGACTAGGATAATGCCCATCGTGATTCTACGCATTCACTAATCCATTGGTGGCAATCTCCAGCCGATTCAATTGTTGTTGTACACCGCCAACTTGCTCTTGCAAATTGTTTATTGACTCCCTCGTAGCAAAATTTCCAATTGTTCCTTCAGTCATCACCTTATTTAGATACAATTATCCAAACTCTGATGTCAATTGATGCAGCGGAATATGATTAGATTGTAACACTCTAACGCAAACGTGATTTGTATGTTTAAACGTACCAACAATAATATATGATAAACTCTTGAATTTACAAAAAAAAATAAGAATTCACAAAGAGAACAAAGTAATAATAATATTAATTGATCAAAACGTTACTGTTAACAAGCACTAATAAGCTTATTTATAGTCTTAAACAACTTCTAATATTAATTAGGAATAGAAAAACTAAAATAACGAAAATTAAAAAAAAACACTTCAAGTTTGACTAAACTTTGACTAACAACTAGACTTCTTAAACATGTATGTCAGATTTAAAACAATACATGTCATGGCCGAAGGCATGATTCTTGTAGAGCTCGTTGCAAGCTTCGATTTGATATATTATGGGCTCCGTAACTCTTATTGGATCAAAAGTTATGTTACTTTGAAATTCTACAAACTCAACCGCATCCAAAAACCTAATCAGCTTCCTAATAGAATTCTTTCACCTCATCAAAGTGTGTATATGTAACTGTACATCTATTATGTAGCTCTAACATATATTTATTTACTTAATCTCAATCCTACAAATTCTACATTTTTGTGTGTTGTATATACATATATATATATATATATATATATATATATATATATATATATATATGATACTATTACCTTCAAGATTCCAAGAACTTTGGAAACATCTTCCTTCATTAGCTTCTTCCTTAAATCCTTGCAATACATTAATCTAATTGTCACAATGTAAACTTCAATATCATCACAGTCAGCAATCTCCACAATGTAGGGGCTTGAATTTTTCTGTTGCATCGTCCATCGATCTGAAAGCTTCACTGCAAAAAACCGACTGTGAGCTACCAAAATCTGTCTATGAACATTCATATGAACACTCAGACCATCCTTGGAGCTCAATGTGAGCTTCACATCGCTGGTACTCGGGTCATTGAACTGGTTCCCGGGGCTCCGACAAGATAAAAGGTCCCACAATCGTTGTTGCATTAAGGCTTGTTTGTCTTGTGGGAGAAGTTGTGATTTAGGGGCTGAAACCACGACGTTAGCTGTCGGGATCTGGGGTTTCAGGTGGCAATCGGGCTCACTAGCCATCATTTCGAAGAGGGTCGGGCTGGATCGAGTCAATTTATCGGCGGAGGAAGGCGGCGGGGACATTGGGTTGAGGAGGCCAGCAGTGAGTGCGGAGTTGAATTTGCTGAAAGATGAAGGAAAATAATCCGGGGTCGATGCGCCACCGTAGACGGCCATATTAGCCGAGCCGCCGTACAGAGTGGTGGTGGGGATTGTGTCCATGATTTGGGGGCCAGTACTGGGCGAGTATCGGATTTTGAGATTTGACGGTGACGGCGACGGGGATGGGGATAGTGACATTGCTTCCGCAGTTGAGGTTGATTGGCGTTGCGGCGGCGGCGGAGACGGTGGAGGCGGGGGAGGTGGTGGAAGGGGTTTGGAGGCTGGGCAGCACCAGTAGTTATCTGGGGATACAACAGTGGTTGGGACAAGTTTCCGTTGTTGTTGGTTGTTGTTGCTGTTGTTGATATGGGTCGAGGCACAGGAGGAGGGAGGAGTAATTGTAATGGTGGAGGTGGAGGTGGTGGCGGTGGCGGAAGAGGAGGCGGCGGAGGAGGAAATGGTGGTTTCGCGGCAGCGTCGGCGTTTGGGCTTAATGGGTTGGGTTTGGAATTTGAGGTGGGCTGAAGTAGCTGCCATATGGTATGGGGGATGTACTAGAGAGTGTGGTGTCGTTTTGGAGTTGTTGTCTTTTAGGGCAGTGTGGCATCAGAGAGAGTTAAGTATTGTATTAATCAGAACGGGCGGTAGAAACGAGACAAACGGACAGAGATTAAAGGACACGAAAACAACAAATGTGCTGATTTCAATTTAATAGAGGAGAGATAAACAGAGAGATATTTGTTGTTTTTTGGGTATGGTGATGGCGAGTGCTTTGGAATGAATGAGAGATGGAAAAGTGACTTGGAAATGGAGTTGGGATTTTTGGTATTTCCGCCGGAGAGGAGAGGGTGAGTTTTGACAGAGTAGATGAAAAGTACGTTGGAGGTGGAGCAGGACTGTAGGAGGATATGGGTAACGGTTTGGTTTGGTCCAACCAATATTTCTTGTTTCTTTTATATGCCCTTTTCTTCTTCTCAAGATACTTTTGCGGCCCACAATTCCTAACCAAAATTTTAAATAGAAAAATCAGAATTACTGCTCAACATGCTTCGTCACTTGTAGACTTGTAATGCTAGGTCGAGGTAACCGGCTAGATATAGTATCATCTAGAGTAATATTCGTGATTTAAGTGGAAAAGTTGGTTAAAAAAAATAGATGACAAATAAATATAATGTATAAAAAGTATAATATGTAATGTATAAGATATAAAATTATTCATCACAAAAAATATAGTAGTCAAATAGTTCTCGGTTTTTGACAAACTCAAAAATTTATCATAAGAAACAAAGTTGTGTAGTTTTATTTTTCTTATAAAATGTTTGTTATTATTAGCCTTATAACCCTCTTCTTAAAATGAATTAATAGTTTTTGAATTAGTTTTCGATCAAAGTGTTCTCACAATGAACTTTCGGATGGCCAACATGCAGTTTAAATCTCTATTTGTGAGTTTTTATTTGAAGAGAAGACGGAGAAATTGCGACTTTCTTCTCTTCTAAGAAGGAAGGCTATAATTTTTTTGAAATATCCCTTTCTTTTAAAATAAAACTTACAAATACATTGACTTGTCAAATTCTTGAAATATATAGGAAAAGTTTTTTTCTTTCTATCTTTAAGATTGAATTATTTTGATATGCTTTTTTCAAGCATCCTTAATATGCAATTCTAATCCATTGCGATACTTGATCACAAGAGCCCTGATATCTTGGGGACTATTATGGTGCTTTGAGTGTGTTGCCAGCCAAATATGCTTGGAGGAAAAAGGATATTAAAACTATACTTGATGGGGGTGTTTTGGAATATATGGTAAGGTCCGATTTGTTTGAAGAAGTATACTTTAGGTCTCTCCATTGCAATATGTTTTGCCATTTTCTCTCGGCCTAGAGAATATTGAACTACTTATTCCATTTAACCCATTTGTTGTTAGCCGTGTGAATGCACCCTAGCCCTTTTAGGAGTGTATTCAAAGAATTAATAAAGTTGGTCCGACTAGTTAATTCTAAGGACCCTACCCTGAATATTTTAAAATATTAATACCAATAAAGACTAATTATCCATCAAGATATGCCAAAACATCATCTTGTCGAGGGGATCATCTTGTCGAGGGGAATGACAGAATGTTTTGGTTTAGAAAGGGGCCGCAAAGTTAATTAATTTGTCCTTAGAAAAAATTAATTTTGCTTTTAAATAAAGTGTGCAAGAAAAAATGATATTAGGGACTTATGGCCTTATTTTAAGATTTGTCAAACAAAATTTACTGTCCAATTATGAAAGTGGCATGCGGTAACGGCCTGGGCTAAAGCAGGTGGTGCCCAAGTTTTAGGCCCTTAAATATTAGTAAATTTTTAGGGCTCTCAAATTTTAAATTTTTAATGGCAATTTTGTAATGTCTTGTAAGTTGTAATAATACAAACATAACAATCATTCAGTAACAGTCAGTAGACTTGGACTTTTCAAATTCCATCGGCATCTCTATTCTTCGTGACTCCATCACCATCAGTGACTTCAACAACAGCTAGCATCTTCATTCTCCATGACTCCTTCTCACAGTTCACAAAATTCAAGTTAATTTTAGGTATTAATTCAATTTTTTGGAGTTTTGAAATTAATTATTTTGTTTATGAGATATTGAGATTTAGAAGTATTATTTAATTTAATTGAGTTTGATGACTGATTGAGTAGATTTGTTTATGCTATTATGGATTATTAAATTTATTTATGTTATTATAAAATGAAAAATTTATAATTAATTGACAAAAAAAATAAGCAACTCGAGAAGAATTTATTTTTTTTGTTATCGCTTTAAACCCTTAAAAATTCATGGTCGGCCTGGTGGCATGTTACATGCCCTCCACTTTAATACTTTATTATTAGTATAAAATATTACCGGTGCTACAAAAGAGAAGGTATTATATGACTAGAAAGGCTAAATGTGCAAATGACCACCTGGAAAAAATTAATTTTAAAATTTGATAAACTGGCATACAGACTAATACGAATTTGATAATAATTACAGTTGCCTTTATCATCATTACAGCTTCTCATGTTTTACTGTATATATATTTTTTTATGCTAACTAGTTGTCACCTTTTTAATTTTAAATTATTAATTTTACTCTTTTGGTATCACGTGTGACGTGACGATATATTTTTTCCCTCCTCTCTTACGTAAAAATAATTATTTAATAATTTTAATACAGTTATCATATAATATTTTATATTATTAATATACAAAAATATTTAATAATTTTTTCTTATATAGTTATAGCCTACAGAATTTATGTAATATTAGCACACGATATCACAAGCATTATATATATAAATTATATAGAATAAAATAAAAAATTATAAAATAAAAATTATATAAAAATTAAATTAAATTTATGGAGACAAAAAAAATAGCACAAGACAGTTGCACTAAGCAGCCCATGCCGCTTTATAATATAGATTAATTGCATATTAAACAGATCTCTGTAGCAATGATCAAATTATATACTGCAGTTACTCTTTTCAGTCTCAAAATGATAATTCATTCTTAATAAAATACCACATTGACAGACTATTATTTATGACTAGTTATCTAATAATTTAATTATATTAAAATATTTTATAACACATTATGTGAGACAAATTTAAGTCCATAGTATTAGTGAGTATATAAGTTGAACAAGTTTGTTGTGCTCAAATGAGCCCCACTCGTAATGATTAGCCTTGATCAAAATGTCACCCTCCATTATCAACTGTAAAATAAGTGCAAGAAACACTAGCAAAAGGAAGGAAAGAATAAAAACAGGGCAGCTTTGTGTTGCTATATGGGGGGAAGGTATATGCTTTGGATCGTCATAAAATTTTGTCGGGTAAAATTTTAAAAATGACATGTAGTTTATCAAAAAAAATTAAATTATCATTTGTGATCTAATAATTATCTAACCATCATATGTGATTTGTTAATATGAATAAATTATTTATTCGGTAACTAATAAATAAATTCAGATACTCGAATATTTGAATAATCTGTTTGTTTAAATAAAATAAACGAAAATATATATTATTCGTATTTGGATATTATTTTGAATACCGAATAAAAAAATTATTTTTAAAATTCATTGAATACCGAATACGAATACAGATAGAGTATTAATTTTTCCAATAGAAATATTATTATATCCAGATCCATATATATTTATTTACAATCCTATATATATCAATTTACAGTCCTATATATATATATATGGATCCATATATATTTATTTACAATCATATATATATCAATTTATAGTCCTATATATATATATATATATATATATATATATATATATATTGTGTTTGATGAGCAACATTAGATCCCTAAATCACCTCTAGATATGGTTAAGACTAGTCTTTTGAGAGATTAATATATGTATGAAGGGTAAAATAGATTTTAATTATAAAAACTAATGGTGTTAGCCAAAAAAAAGTTAGGAAGTGTTGATGTGATGCTTGAGAGTAGGGGTGATCATTCGGTTATAACCGAACCGCCTATTCTATTCTGTTCGGTTATAACCGAAAATCGAATTTGTTAAAAAATTACTATCCGAATTAATAACCGAATTATCGATAATCGAATAATCAAATTTCATATTTGGTTATTACCCGAATTTAATTATATTTTTTCAAAAAAAAAAAAAAAACCTTTGGAAGTTGGAACTGAATAATAATTTTAATTTAATAATTTATTTTTTTACTATTCGGTTAACCGAATAGTACATTTTTTCTATCCAAAACCGAAACCGAATACCGAAATAAATTTCGGTTATAACCGAAATTACCCAAATAATCAAAATATTTCGGTTTTAAAATTTCAGTTCGATTATTTCGGTTCGATTTTTCGGTTATAATCAAAATTTGCTCAGTCCTGCTTGAGAGCAACCCATAGATAGTGATTAGATAGTTTTCGAATCACATATGGTGACTCAAAATTTTGGATAAACCATAAATGATTTTTTGAATTTTATTATATTTTTAGAACTATGAAATGAATATAGTACTTGTCAACGCATTTGAATAACAAATGAAATTTTGATAATACAGATTTTGAATCTATATTATAAAGTGGTCATGAGCTACTTGGTGTAACTGTGTCAATTTTTTCTCACTTTTGCAGCTATAAGTTTAATTATATTATCATTTTGTTCTTTTATATAAAAAAATTTGATCTTTCTATTTAACTTTTAAAATTTTATAAAAATTTTATTTTATTTTATATAATTTACACACGCCATCACGTATACTCCAGTAGTCATAAAGTTAGAATATTTTAAAATTTAAGGTTTTGCACACCGACAAACGAAACCAACAGAATTTCCGTTAACCGCCGCGCAATGAAGAAAGACCAACGAAAGCCAAGACCCGGCAATAAAAGACGAACAGGCCCAATCTCTAACACGCACTACAAATCAACAGCAACGGCGAAAGCAGCACCTAACCCAACAACTAAACACCAAGTTGACTTGTAACGGTTCATTTAAAAGCCCTCCAGCTAGACCTGTAAATGGCCCGCTTCGGATTAATTGGATCAATGCTGAATCCAATAAAAATTCTAAAACTTCAATGACATTATTCTGGAGTATGGATATATTTTAATTTGGGGAAATGCTATTTTCGTGCTTTTCATGTTTATTTTCACAAGTTTTTATCTTATTTGATAGTGGGACCCTCTACTCTTGTTATGAGACAACATTGTGAAAAATATTTAAAAAATACTTGTAAAAGTAAAATTTTCCAAAAAATATTTGGTGTTGAAAGATGGCTAATGTTGATGACCCAAAGTGAAGTCCATTTCTTAAGGGACGATTAAGCAACTTGCAATAAGTTAGTTTTCTATAGGTGATAACTTGGATGTAGTTGTTCCGACTAATTTGCCACTACCTTAGTCCAAAACGATGTAGTTTTTGAGATTTTATTAGCGACGATTTTGTCATTTTATCAATTTTATTGATGATGATTTTTTGTTTAGCATTTTATTAATTAAAATTGCATAATTATGAGTAATTGTGTCAGCCAATTAGTTTTGTAGTTAGCAGAGAGTTGATTCAACTTTTGCCCTTGTAAATATTATCCTTGCCTTTTCGAAGTAAAGGAAAGGGAATTATTCCACATTTGGTTTAGAATGTGTCAAGTTTGAAAATAAAGCCCTGATGGACTGTACAATTGGCCCAACTTGTCCTTTGTGAAAACAATAAGTTGTCAGTTAGCCCGAGTAGATGGGTTGGCGACAATTTGCTTCAATTTGGAAGTTAAGAAAACAAGTTACGCACACAATGTTGAAATAATTCAGAATTTTCGCAATACCTCTCTGCTCCGTTCATGAAATTTGAATTGATTTGGTGAAACAGAACTCAAGATTTTAATGCTAAAAAATTTATAATTCTGAGCTTTTAAAGTGTACTGATTTTCCAATATAATGATAAAGGTTCTTCGTATAAACTATAAAAATTTTGGGTTAGGTCTGGCCTGATCGAAAGGTCAAATCAATTCTCCTCTTAAGTGGTAAAGTCTGACCTGTCCTGAGTTTGAGAGCATTTTAGTCAAAGTCTAGTCAGATCTCGTTAACGACCAATGCTTGACAAGTCCAGACCAAATCAAACTAGATGGCTTGTTTGTGCACTGTAAAAAAAGAGAAAAAATAGAAAAAGATTATACCATCGAATGTTTTATACGCTTTTTTATTAGTGTACAATATATAAAGAAATTTGATATTTTTATAGTACTTTTTGATATTTTTATATGAAAATCGTCATTATAGATTTATGACGACGGTTTTAACGACTATTTTCATGTAAAAATATTATAAAAATATCGATTTTCTATATAAATATTACTCTTTATTTATAATTTTTTGTATATAATTTGTATACGTAGTATTATTCTTAATGTATATATAATAGTGTATGGAGATATGCATGTTTGGATGTGAAGGCAAGGGCAAGAGGCCGGGTCACATGAGTTGAAATGCAGAATTTGGAGAGATCGATTAGGTAGAAGAAGATCACCAACATCCCACATGCAACCATGACCCACCCCTCGTCACTTATGTCTCCGCAGCTACCAATATTAATACTCCACTATTATTATAATAATAATTAGTAAATTTTGTATTTATCTTGATCACACTAGCTAATCGTAAGAACTAATTAATTAGTCTAGTAGTTTAATTTTCTATTTAATCATTTATACTTACTCACATGGTCCTTTCCGTGTTAAGTGGGGCACTAACCTACTCGGCTCTTGCTAGGTTAGTAACTACTACTACTTTCTAGATCACTAGCCTAGCTAGCGAGTTAGTGCTACTATAAACTTTACTTTGTTATTTTTTTTTTGAAAATGATAGGCTTGAGTACTGTTTATACTAATTTAATATCACTATATATAGATTATTTTATATTAAAATTAATAAGTTATTTAAATAATTTTATTAATTATATTTTGTTATTTATAAGACTATTTGATGACAGATTATAATCTTATATAAAAAATTAAAGATTGCATTATATAATTTTTTTTGAACTATCAAATGACCTTAAAATAATTACAAATAATTCACAGAGTTAACTAAAATACAAATTATGGGATAAATTAATCTATAATAGTATTAAACTAGTACAACATTCATATTTTTATAAATAAACATAACTCTAGTTTAAAGGAATGAACCAATTCATTACTAACTTAACGACATTCATCATCAACTTAATTTAGGGAATTGATATTTTTATTAAAAAATTAATATTTTTTCAAGACTACTCGCAAGAAGGTGAGTCTTATTTACTATTCATTCACATTCATGTGAGTAGAACATTGTGAAAATATCAAAATTTTTTGTGAAAATATCAATTCTCTTAATTTAATGCTAATTTTTGTAAATCAATTTGATTTTATTAGAGTATAAATTGATATGATTTTTTTTAAATTAATCTTGTAAGTATAGTGGAAGGAAATACCGTTGTATTTTGATTACGAAAATGAAACAGAAAAAAATTGGTTCGCTCAAGACTTAAGAGTATGTATCAGAAAGCAGCAAAGTAATGGCTAATGGGTTCATACACAGCAATTAGACAACCAGAGCGAAAACAGATGAAAGGATTAGATGTGTGGAGAGTGTGAAATGAAAGTGACATAATGGAGGACAAGTTACATCAAGAAATCACCATAAATTGATTAGTACAACTTACAGAAGAAATAAGGGATTAGATGTAGACATGCATGCAGGTAGGCCTAGCTAGAATTGAAAGAAATCCAAATCAAGAGTCAAGGAAAAAGAGATGAAGCGTATACATCAGCTAATGATCGAAGAGATAAGAGTTTCATGGACCATGTCGCATGCACAAAACAGAGACCTATATATATTACTAGCTAGCTAGTGCTCCAATATCATATACGTGTGAAAGAGAAAGCGATAAAAAAAAATGAACAAATTTATATACATAATATTTAAATATAAAATTAAATATTATATTTATTTTAATTATTAAAAAATGAGACATGTTATGAATTTTAATATCATATTTTATTTTTTAATAATTAAAATAAATATAATATTTAAATATTGTACACTTATATTTATTCCAAAAAAAAATAATTGATTTGCATTATAATTGACTAATGATATAATTATACATGGTCCCATGGCCCAAAATATTGCGGACCCACCCACCTAGCTCCCTTATATTTTGATAGCTTAATTTAATTAGATTACTGTATAGCCGCATTTAGTTGGTAGCTCATGTTCGGTGTATATATGATTTAAATTTATTTGTTCGACATATAATATGACCGACGACTAGTATAAATATTGTTCGACATCTGATACGGGAGGATGCTAGGTAGCTACTAAACTACCTCGTGCATTAATATCGTAGGACATATAATATGTGAAGACACTCACTAGCAACTAAACTACCTCATGCGTGGATACCCAAAGTTTCTGAGTTTATCACTCTCTTAATTGTCTCGAGTCTGAACCTGCACATTCCGCTACCTTTACTGATCATTCATGCATGCTGGAGCCCAGTTTGGAAGCAACGTACATGAGGGTACCACAAATTATAAGACTTAATTTAATAATATCTATATATATGTCGCTGAACAGGCATGTATCTCTCTGTCTTACTTGTATTTCAGCATTTTAGTATCATGTGAACTATCTCTATTAGAGACGAGTATCAACATTTAAAGAAAAGGAAAAAATAAAAATAAAACGTACATATTGTCTAACCTGATAATTTTGTTTAAGTTTGCAGTTGAGTTGAGTTGATTTTAGGTTATTATTATTATTATTATTATTATTATTATTATGTTATTTTGGACATGTAAAAACACTATGTAGCTAATTCTTTTTAGATCCCCTCAATTTATATTGACACCACCAGGCGTCTAAATTCAATTACTATTTAATTTGTATCATTAGGAACACCCAAACTTAACATAGCATTAGCAATTTGATCATTAGTTAGTTAATTTCTTCATTATCAATAATCAATGAGCTAGCTTTCATAGGCATGTCCAATTAAGCATGACAGATAAAAATGTTACCCTAGCCTTTTGGCTTTATATATAATTAATACAAGTGGATGGTACGTAGTAATTAATTAAGTATACATCTGTTTAAGCACGTACTCCATTAACAATTTTGTGGCACGGCTTGGAATGTTGATAAGCATGGACAGACATTTCATGACATGTAAAGTTGGATAGTACTAAAATAACAATTAATGTTTATACGGAGTACTTAATATGATGCTCAATTCAACTTTAAAGGAGGCAATTTCTGTTGGTTAGGTAAAAGAAAAACACCAAGATATATTGGAGTTTATGGCCTATAAATATATGTACAAAATGATTCATAAAGAATTAATTACAAACGCGGCTGGAGTTCAGAAACAAAATTATTTACTTAGATTATTAGCTGTCTAAGCTGATGATATTCCTAATAAAGCCTGATGCCACTACTGAACCCACAAAAACGCATAGCCGACATAAATTTTGAGAATCAAACTTCATATTTAAAGGTGGCTTGCCCCTAAACCTTTGGCTTCATTCAGTTGGACTGTTTATGAGATCATACTCCTTTTTGGAAGTCATTTTATTACTATAGCATTACATATAATTCACAACTTGCCTTTTCTTGAATCAAGTTTTCATTTTATTTTTTTTGGCTGAGTAACTCGGAAGTACTATAATATATCCATGTATAAATGATGAAATACTGTTTCTAGCTATATCTAATTCTTATTTCAGGCTTGCATCAATTGATCTACTGCTTTTTTGCAATGTATGTTCATATTTCTGTTGTACTATGGTCCAAGGATGAGGTATAATTAAAGTAGGGAAAAAAAAGAGAAAAAGAAAGATTGAAAAAAATAATTTCAAAAAATGGGGTGGGGGGGGGGGGGGGGGGGGGGGGGGAATCGAATTGAGGGGACAATCATTCACAAAGACAAAGGAAAAGACAAAAAAGTAGGGGCAAAGGTAAGTGGAGATTGGTGACACTGAAACTTGGCCTTGGTCCAGTGGTTGTACTAATTAAGGTGGAAGTTCAAATTTTTTCAAGTGATAAAATAGTGTGTGTGTGTGTGTGAGTTTGCCAAAAAAAAAAAAGATTGTTGGCACTAAGAAAGAAAAAGGGATAGGTGTATAAATATATGCATATATATAGATAATTTTTATGGCTTAAAATTAAATATAAAAATTATCTATATAATTTTATCGTTAAAATTTAAGATCAATCATACAGTAATCTCAAATAAAAAATAAATAAGAATAAAAAAAATAAGAACACACAATATACTCAGGTTCATCAATTTGGTTAATCCTGTTTGTCTGATATATTTATTAGATGACTCACACACTCTACAATAATCTACGTACACATCAAACAATATCTTATACTAACTAAAAACCCTAATTATTATAATATGGGTTCAAAACTAATATATTAGTAAAACCAAAAATTGAGCTATTAATAAATCTCCAAGTCCAATTACATCTTGCACTTGGCTTCCAAGGGACATTACCCTCTTACAACCTCCGCTAGCTCACTAACGAGTTGGGCAACCGCTCGCTTACCGGAGAATAAAACTCTCGACTTTCATATCGTAATGACCATTAGTCGAATTCGTAGAATTATGGATCAATCCCAACCTTGACATTTTCAAATGAGTAATGTTATAAACACAAACTATACACCAAAAAAATATGCGCAAATACTACAAAAAAAAGAAGAGAGAAAATAGGAAGATCAGGGACAAAGATGACAAATATGACAATTAATAAAATCTTTAGTTAATTTATAATAATTATAATTATTTGTACTAAAATCAAATAAATTCATATTATTTTCAATTTTAAAATTTCGTAAATTAGTTTCAAAAGGCTCCAAATGGTTGGGAAGGATGCCGCCTAGCTAGCTCCATGTATCCTAATCCACCCTATGGCCATAAGGTGAGGGATGATGAAGTGCGTGAAGAAGTGTGTTTGAATTAAGGAGGTGGGGCCACAGTGTCTCCGGCAGTGAGGACACATTTTCAGACGGGCATTTGGGTACGGGAAGAGGGTGGCTCACCACCACCCTACCCAGCAGTACCCAGTACCCACCCACCATGATATTCCCTCCATGATGCTTGGCTGGTTGGCCAGCCCTCACTAATCTCACACCGTTCACCAATATACATACAAGATCTCTTCATTCCAAATTAACTATACGCATACACATGGGTCTTAATTAAATTATCATATTGTTAAGCGTTTATGTATGTATAATGTATATGTTTATGTATGTATATACATTAATACATAAACAAAGTTAAGAAACTGCTAACGCATATCTAATTTCATGCATTCACACTCAAAAATTGTCACGCTAGCTAAAACAATATTCTGGAAATACACATGCAAAACTTCTGAGATATATAGACATAATATTTCATATTTCTTTTTGGCTAAATTTCACTATAATATAAATAATAATTTAGAAAAACTTCTCACTAAATATAAATTATGTGTCTTTGGAATGTTTTAATATAAATGTCAAGCTCTCCATTTTCAAGATGACATTCAATTTACTAATTATAATAAAACGATACTAATTACCACGTAATAATAATTTTCGCCTTTTGAAAAAAAAATGTACATAATATTCTGATAACAATAAAGCCGAAAGAGATCTGACTTTGTTCCCAAGTATTCAACAGTGCGTCCACTTGATATGTAGTGGGAGACCCCATTGAGCTGCAAAAATGACAATGCACGGCAACTAATATTTATTTTCCCTATGGCCATGCTTAACCTGCACTTTTCCCCTTTATTCCTTGTTTCTTTATACATGTCTCGGCTACATCTATTTTAGTTGGGTTTTCAAAGAATGATTGGTAATGTCCAAACTCCCTCCGGTCCCTTTTAAATATCGTTTTAAATTTTTTTTATTTTTTTTTAATATTTATCGTTTGAAAATTTTAAATAAGTACTAATTTTTTAATTTATAATATTATTCCGAGTATTAAATATAACTTTAGTTCTCTTATTATTTTTTATTCAATCAATAATATTATTTTATTCTAATATAAGGACAATATTAATATGTAAAGTTATTTTTAAATTAATTTTTTTTTTAATATGTGTGTCTATTTTTAAAAAGATAAATAATAAGGGACCGATGGAGTATATAATAGAGGATGATTGATGTTCTTTCAATTTCATTTGTTTTTAGTCTAGGGTTGTTTTTGTTTTTGTGGGGGCTTTCTGAAAGGAAAATAAAGTATAACCAATTAATATTTCTACTTGATGGCATATATATATATATATATATATATATATATATATATATATATATATATATATATATATATAGTACACAGAAAAATAATTTGGCCCTCTTTTTTGGCCCCATTACTTCGATAATTGATTAACAATCCTTGCTACTTCTGGCTCATTCATTAGAAAGACATCTTATTTCTATGAAAAATATTGCACCATTTTATCTTCTTTCTATGAAAAATATTATTCCATTTTATCTTCTTTCTTTAATGTACCGAAAGGTCGCATGTAGTTTGCTACACAACCACAAAAATGAAATGGAGAATTTTAGTTGTTGTCACCATCTATATAGTTATTTTCCTGTTAGACTTGTGAGGGTATAGTACTAGTCTTGTTTTCATACTTCTCCCGTCTTAAATTAATGAACATTCACTTTCTCTGTTGTTGGTTCACATTAAAAATTAATACTCCCTTTATTTTAAATTATAAAATTAATATTAATTTTTTAAAAGTCAATTTCAAATATTTTTAAACACAAATTTAATAAGAATTTATGTAGTTTATGTCAATATAAGTATTAATTAATATCATAAATGACCTATTATGAGATTATATTGTACTTCTCAAAATAAAGCTTCAAAAAATATATATATTATAAACTACCGAAAAGATACTACTAATTATAAAATTTATTATTTTTAAAGCTTCAATAAATTATCTTAATTTTAAATTTATAAATATCTCAATTTGACTTTTAAAAAATTAATATTAATCTTATAATTTAAAATAAATATTTTCGAACTGCAATTTAATTATGTTATGATCTATCTTGGCCATTGACTATGTTAAAATTAAATTTACATCAAAACTCTCACTTATGAAAATGGATCCTTATTACGTATCACTTCCAATAATCTTCTATATTGGCAGCACTATCACCAATAGAAAAATAAGAATACGTGATAGAATTTTATGACAACTTTTAAAAATAATTACAAAAGATACTAATTTGTAATCAATTTTTTGAGCAATCACAAAAATATATATATATATATATATAATGGCTTTTAGTGATAACTAATTTTGTCATCAATATAATAAATTATGATGGCTATGTCAATCACCAATTTTTCACACAACAAATTTTGTTTTTGTGATAGACTAGGCCATAACTTATGAAAATACTCTTTTCTTTAAGTTTTCACCAATATTCTAATTAAAAAATAATCAAAATGGTATTTTGTGACGGCCATAATAGTCATTAAAAAAGATAAATTTTTGTGATGACTTTTATTTGCAATCATAAAAAAATATACTTTGTTATGGAATTTTCAAACCATCACAAAATAATAATATATATGACAACTCTCAGTGTTAACTAATTTCACCATTATTATAGAGAATTTGTGACCACCATTGTAATCACCAAAATTTATGCTAGATTAATTTTGTGTAGTAAGTCAACTCACTTTCCTAGGGGTGTGCAAAATTTTCGGTTTTTTTGGTTTTTTGGTTTTCCGAACCGGTCGGTTCGGTATAAAAAAAATCGGTTCGGTACCAGTACAAAAAAACCGGTATATACCAATTTTTCGGTACCGGTTTCGGTACCGCCTTTTTGTGGTTCGGTAAATACCGAACCGAACCGGTATACCGGTTTTTTTTTTTTTTTTATTTATCTATATTATTATTAATAAATAATTAATAATAATTTTAAAAATAATAAAAATAATACTAAAAATAATAAAAATAATAATTATAATAATAATAATAGTAATAATAATAATATTAACAAAAATAATAATTATAATAAAAATAATACTAATATTAATAATAAAAATAATAATAATACTAATAAAAATAATAAAATAATAATAATTATATTAAGTTTCGGTTTTTTTCGGTTTTTACCGGTACCGAACCGGTATCGAACCTGTAAAACCGGTTCGGTATACCTGTCCAATCGGTACCGGTTTCGGCATCTAAAATTTCTATCTTTCGGTTTCGGTTCGGTACGATTTCGGTTCAGTACAGGCCGGTAATTACCGGTTGAACACCCCTACACTTTCCTTTTATATATTTGTTTAAAATTTTAATCATGATCCGACATTTAATGTGGTGGTATTACTGCTTATTTAGTTTTGCAAGTAAAAAAGTCACGTGTTAATAAGATTGTATTAATCATCACAAAAATATTTCGCATTTGCATAATTATCAAAAATATCACAAAAAACTTTCTTGATAGGTACATGACTCAAAGTTTTTCGTGATAAATTTTTGAATTTATGTGTTAAATTTGAGCCATCACAAAAACCTATTTTTTTTGTAATGTATAAAGTATAAACTGCAAAATATAATAGGTGCGTGTATATGATAAATATATTTGGGTACATGTTCTGAATGTGATAGGTTTCCAAAAGTATGTAAGAATTAGGAAACATTCTCAACAATTTATATGGATAAACCCAATTACATATATGGATAGATGGTCAGGAGACGAGTAATAGTGATTGATAATATATATATATAGGAAAATAAATAATTATAGACATTATTTTATTAAATACATCTTACGCTCTCTATAAATAGATATAATAACCTAAAATGAGGAAAAAAATTCTCCTGCCGGTAAAAGAAGTAGCGACTTTGGCGGCGTCTCAAGTCTGCCGTGACTCCTAGGGTAGGGAAAAAAATCTTCATTTTAGACTATTAAATTTACTAAAATAATATTCATAGTAATTATTTATTATGAAATAGTGCCCAACTTATATATATATATGTATGTTTGTCACTAACTTATATTTATAATCTTGTATGAGAAAGATGATGGCATACATATCTTCAGAAAGGTTCATGCATGGAGGGAACATGCGCCCACTGCATGCATATGCATAATTCGTTATGAATTTCAAGGAGAAGTTAGAATGCATGTAAAGTACATATATTATCGAAAATTGGAACAGACATACACCTAATTGCCTCCTTGGCTTATATATATTCATGTTTTTTTGTTTGGTTGTTTGTTTATTTTCTTTTCTTTTTCTCAGGACAGAGGAAAAACATTTCCATGTTATATATCTCCATAGCTTGTGAGATAATATTATTATATATTTTTTCCACATTTTCAATAAATATTAATAATCTTATGCTTATATTTCTCTTTCCAACTGCTTTAGAGTGTTTCAACTAATCAAATATACATATATAAAACTCATTCTATAAGAGTCTTGTGCCGACAAATCCATTCATAACTCTGAACTATGTATAAATACACATTAAAATTAATTATAAGTTTCTGTAATTCCTTCAATCAGTATGAAAAATAAATGTTTAAAACATAACTGTTTAAATTTGTTACCCGAACTATCAAACTTTTACATGCCCTTATCAAATGCATTTGTGTATATATTGACAGTTTGACACAATCCCAAGAAGTTGGGTTGGTGGTAAAAGGGATTTGCTCCCTGCCTTGTTTTTTTGAGGTCGATTTTTTTTTTAAAAGCATCATACCTACGTGGGAATATGTCCTTAAAATCTTTAAAAAAGAGATTTAATATGATTGATGCGTAAGTATACTGAAAATATTTTTATTATTAAAATTAATAAAAAAAGGAAGACAATTTGACGCTGACATTGAATTAGAATTTGATTTTTCTTTTTTCATTAATTTTTTTTTTTAAAACATGTAACCCAAATGTTACGGGAAGAAATTACTTGTTACACGTCTCTATTATATTTCTTTAGAACAAGAGACATGTAACATATAAATATGTGTGTGTGTGTATATATATATATATATATATGGATCCGCTTAATGTGTGTCTTAAGGGTATACACTAAGCGTGGAAAATAAGAGATGAGACCCGCTAAATATTATTTCTTTATATATTTGTACTGAATTCAATACATGAGATCCATTAATATATTATTTTTTATACATTAAATTCAATGCAATTACATAAATAAATAATATTATGAATTGAATTTCATATTAGAATGTGTCCTAAAAATATATTCTAAATTTTCCCTCTATATATATATATATATATATATGTTACATGTCTATGATTAAAGAGAAGCGTAACATAGACATGTAAGAGGTGATTAATTTGAGCCCCAAATGTTACCATGTCACAAACTTACTTTCACCATCATTACAGAAGGCCCAACCAATATAAATAAGCAACATATGGCACCCCTCTCTACTCCCCTACTTCAAAGTCGATATAACCCCAGATGCCCAATACGGCACTCTCTCTCTCTCTCTCCTCTCTCTCTCTGCCTCCCTATAAATTCTAACCTCACTTCCATTGACATTCTCACTCCTCTATATTAATTAGCATCACCCACAATCATTTATAAACACACAAGTTATACACACAACAAAACACCATTTTACATATCCCTTTATATATATCACCATGGGGTTTCCAGTTGGTTACACAGACGTTTTCTTTCCAAAACTGTTAATTCACACACTCACCCTCCTGGGTTTCATCAGCAAGCTCATTTCCACCTTTCTCCGCTCTCTGGGTCTCGGCGATTTCCTCGAACCCGAGGTCTCCTGGTCGACCCGACCCGAATATCTCAACGAGTTCTCCTCGGTATCCGCCACCCTGATGCGGGAGCTGCTGCCGGTCGTCAAGTTCTCGGAGCTGGTGGACCCGCCGGAGAGCTGCGCCGTGTGCTTGTACGAGTTCGACGTTTGCGACGAGATCCGACGGCTGACGAATTGCCGACACATATTCCACCGGAGCTGCGTGGACCGTTGGATGGACCACGATCAGAAGACGTGTCCGCTTTGCAGGACGTCGTTTATTCCCAGTGATATGCAAGATACTTTTAATGAGAGGCTTTGGGCTGCTTCCGGGATCTCTGATTACTACGGCGACTCCTCGCCCATCCCTAGCACTTTGTAATAAAATACCACTACATTTTTTTTTATCTTTTTTTATTTTAAATTGTTAAAATGTATATATACTACCCCAAAAATGGGAAAATAAAGAAGGAAGAGAGACAGCGCGCAACAAAGTTGTATATTCCATGGTGATTTCGTAATTTTTGTTAAGGGAAGTGATATTTTTACAGGTTTTTTGATATAATTTTTTATGTAAATTGTTGTTATAGATATATAACGACGGTTAAAAGTATCGTTATAAATTTATAACAACAATTTTTATATAAAAATATAAAAAAATATGTAAAAATATCAGTTTCCTTTGTTAAGTGAGGAGTCTCTTCTTCTTTTCACTCTTAATTATGGAAATTGATATTTTTATAAATTAATTTGATATTTTTGCAAAATTATGAGATTTATGAAAATATCAAATTAATTTATAAAAATATTAATTTTTATATAAAAAATTAATTTAATATTTTCATAAAATTAAATAAAATTTACTTATAAAAATATCAATTATCTTAATTATTATGGTTTGTAATATTCATTGACCAGTTCTATGTTCTTTAATGCGATTCTCTTTCTTTTTCATTTATATTTGGTGAATGTTAATAAATGTCGGTGTTAGAACAATTTTTAAAGTGTGGTTAGATGTATATTTGTTCTTACTTTCATAATATAAACAAAACAAAAAAAAAATTATATAGTGGTGAAAGCGGTTTTAGTTTAAAATTCACAAATGATTAGAAGAAATACTATAGCTACTTTAGTGGGAAATTGAGGCAATTTAACCCAAATGCTTAATTTATTTAATTGTATTTGAGGCAATTTAACCCCAAATGCTTAATTTATTTATTTAATTGATGCAATTTAACCCAAATGATAATGCTTGTTCTATTTAACCCGAATGCTTAAGCAAGTACTAGTAACAGTTATAACGGTCCTACAAAAAGAGTGGATTTTTGTTGGGTGTGCTTGCATTTATCCGGGTTAACCGGATCTTCTCCCTACATTATAATTATAGAGTAGCCAGTACTAAGTTGTTTCTCATTTGTTTTAGGGATTTTATTCTGTATGATAAATATACCTTATGAGTTATGAAATTTGCATCTCAAATCTCAATCAAAATGTAGGCCAAATAGTTCGCTCAGTAGTCCCCAGATGGATGCTGCAATTTGATGAAACTCTTCATCCCAATTTGGAAGTTATCTTTGGGATGATTGAGTTTGTAATGTTTAGAATAATTTAGCAATTTGATGAAACTTCCTGCCGGCAAAAATGGAACTCCCTTTTCAGTCAATTGTACGGTAGGCACTTAGTGCTGGACTATCACTCATAATTTGCAGTCAAGAAATTATGTATTGATATTCATATTATTGAAATTATGTATTGATAATCAAATTATTATGCATATATAACCTAATTTTAGATTAGTGGGGGGAAATCCAAAAAAATAATTCTCCCTTTTATTATTAATGTTTAATAAAGTCCAGAAATGTTACATATAGTTGGTATATTTGCTCCGGCAAAATATCCGCAGCTTTAATAAATGTTTACGTTTCATTCGAAGTTCTACTAATACATTTAATTGCACCAACTCAAATATACATTAATGTATCGGATTATTTTTTCTTCCATAATCAAGTTTTTAATATACGTAACGAAAACTTCATGTAACATATATATATATATATATATATATATATATATATATATATATATATATATATATCATATGGGACAATTTTAGGTTCTTTGTTTGCCAATTGACCGCAACTCTTTCATAAAGTATATGAAATTAACATATAGTATGAATCATTACACATACTTTTGTGATATTTTAGTTAATCAAGATTCTTAAAATTATTTAATTTGTTTATGATTGTGTGAACTCTCATATAATATCTGAAAGTGATATAGGGATAGGGATGGCCCGTAACGAATCTTTAGTTTCTTAAATGGGATACATTTGCTGGTGTGACGAGAAACGCTTAACCACTATTTGTACTAACAAGTAATTAATACCAACCTCACCTGCATCCTCACGCGATTAGCTATACTGTAATCTTACAACAATTTCGAATAAAAGTATAAGCTAACTCTAATTACTGTGAAAATATTTTCTTCTTCTAGATCATGCTTATATCTTCTCCAAACAGATGCGAGAATACAAATAAGCTCCGGGTTATCAGCATAATGTACTGTTCACGAGGAAGAATAATTCAAATTTTGAGTGCATACTAATTGTATGTTTAGTCACTCAACATTTGAAACGGTTGAAATTTCAAACACAGCGCACTTGAAAAATTTATTCACTTAGTAGTAATTTTATTTTAAATGCAGTTTATTTAACTCACAAATACAACGTTTGGAACTCAAACGCAACGCACCAAAATTGATACAGTTCATTTGGAGCTCCAAACGTTGTAAAAATTGATAGCCAAACAAATCTTAAATAAGTACACAAAAATTATGTTTAGATGTCTTATAAAGGAGATTATTATCGAATTAAATTATGATCTCTTAAATCATGTCTAGTATCTTGAAAGATACTTGTCATTAAGGTCAATAACAACTAGAGCTAACTGTATGACTTGGGCCTGTTTCGAAAACTCCAAGCCCCTAAAATCTAGATAGGGTGATTTTCTAGTGTCTAAAAGGGGTGGCTAATTTGGAAGAGAAAATACCATAATTTCATTAGTTTTGAATTTCAAAAATAACAAGATTCTTAATTTTGAATAACTTGAGTAAAATATAAAAGCTTGGAATTTAGATGCGATTTTGAAGTTTTCTTTAGTTTTTATTTTTTGATGAGAAAACCCATAAGAGTATAGTTGTTTGGCTATATATAACACCCCCCTCAGGCCTTGACTGCACTGTCTTACTACATAACACCGTAAACTGCACGGCACAACTATCCAAATGAAGATTTCAAGTACCAGAAATATCACTGCATTAAAAACCTAAGTTTCGATTTCTGGGTAAGGGTATTACAAAATCACTACAATTGCAACTAGAAATTCTAAGCTCAAATACCAACGTAAAATGAAGATTCGTGAGAAATAACTTGAAAGGAATTACAAACAAGCCACATAAATTTTAAATGCAATACTCAACTCTAATATACACAAAATCTTCAAGCACAAACGAATATTGGTCATTGAAGTTCGCTCTTTGTTTCTCTCTTTTTCACAAAGAAAACCAGTTTGAAAAAATGCATCAGTTGATAAGCAGGTAATCTCCATGAGAATTTAGTTCCAAATTTACATGCGGCACACACTTGAAATATCATCTTTGATGGCCAGAAGATGGATAACCCTGTGGAGGATAACCACCAGGCAGATAGCCTTGAGGTTGAGCTTGAGGAGGTGGATAACCAGCAGGTGGGTAGCCTTGAGGTTGAGCTTGAGGAGGTGGGTAGCCTTGAGGTTGTGCTTGAGGAGGTGGGTAGACTTGAGGTTGTTGCCCGTATGCTTGTGGAGGAGGATATGGCTGATCAAGCCGTGACATCTGCTGAGCAGGGGGCACTGCCATTGGCTGTGGGCCAAACACACCATCTCGCTTATCCATTTCAATCTTGTGTTGTGTCTGCAACACTCCATAGGAGCATAATAAGTCAGGGATGAATTAATAAGCAGCAGTAGAATAGCTGTGGAAAGTGTCTTCATGTGTAGAAATAGTAGTATCAAATATTAGTGTGAAATGAGCATATCTTCCCCTGTTTCAAAAGTATTCCAAGATGAGCATTCTGTTTGAGAATTTCCCAAAGGAATTGAGTGTAAAGCTTTTCAAAGTAATCAACCAAGAGTAAATTTGCATACCTGCATACATGAACACACCCTGGCAAAAAGAGAAATACAAATGAATTATAATACACTCGGGATATCCTATTACTGTTGGCAAAAGTGTTCACTGGGGAGTGAGAAAAAGGTAACATACGTGCAATAGACGATATCAGCCAAACAGGAAAGCATCTGAGAGGCCTCTGAAATTTCATCACTTCCAACTATCAATGCAACAAGAGAAAATATGCATGCGAGTTGCTGAAGGCAGAACATGAAACCCTACATTTCACAAAGAAACATGTTAACCAAATTCAAAATCTTGTTTGTGTGTTTGAGTGTTAATGTGAGTGTGTGAGTTTGTGAGTGTGTGTGTGTGTGAGAGAGAGATAGATAGATAGATAGATAGAGAGAGAGAGAGAGAGAGAGAGAGAGTACAATGATGCAATTATCACATTTCGTCGTCTGTATGTTAAACTCATCTTGCAAAAGAAAGCGAGTTGAGGCAACTGAATTTCCAAAGCAGAGGAAGACCTGGAAATTTGGGAACAGAAGAGTTAATATCATTAACACAAATGCTCCACGCAGCTGGACAACCAAATAACCACTCATATATGTGCAAGTGCAACCAAGGAGACATTTTATGGACAAAGAGTCGCTCATGTTCAACGTGATAGAGCTTGGGCCTGGCCACCCCTCCCCTTGGAAACTTGAATGTTTGTTTTCAAAATAAAAAAGAAAGAAAAACATAACAATAACATGATATGCTCATGTGTTTCTTCATCTTAGTTGAATATATGTATACACACACACACAAACACTGAGTCACGCACATATATATCAACTATGGCCTCTTCCCCTTCTGTCTTTTGGCAAACTAAAAGTAAGCAACAAATACATTTTCAGTCATGTAGCTTCTAAGAGAAATTCACTGTAGGTCCTGTAGGATACCAGTAGAACTGTAATTTGAATTGGAGTGGCTATATTATTTGAATAGTAGGGAGCTGGGTTATAGGATTCATAGATCTACCAGCAAAGAGTGTTTGCACCTCCATCAGTTGATACTTCAAGGAGGCTAGAATTATAAACAGACACCGGGAGAGGGAGGGAGGGGGAATTTCACAAGGCAATTTAATTACCTCAGTGCAAAGGCAAAATTCAGGGCATCGACTTTCTCCACACCGACCGCTGCAAGGCATATAACCAGCACAACACACATACCTGTGGCAAACAAGAAGCAATTTATTTACCAACAGGTCACACCACAGCATTGTTTTAATGCTAATATAGAAGTTCGATTACCTTGACATATCATTGTAAAGGGCACGCTTGCGAAGTAAGTACGATACACATGGTCCACTGTCATTTGAATTGAAACAGCACACTTAGATGCAACATAAAGGAGCGGAATATGATACTTAAATAGCCCAAAAAATCATATACACATGTAAGAAAATCAAAGAACAACAACTCACACAAAGGTTAACAGATGGGCTTTACATGTAAAAAAAGATATATAGTGTTGCTAATATTGTACTGATAGTGAAAGCAGGATTCTTTTTTCATAAGTAAACAGTGAAAGATTCATGACAGATTTTTATTCCAACTTCCATTACGATTCACAAATTAGACTCACTATTTTACAAGGAAACTATGGTTTCTTCAAAAGTTCGCACTTTCCAGCACCACATAACATGAGTTGATGAAATTTCCTATATACAGTACACATTTTGTTTTGTGTTTCTTTCTTTGTCTTCAAGGTCACAAAAACTCAAGGTCATAGTAGTGAAAACAAAACATACTAGATCACATCTTAGGTCCGTGAAATGGTTCATTTCCCAAGTATATCCACTGAAGCAGTTGGAAAGAAATTACTTGAATTTTCAATTTGCTTTCGTAAGTGATAAAAACTATGAAAGAAAATAATTGTAGAGCAAGTAAATAACCAAATTTTGTATTCACAAAATAAAGAAAATATTTGTGAGCACATAAACATATTATATACAGACAAACGCATACGATTAATAATTTCATAAAATATCAATTATTAGCTAAATAACAAAAAAAAATTACAAAATTCATTTTAAATTTTTTAATGTCATGAATCAAATAATATAACAAATTGAGCTTTTACTGAAAATATAATCTTTGACTTCTTAATCCTGCATCAGTTTTACAACCTACTAACAAGATTTCTTTTCAAAAGCACAGTGCTTAAAATGAAATTGACACAGTTTATAAATAAATGACTTAGATACCCCTGTATACATGAAGGGTTTTTAGCAACTTAAAGTCTCACGCAAAGTGATACAAGATTATTCCAAAAGTTTTCGGGCAAATAATAGTAATGCTACCAGTCACCGAACAATGTTTTCTATAACCATGTTGAAAGAGTTCACAGCCAGCGAAGTATCAAATTAAGTGCATTTAAGAATTCTAGTATATCTAAATTGGAATATTAAGTAGAACGAAAAAGATGGAATCAAGTATAAATAATATAACTTGAATATGAAATTGCTATTAGTTCATCAAGAAACAAGCCAGCCTCAAGATCTCCCCTTAAAAAGAAGTGTTATCAGTAACTATTTAGTTAAATTCAGATGAAGGTAAAGTCATGCTCCAACTACTTTGAATAAGCTAAATAAATCATGATTTTCCCTACTGTGTCAAAAGCCAACACACGCGCGCGCACACACACATATACATACATACATACACATATATATATATATATATATATGGGGAGTGATCCACATCCAAAGTTGGAAGAGATCCCCATCCAACCAATCCAATCATAGCCATCTGTTTGAAGATCAAATGGCTAGGAAATAAAGTTACCGCATAACAATTATTAGGAGTCTCACAAATTGTTATGCGGTGCCTAGCCCATATACCAAATATCCGTTTTACACTCCTACTTTAAAATAAAAAATAAAAATAAAAAAAGGTTTTGCATAACTATTGTGCAGCATGGGGATTTTTTTATTATATTCGTCGATAATTATAATTGTAACTATGGCAATAATGGATAATCCCTCGAAGAGAAGATAGAGTCAACAACAACTGGCCAGTATATATAGGTTTGTATGCTTATGAGAGTGAATTTGACTTTGGAAGTAAATATAGATGACGGGTTTCTTATAATTCTAATTCTCTTGTTTGTATGAAATTCGATGAAGGATTTGGTACAGGAATACCCTTTTTTAATTATGCCTATACTCCGTTTTGTGTTTGTGTGTATCATTTTGATTTTAGTGTTTGAACTAAAATTGAGTTGTTTGTGTACCTATTGAAGGAATAAATTCACAGGAATTTGATATAGATAATGGGTTTTTCATATTAGTTCTCGAAATCAAAATCAAAATGCCTTACTGTACACTCTTAATTATGTGTAATTTTATGATGAGTTTGATAATTAGATACACTTTTCCCCATACTCTGTTTTTGTCCATATTTCTATATACATTCTGATAATGAATTTTTCTGAGAATTCAAAGAACTAATTTTTAGTGTTTTGAAGTGATAAGCATACAAATATATTTATATATAATTTTTTGGAGTGATTTTTACTCAGTTTCTTTCACAATCTGTCCGAAATTGTTTATCATCTATTGAAGAATTTGATGGTAATTATGATAATATATGATCTACTTCTTTTTCACAGTTTTCGACAGAGAAAGAGAGAATAGTGATAGAACTTTAAGGAGAATTTGGGAATAAATGGGCGAGAATCAAGACGTATTTGCCAGGAAGAATTGATCATGATAGTCATATTCCCCAGCCAAAGAATTAACCCAAATCCAAGTCCCTAGCAAGTCCCTTTCTCCTTTGTTCAGATCTAAAACGCAGAATTTTGATTTGGATTTGTTTGTGTTTGATAAGCTGTCTGGACAGAGAGAAAGTATCATCCACACAACTATTGTGCGGTAAGTACACAACAAATTTGATAAAAAAATCTCCTTACCGCAAAATAGTTATGCAGAGCCTTTTTTTTTTTTTAAGTAGGAGGGTAAAACAGACATTTGGTATGTGGATCAGGCACCGCATAACAGTTTATGAGACTCCTAATAACTTTTATGCAGTAACTTTATTTCCTAGCCATTTGATCTTCAAACGGAGGGTCAAGATTGAGTTGGATGGATCATGAATGGGGATTTCATCTAACTTTAGATGTGAATCACTCCTTTATATATATATATATATATATATATATATATATATATATATATATATATATAGAGAGAGAGAGAGAGAGAGAAAGAGAGAGAGAGAGAGAGAGTTCCCAGCAGGTTCTCATATATTAAGCTCAAGTAGTTAACAATAGCAACTAAGGGTTTGTCAAATATTTGAATACAATTGCCACTATCCTCACTAGTTAAGAAGCAATTTAAAACTCCAGACTACTATGGGGTGCTTGATAAAAAATTAATAAAATAGTTCTGAATGTTTAAGTAATCTAACTGAGCTGAATGAAAAAGAATTCTAAATACTGAATGAAAAAAATTGTGATAATTGACATGTCTGAAACATCTAAATAACTGATTTTTATTATTTTATCCCTCTAAAAAAATTCAAAGTTGTTGTAAATTTATTTAATATTACTTAACATAATAGTTAATAATTTATTTATTTATTCACTAAACTGGGACTTATTCATTCGGCCAAAAAATTAGACTTGCCATTCAGCCCAAAAATCTGACTGATTCAATCATTTAGCCCAAAAACAAACGTACTGAATGGTTGACCGATTCAGCTATTCAGAACTATTAAGTGCTAAACAAACAGAGCCTATGTCTTAGAATGGTCAATATCACATATAATGTAGTCATTTTAATCACGTCAATCGTGCAGTTTCTTAAGAAGAATTGAGAATTCAAGCAGCACAAAAACTTTAAGGTATGTCTACTAGCGCGTCATGATCATTGTGTTAATTTTTTCAAGCTAAAGACACAATTAAGATGCATTCAAAATATGTCAAATTAAAATCACAACCCAGGAAAACACAGATGAAGATCCTTATATAGGGTTGCATACATATCAACAATAATATATATTAAAATGGAACCAAATATTTAGAGAACATCAAATTTCAGACCCAAAATCAGCAAGGTCATGTAAATTTCTCTTATCCAATAAAAAATAATAAACAAAAAAATTCAATTTAAGAGTAGACCGGTGAACTGGAAATGAACTCTAGTAGTTGCTAAGTCCACAATACCAATTACCAATCTCACTCTCGGAGCCAAATTTACCTATCAAAGCAGCCCACCATATCAATTTTTTCAACAAGAACAACAAATCTCAAACAATTGAAGTCCAGACAACACAAATTATGAATATATAATTTGGACAAAATTAAATTTTTTTATTAAAAAAAAGAGCAGTTAGATCATAGATCTAGATACAATTCGATAGAGAAAAGAGTAATTACCACCACAAGGCAAAGCAGCAATCTGCACAATCAATGAGAAAAATAGCCAATCAGTAACGAGAATACTAGAAATAAATAAAACCTATCAATTCAAACAGATACACTGATATATTTATCTAATTTGAAGAGAGAGAGAGAGAGAGAGAGAGTGAATATACAAGGAGTGTCGGTCTTCATGGTGGACATTAGATCGGAGTGCCATAGATTCCGATAGTTCTTGCGGAGCTGCATCTTGTCCATGTGCGCCGACATTGTCTTCTCCTACGAATTCCAAGCCTCCTCCGAGTTCCAAACAAATCCTTAGTCTCACATCACTGGCTTTTATAGGTCAATGTTTTCCGGTTGAATTTTATACGACAAATTTGAAACAGTTAGTATCCAAAATTTGACGAATGGTGGGCGAACAGTTTGAAAACCACGACATTTATATTTTAAGCCTTTATTTATTTTTTTCGGCATAACCTTTTAATTATGGACAAATATACAAGTCCATAAATATGAAATTAAATTGTGCAAATTTATATTACAAGATAAAATAAATTAAAGTGTATAATTCTTAATTTTTACGCATCATTTCTATCTAAATATACACATACGTAACAATTATTATTCAGTTAAAAATTTCGCAATACATATCATAACTTTTTTTCCCTCCTACCAATATCATACACCAAAGTCCTTCAGGCTCATGCCTATCATCCAAGCCCATGTAATTTGCATAAATTTTTAATGATCCTCTAAGGAAACATGTTGGTTAATGGTTCAAAATTAAAGGTTAATATGGTGCAAATGATCTCTACTAAATTATACTATTAGCGAGAATTTCATATAATCACTGACCAATGACTTTATATAAAGGAGATATTTACATCAGACATACAAGATAAATAAAGGTTACATGTATCAGTGATAATTAAACTTTGAGATCTAAGGCAAGGGTCTTATCCATCCGACTAAGACCTATGTACAATCTTTTATCAAATATTGATGCTTATATAAACTTTCCATAATATTGTACAGAAAAATTTTAACTAGACAACTACACATATTTTGGTTTTATGATTATCTCACTAGCTATTTTGAACACGCTTGAAACTATGTTTTTTCTTTTATTCGTCAAAAATAATTGATAAATATATACTAGCTCGAGTGCAAATGAGGTAGGAGGTCAAGATTGTAAAACTACTCAAGTCAGTTAGTTGGTTAGACAGTACAAGAATTACATATATATATAGTTGTTCTGCTCTGTTCTTTGTAACAGATTTTAGAATTAATAGAATCATTTTCCTTCAATTCCTTTTTGTATCATGGTATCAGAGCAATGGTATTCATATTCTAGATTTTCATCTTCTTTCTCCTTAGATCCTGATCATCTTCCTTCTCCAAATTCTACAATCCTTGGTGTGTTCTACTTAGTTTTTCTTTCTAATTCAGTTCATACAGTTTGTTTTCTCATTTCTTGTTCTATCTTTAATTAGGCTCTGATTACTTAGTATGGCAACCTATGATGCTGCAACTGCGGTTGGAACATCAGCTATAACTGGATCTCTTGTTCCAATGGATGCTAATCATCCTTATTTTTTGCAGAATACAGATCATCCTGGTATGGTTTACTTCTTAGTGATCACTATTACAATCAATGAAAACGTTCCGTTGTGATAGTTTTATCAGCGAAATTTAAGCTTGGTATGGTAGATGAATCCTTTCCCAAACCTGCAGTTACATCTCCTTATGCTAATCATTGGATTCGTTGTAATGGTATGGTTATCACTTAGCTATTGAACTATGTTTCTCTGGAAAATCGAAACAGTATTGTCTATTTACCTACTGCTAAACTAATTTGGGATGATCTAGCTACCAGATTTTCATAAAGTAATGTGCTTGGAATATTTTATCTCAAGAAAAAAATTGCTTCGTGTTCAAGGTACCCTGTCTATCACTGGATATTTCACCAAATTTAGGACTCTAATTGATGAATTGGATAATCTCTGAAGTATTCCAAGGCGTGTTTGTACAATCTGTACATGTGAGGTTTCTCAAAAGATGGATACCTATGAATAAGGACTGAAGTTAAGTCAGTTCCTTATGGAGTTAAATGAACACTATACTGGGTTTCGAGGACAAATTTTGTTGATGCATCCTTTACCCTCTCTTAATCAGGCATACTCTCTACTTCTTGAAGAAGAAAATCAGAGAGAAAATCCCACTGCTCAATATCATACATCAGATAGTTCAGCCAAGAGTGTTAAGCGTCACAACTATTCTAAAAATCCTAAGTTTTCTGGTAAAAAACCTCTGATTACTGTAACTGACAAATCCATGGACTCAGCTTTGGGATGTACCTATTGTCATGAAGACAGACACTACAGACAAGTGTTTCTATCTACATGGATATCCTCCTTAGAACAGATTGTATGGACAACCAAAGCCTAAACTGAAGCCTTCCATCAGAAATCCTACTACAGCAGCACAAGTGTCTTCAAATATCAGTCATGATACTGATCAGAGGTCTAAACCATCTAGTATTACTGAATCTCTTATATCAAGTGGATCAGAATCTATGACTTTTCTTAAGCACAATGTCAACAAATTATGCAGCTTATTCAGATAGGAATGAAAAATGTTTCTCCATGGCCTTCTTCCACTCGATCAGGAGGACAATCTCAATTGGCTGGTAACATATTCACTATGACTCCTACTTACTTTGCTAGTCCACCACAATTACATACAGCTATATGGATTCTGGTGTCACTGATCATATAACACCTTTTGTTCATTTGCTCAATCATCCAACTCCTGCTAATTCTGTTATTCATCTTCCCACAGGACAAACTTCAGTTATCTCACATGTTGGCAATATCACTTTATCATCACACATTAAACTACTAACTGTGTTATGTGTTCCTAGTTTCAGATATAACTTACTCTCTATATTGAGTTAAATCAACTTTTGGTGCCTCTTTTGGGACCCGACTTACAAGTTGGTACCCAAAGTTTAAATTTATAACACGTTAGAGGGAAAACACTAATATGACGATGATTGGGCAAGTCAATTTGATGATGTGGCCAAGCTAACATCCTTCTCCATCTATATAAACAAACTTTAGACCAGTTTGGGGGGAAATTAGGTCTTGAAACATTCTTCATCTTTCTCTCTTGATTCTTCAACATAGAGTAAAATCATCAGCTTTCTCACTCGACTACAGATTCACATAGACATATTAGAGGTTATTGAGTACCAATTTGAAAAGATGAGCTGGTCTTAGAGTGGAATCAGAATGAAATTGCAGAGGAAGAATGTAGTTCATCCATGTTGAATCAATGGATTCAACCTGAGTTTCCAAGTCGCTGCTACTGTGGAGTAATGCTGTGAATGTGGGAGGCAAAGAAAGTTGGTACAAAACACCTAGGAAGGCAATTCATTGGGTGTATTAATTATCGAGTAAGCTCTATGTAAATTTTTTTATAAACAAAATTGTTTCCAGATTTTTGCTCATGTGAATGGTTGTTGTAAAAGGCTAAGAGAGCTTACTACGGATTCTTTAAATTGTATGATCCACCATTTCTTGACAGAGTTAAAGATGTAATTGAAGATTTGACATTGAAATTGAAGGGCAGTTGAGAGATGGTTGATGAAATGAAGATGGAAAAAAGTGAAAAGGCAACTAAGATGGATGAAACTTCAGTGAAAAGCTTGGAAAATGAGGTTAAAAAGTTGAAGAAGATGAATGTCAATCTTGTAGGAAGGGAAAAATATTATTGGTTTCTTTTAATTTGCTCATGGATGTGTGTTTTAGTATTTGTTGTTTTAGAGATGTAAGTTTAGATGCAATTAGGATTCAATTGGATGATAATGGATGTAAAGATTATCTTCAATGAATCAATAGAATGAGATTGCTTTGTTTAGTAGTAATTGAATGTGTACCGCTCTATTTGGTATTTGAGTGTGTTTTGGCAATTAAAGAACTGACAATTTATTTATTTTTTTGGTGGGGGGGGGGGGGGGGGGGGGGGGGGGGGGGTGAATGACCTTAACTGCATAAGAAAATTCAACACAAACCAGATCATTAGTTCAAAACAAATCACAACTCTTACACATTATCCAACCAACCATGTCGCTGGCCTCCAACCATTATAATGAATTAACTCATTAAAAAATGATAATTATTGTCAATATGCCAACCCAAAACAGATCACAGCCCCTACACACTTTCATTATTCAAAACAGATCAACCCAAAATATATCACAGATCTTCTGCCATGTCATTAATTCAAAATACAAATAACATACTGTCAATTCAACTTCTTCAAATAACAAATTTATCATCACTTACAACAAAGTAGGTAAAAATAACCAATCCAACCATATTGAGGCAATTAATAGGCTATTACAAATATTAATCAAAAGAAGTCTTAAATCATTATCAGCCATCACCAAATAACAACCATTACACAAAAGTAAATTAAATTTTTAAATGGTTACTGGCTTCCAAGTTGGCATCTCCTACTTCATAATCTAGTCATTCTTATTGTTAGAGTTGTTGCTTGAGTTGTGTTTGATGTTGCTTGAGTGGTGCTTGATGTTGATGGTTGAGGGGTGTTGTAGATTCTTGTAGCAAGAGGTGTGTTGTTAGTCATTCCTAGATTCTTGTAGCAAGAGGTGTGTTGATCTTTCGGAACTCACATAAACACCAAATCCTTTTGGCACTTTATATAGATTTTTTTCCTCCGTCCCTTAATATATATCGTTTTAGATGTTCGATGTTTTCCCTCATTATTTGTCGTTTGATATAATCTAGAAGAATTAGCCACAATCTTTTCAAAATTGCCCCTCATTACTTCACTTAATTTTTTTAGATCTTTATTCACAATTGTTGGATGCTTTAACTCTTTCTCTCATTGCAGTTCCCCAATTTTTGCTATATCAATTTTTTCTTCCCCTCCCCCACCCTTCTCTTGTTTATCGTGTTTATACTCTCCTTTTCAGCAATTTTTAGGTCTCTTCCTCTCCTCAGATTAATTATGGACTTAAGAAATTTTATTTTTTCAAAGATTTTTTGCCTCCATATATATGAATTCTTCGATGGAGATATTCTCACATAGAGTTTGTGTAGTCACAAACACCATGGATTGCAAAGAAAATCTTCAATATGACAAAGGAATGGCTTTTTCTTCTTCCGATTTAAAAGATAAATCCACCGGTGAGACTCCTAAAGTTACACAGGACTTCGATTTGAATTTGCCAGCAGATACCGGCATCGATTTGAACAAGATCCCATATGAGAAACAGAATAGTAGTAAATGAGAGAACAATGAGTTTTTTTAGGAGAAAATTATGAGAAAATGTAACAGATGAGAGAGAAAGTATAAGACAACTATGGTAATTATGATAATTTAAAGGTATTATAGATAATTGATATTATATTTAATGCTATACATTCATTTTATTAATACTTGTGCACAACTCTAAAACGATATATATTAAGGGACATAAGAAGTATTAGAATTTTACCATCATTGGTCTTTGGATACTCCTGCAAAATATAAAACATTTAGTTATCAATTCCTGTAAGTTTGTTGGAAATCATTAATGTTATATACCTTATTTGATGGTTCCCTTTTCTTGCTTTGTTTCTTTTTTTGACCAGTTGATGTAGACTCCTTCCTTTTCAACAACTTGCTTGGCTGATAGAGAGAAACACAAAATCTTTTTAATCAAAATATAAAGATTAAATGTTTATTACAAAATTTGAAGTACAAATATATAGATTACCATATAGTTGCACTGCTTGGCTAAGGATGCTCTGTTTGGACTTGACTTGATTGTGTTTCAAGACATATACTTACGAGCTCAGTGTGAACCTAAGTCTGCTTCTCTATGTACTGTTTAATTCTTGTACTAAATTTCCTTCTTCAGTTTATGCAAGTACTAGTTCTTCTACTGCTTTTTGGCATGCTAGATTGGGGCTTGTTCCTCTACATGTTATGAAACAATTACCTATTGATATAAATGTGTCTACAGACTCTCATTGTGATTTGTGTCATTTGTCAAAACAAACTAGATTGTCATTTCCTCTTAGTTCTTCTACATCTAATTCCAGGTTTGATCTCATTCATTGTAACATTTGGGGACCTTACAGATATCATACACATGGCAAATGCAATCAATTTCTTACTATTATAGATGATTTCTTCTCAAAATGCACTTGAGTAATTCTGTTTCATGATAAGTCACAAGTGCATAGACTATTAAGAGATTTCTTCACTCTTTTTAAAACTCAGTTCAACTGTCAAGTTAAAATGGTCAGATCTGATAATAGAACAGAATTTCTTAACAAGGACCTAGTTCCATTCCTTCATTCTCATGGGATTATACATCAAACCATCTGTGTAAAAACTCCACAACAAAATGGAATTGTGGAGAGAGAACACTGACATCTTTTAGACACAGGTAGAGCCTTGAGATTTAATTCTCATTTACCTATTATTTTTTTTGGGAGATTGCTTATTAACAACGACATGAGATTTTCTGTAACCAAAATTCTATGTTTCTCAGGCCTACGACAACGGTTTTTAGAGTTTTTGACGACGATATGTCATGTCGCCGTAATCCTAAAAAAATAGGGCTATAGTGACGGTACGTACCGTCGCCATAGACCTCAACACAACACGAGGAATCTCACCCCATTAACAACTTATCTAATTAATAGATTACCAAAACAATCTCTTCAGGGTAAATCTCCTTATCAAATGCTATTTCAGAAACCTCCTAACTACTCTCATTTGAGGGTATTTGGGTTTTATATCTACTGTTCACTTATCTTCAAATTTACAGCCAACTGACATTTTCACCAAAGCACTATCTTCAGAAGAATTACATACTTTGATTTCCAAGTTGGGAGTTTGCAATTTATTCCAAACTTGAGAGGGGATGATAAATATACCAGCTTAAGTGCAAATGAGGCAGGAAATCTAGATTGCAAAACTACTCAAGTGACAAGTCAATTAGTTGGTTAGACAGTAGGAATCTTTTCCGTCTCCTTTTTGTTATTACGCTCTGTTTTGCAATACTATATATATATATAGGGTTCTCTTAACATGTGCCCTAAGGGCACATGCTAAGCACACGGTTCAAGAGAATATTCTCTTGAACTGTGTGCTTATTCTCTTGATTTCTGTATTTGCACCAAATTCAAGAGAATAAGCACACAGTTCAAGAGAATATTCTCTTGAACCGTGTGCTTAGCATGTGCCCTTAGGGCACATGTTAAGTTTTCCCATATATATATAGCTATTCTGCTCCTTACTTTGTAACAGATTTTAGAATTAATAAAATCATTTTCCTTCGATTCGTATCAAGTACTATTTATTAGTAGTATAAAATTAGAATCATTGCTTGAGAAAGTGACTCATCCTGTTATGGCAGGGTATACATGTTATGATAACATTAATATTGTGGTAAGTTAGACCATTGACTTCATAGGTAGCGTTTTTCAAATAAGATAAAGTTGAGAGGTTTCCAAGCAAATTTATGCTCTTTTTATAGCAGAAGTGGAAGAGTCTGCAATTGTTTGAGCTTTTGACGGAGGCCGGCTCAAACTTTGCTTCTTCAAGAGAGAGAGGAGACAAATGGATTTGTTGTCATCTTTCTCTCTTGTCAAGTGTTAAGATTAAACAAACTAGCCACCCAAGTGTCTCACTTGTGTTCTTTTGTCTTGCTTCAGACCCCATTACATATCATATATACAGACATACATACATATTATATATACACACACACACACACAAACATACAGAAGAAAGAGTTAAATAAGAAGAAAAAAAAGAAACAGAGCTTCAGAATTCATAGCTGGTTTTTCAATGTCTTCTGATCTCTTTGTGTTTGATGACTCTATCTTTTCTGATTCATTCAGTCCCATTGACAATATATTCCAAGCAAATTACAGCAATGAAAACCCGGTTGATGAAATTGACCAAATTACATCAACCCTTCTCCCTTCATCACCACCAAGTCACGAAATGGGGAATCTCTCACTCTGCCAAATGCCTTATGGGTTTTCAGATTTCTCTGCTCTGCCGCAGGTCAAAACAGAGGACTCTCAAATTCCTTTTAACTCTGCTCTTGATTACAACAACAAAAATTCATTTCTTCCTAATTATGGTGGGCCAGTGAAGATGATGCAGAGGAGTTTTAGTAGCAACTGTTTTGAGGGGAAACCCAGTTTTTTCCTCCAACCTCAATTTGATAGTTTAATGGAGTCTCCAAATTTTCAAAGCCAAGTGTTGAGCTCACCTGAAAACAGTTCCTCCTCCTCTGGCCAAATGAGAAGTGTTTGTAGCGCTGGAGATTTACAAGTGAGTTTTCTTTTCACTGTTTCAACTTTTATTATGCATGTATGTATATTTCCTAATTCTCTGTTTTAAAATTAGAGATATATTATATTTTTTTTTCAGTTTCAAAATTAAAGATAAATTTTTTTGTCGGTTCCAAAATTAAAGATACATTATACAAAGACCGTATAGACTTTGATATTACTTGTTTCCTAGGTAGTTTGATTATTGACATACAATTTTTACTACATTTCTAACTAATGTTAAGATTCTATTTGAAAATGTAATTTTTTTCTTAAAAGTCTGTGTTTGTAAAAATGTATTTCTTATTTTTTGAAAATGGTGGGATTATTTTATTTTTTTTATTTAAGTTATTTATGGTCCGTCCAGAGCATGAAAACAAGCCAAACGAGGCAGAGGTTGTCGTGTAGTCCACTAGGAACAGAGAGCTCATTCATGGAGGAAGCAAATTCTAAAGTGGGAAGGTACAGTGCAGAAGAAAGGAAAGAGAGGATTCATAGGTACAGAGCAAAGCGTAGCCAGAGAAATTTCAACAAAACAATTAAGGTTTTTTTATTTTTTTTATTAGAAATAAATAAGTTAATTATACTTGTCACATGAATTTATAATAGTAATAATAATAATAATAATCTGAATAATGTGTTTGCTTCTTCTTTTTTCAATAATTAAGTATGCATGCCGAAAGACACTAGCAGACAATCGACAAAGGATACGTGGCAGATTTGCGCGCAATGATGAAGCTAGAGAGATTCCTAAAACTGCAACTTTTAATCGATATGAAGAAGATGAAGATGATCTTTGGGTAAATACATATATTTCAATCCCTACATTTCAAATAATCCACTTGTATTAATCTTTTTCAATATACATAAAATGCTGTTATTATATATTTTTTGTTAATGTGATGTGTAGATTGAAGGGTTCCACTTGCATGATCAGGAAGAAGATGAGGGAGCATTACTCAAAAGTTATGGGGTTCAGTGTTACGCGAGTTTAAGTTAATTAAGTAATTAGGATTATAATTAGATTCAAACCCATGAAGCCTTTATGAGAAAAAAGTAATTATTCAGCTGGTTTAGTATTAAATATTCAAATAAGCTGCTAGTAATTGTAATTCTGAGTTAAATTAAACTCTGTACATTAATTTCTGTTCTACTAGTATTATTGTACTGTTTTATCTTCTACTTAACTAAATTTCTTTTTATCATTTTTTTACTCTCTGTATAGAAAATTGATATTTTCATATAATTCTCATGAGTATAAAATGAGATTCAGAGAAAAAATCATGTAAAAATATCATATATATATATATAAAATTAGTATTCCCGTATATTGTCGCTCAATAACAATTCCATTTAGATATATCATTTTATTCCTATGCATGAAAAGTTTCATTTGATAAAAGAAAAAAAATGTTCAATAATTTTTTATTTTATTTTTAATAGTATAAAGTAACATAATATTTTTAAATTTATAATCATAATTTTATTATCATGTTATCATTATCAAATTAGCAACTAATTAATTAATTAATTTTAAAAATAAATATAAAATACAAATGTCGCAGGGCGGAGGAGAGTATCTCTCTATATATATTTTATGATGACAATAAGAAAAGGATGGAGAAGAAAGATGATGACATTGAGTTAGTCAACTCGATTGTACATACCATCCCAAAAATACAATAAAAAAAACTTGTACGTGATTTCACAAAGAATAAATTTATACATAATATATTACAATATAATATAAAATATTATATTATATATCACCATTAAAATATAAAATTTGATACAAAAATTCTGTGTGTAAAGTGGTCCCACCACTAATATAGGATCTCTGTCAATATATATATATAATTGTACAAACTTTTGGTCATATGGAATCTAAATAATATATTCGGTCTACCAAATTACATCCACACTAAAGCATATCTCTCGCAATATTCTATTACTATATATAACACAATAAACAAAAAATATATTCAAATTAATTGAGTGAATTTAATTAATCATCAAATTAATATTAAATTAATTTGAATTTATTTTTATTAATATAATATATGTTATGTTCATAATACATTAAATTTTTTATACTTTTTATTGTATTGTTTTAAAGGTCATACATATATTAACATATATATATAATAATTTTAGTATTAGGATATCATTCATATTAAATGGTTTAAAAGTGGAATCATATAGGCGGAAGCCCAGATGCTCCTCCTAAAGAGTGTACCATTAACTTGGTTCAAAATAGCTAGCGCCTAGATAGGTGCTATCCGCGGAATAATTTAGATTTGTGTATATCGATTACTTATTGTGTTTGAATTGAAATAATAAAATAAAGACAATAATGAAATAAGTTTAAGATATTTAAAATGTATATTTAGTTAGTCTTGGTAGATGTTGAGTAACGTAATATAACGGCAAAATTATCAGATATATTTATTATATTCGATTTGATTTTATTCCATCATCTCTCATATGAATAAAAAATCAAGAGAATTGAATAATTTTTCATTCCATTGAAATGGTTTATTCTTCAAAATAATTATCAAATATATTATTTTTTATTTTATTCCTTCCTCTATTTCATTTCCTAAATTCAAATATAGCATTAGACTTGCATGATTGTAATAAGAATCCAAATTTGATTATGTACGAATACTCTTTATTATTTATTTATTTATTATTTCAATTATGGTACACGAACGGATACTATACCATTGTTTATGGTTACAAAGTGAGCTTATCATTTAAACAAAGACAAGAAAAGTTGAGGATTGTCTAATGCTTAAGGGAAGTTTGAATGAGCAAGTTTTTCCCATTTTCCTAGTTACTAATTGAAAGATATTTATAGTAATATTCTTTCACTTATTGAAGTAGATGCTCGTGTTTAATAAATTTGTACACTGCTCTATACCAAAAATGACAGATATTCATAGAAAAATTAGCCTAACAGGACCCGAGTCCGTCGTCCAGTGTCTATGGACCTTGTGAGTGAAGCTCCCTCCTAATCTTAAACGCTTAAACAACTAAAGGGAAATTTATTAAAGCTTGACTTTTAAAATAATTGATATTAATTTGGTAGGCTGATTTTTTTTGAGAAATTATATCGTTACAATTTCAATTTTAAGAATGCATTTCATCTTATAGGTCGACGGAGAGCCCTAAAAAAGAAATTAGACACGCGTTTTGGAGAAAAAAGGCATAAAATATTGATCTCGAAAAACTTGAGACAAGGAGGAGCATTGATCTGATTTTAGTTTGCTATATATGTCCAAAAACTTAAAGTTTAATAGTAATTTTCCATCAGCAAGTACCAGGCAAAATTGATCAGCAACTCCTCCTCAAATACAATGTACTTGATGGCATGATAGAATTAAAAGATCATGTCAACGACTCAATATCTCAAAGATACTCTTCTTCTTCTTCAAGTATCAACTCTCTTTTTTCTCCAAATGAACCCCTCAATGTCCGGACATAATTGTTATTTTCGATTATCTCCGCTAAAAAATGTTATGACGGAAAATTATGTATAGTTACTGCATTGCTAACGAGAGTCTCATTTAATTTTTTTAAAATTAATTTTTGCATATACAAGTGGTATGTTGAGAGTCTAATTTGTCTTTAATCTGATTTTTTCAATGAATAATGGCTCTCATTGACTAATTACCACAGATAAATATTCTGATGCACTAATAAAAAGGAAAGTAATAGAATTGCCGCCCGCTTTAATCATAATTATGTTTGCAGATTACCGAAGCATCCCCCACTCCAAGTGTTTTATTTAATTAATATTTTCCGCATGGGTAGAGACCCAAATTAGGAAAAGGAGTTTTAAGCACAAAATTACTCGAGGAATTCCAAACCTATAGGCTATAGCTATTATACATATAATTTACACCACATACTAATGTTTTGACCCTTTTAGTGTTGTCTCATCCGCTCTTATTACCCAAAATATAAATAAATAAATAAATCATCGGCTCACAGATGTCAATTTGCTTTTTAATACAATAGCTTTCTACATTTTAATCATTTCATGAACATGTTAGCCCTTAGAGTACTCTCTCTTCTTACTCCATCCGTTCCTAATTATTTATCTATTTTTTTCCTCTTTTATTTGGCCTTTGTAGACTTTTAAAGAAATTAACGAATACTTTCCCACATTACTCCAATAAAATAATCTACATTTATTCTTTTTTATATTTTCAAGATCGAATCTGATATAATTTTTTTATTCTTTCAAAGTACTTTGAATATTATAAAATAGTCCACATTTATTTTCTTTCTTATTTTTTAGACTTGATAGTCTAAAATATTTACAAAAGTGTTATTGGTATATTATCAAGTACATAATTTTTATTTCGAAAATTAATATATATTCACATGATAATTTAAATTTTAGAGTTTCTTAAATTAATTAGGATTTGGTCTGTGGTTCAATCTAGCAGCGCATTCAATCTGTGGTAATGGACTGGTTCGGCTAGGCTTTTCCATTGTCCTTTCGCAGCGGGTGCTTGCTGAACGAATTTCAAATCTTTCACGAGTTGGGGATTCGAATCAAGTCAAATGAAAAGTATTTTTTGAAGACTGGTAACTGAGAAAGCAAACAGTCAACACAAAAATTTAAGACTTAGTTGAATATTAACAAAACTAGATTCTCGTAGAAGAGGTTTTGTGAAAAAATAGCTCGACGCGAGAATAATAGTAACGAGGAGAACCGACTGGATCAATTAATGGTAAGGGAAGTATATAAAGAAGGGTCCTCTTAGCATGTGTCCTAGGCACATGCTAAGCGCGAAAAATAAGGGTAAATTTTATTTGTTTATATATTTGTATGAAATGTAATATATGGGGTCCACTAGTATATTATTTTTTTATACATTGAATTCAACACAAATATATAAATAAATATTATTATGTATTATTTTTAGCGCTTAGAATGTACTTTTAGAGAATATTTTAAGAAAATCTTATAAAGAATGGCTCGTAAATTGATAATCAGCACTAGAAACAACTAACAATGATGCCAAAGTAGCACTTTTTGACCAAGACAATATAGCAAGAACTGACCATATACTCTACTATAAAACTATTTTAATATTTTATCGTTGCATTAGATTAGGAGATGATTGGTTCCAAAAATTAAATCAACAAGACATAATTGGGATTTAGAAAAGTAGTGGTTGAAAAAGTTGTCGCGACTGCGCTGTCCTTTTGTTTAGTCCAAGAAAGGGCATTTCTGTTGGTTCATCGAAAATTCCATATTCTCTGACATTTTTTAGTGGTTCGACTACAATTATTAAAGAGAAATCATATCATAAATATATGCATGAATGTTGCATAACTATATTAAATTAAATGCACCGATTTCATTTTTTTATTACCGAGCATATAGCTGCAGACAAGAAGGAATAAAATAAAATATTTATGATATAGTTACACAACATTTGTGCACGTATTAAAAATAATAGTAAATAAGAACCATTATATTAATACTAAAATAAATATATATTTTTAATTTTTTTAAATATATATATATATATAATTTTGTAAAAACTTGCCATCGACTCACTGATCATATCTTCCTTCCTTTGTATGTTAGTTATTACGAAAATTAAAAAATATGACACTACCATAATGTTGATGTTAAACAAAATGCTTTTCTCAAAAATATGATTTGATTATTTATGGGGTCTTCGTGAAATCAATTGGATTTGTATCTCATTTTCGTCTTTCGTTGAGCTAGATGTAATATTCCCTCTGTTTAACAGTAAAAATCTCATTTGAAAATTTTGCAAATGAATGAATGAGTGAATATATATATATATATATATATATACCTTTAAAAATATTAAGTTCTTATTTAAATAGTGTGATCTGATAATAAAATTATAAATACATTTTGTTATTGGATTATATTTTTACTAACAAATAGACTTTTTTGTGGATTTTGTTCTAGAAACAAGACCCTTTTTATATATTTGAACCCTATGCCATTCTGCATGCCATATTGTCATTCTGCTTCTGGCATGGAAGGCTTATATTTGACTGGACCTTTAATTAACTAAAAAAGGAGTAATTAACTATAGAGTTATAACTGTCTATGGTTTGCCCTCTAGTCCTTCTTTACTGCAATTAATTAATTATTTATTGTGCTTGTCTCCACTGACGAGGTTTTCTGTTGGTATCCAGGTCAAGCTGCAGTGTCAATTTGCTTTATACCATCTCTCCGTATACTATGAAGTCTACAATATTCTAGATGTTAAGAAGAACATATGTTTTGTTTTTTTAAACCTATTCTATTACGATTAGATTCTAGAAATATATTTCATCCTAAAGGTTAGGAGAACTTAGAAAGGGGTAGGGAGAGCTAGGGGGAACCTGCGGCTTAGTTAATTATAAAATTCTATAACTTCTACTAAATAGTAGACTCAATCATGTGACTTTACATAGTTAAAGGATAGGCTTCTAGTTCACCTTTGATCTTTAAAATTAATATACGTAAATAAACAGTAAATGCGTAGTTAATACTAAGACTTTGATAATGCAAATCTTTTTGAAGTGCTATTCGGCTTTCATTTTTAATTTTACAAGTTTGTGTCTCCTCCAATAAGTAGCCATTACAAGTGTACTAGTAGCAGGCTCCCATTTATATTGCAGCAACATATATGTTTGAGGCATAGCACAAAGAATGTCCCAAAAGAAAAAATATAAGTACGCACAAAACAAATACAATATCATCCTCACCATTAAAAAGTGTTGTGTGATACGAATTTTAATGTAAAAATATATTTTTTAATGATAAAAATAATATTGTGTTTAATTTACGTGTATGTATACTTATCCGTACCAAAAATGCACTCAAAACCTTGTATGAATCTATCTAGGTCTTTGCCTCTTTGAAATTGCAAGGCAAAAGAAAAGGGATTCCCCCAACGTGTGAGGAATCCATTCTTAATAATAAATTCAATTCTCTTTCCTTTTCTTTGTTTCATTTGCTAAGAAAAAGTAGTAGTACTTAAAAGTTGTGCTAGTTGTACTAGTTTGTTTGTGGGGTCTCTTACCAACTTAAATTAATAGTTAGTGACTAGGTTTTGTCTGCTAGGCGGCTAAAAAATGTACCCAACCAACACCAAAATGAACACAAAGTTACTAGTGCAACTTGTATTAAAGAAACAAATTACACTAGTGGTTTAGCTGCCACAAGGCCAACTTGCTTGATGTTTCTGTCATATTTTAGTGGCGAACACATCATTGCATACTATGGACCAAGTTCGATGTCATAGTACAGGTGATTCTGGTTGAATGCTATGCTATTTAGCAGCCAAGTTCAATGTCATACTTAGAGAAAAAATTATTCAATGCCCCAGGAGCGAATAGTATGCTCCCCGCTCACATAACAGTGGGGTTCATAAGAGTCTCACCACTTGTGGACCTCATTGTTATGTGAGAAGGAGGAGCATACTATTCATTTGCTCCTGAAACGCCGAATAATTTCTCTAATTAGACTAACAAACGGGGTGAGCCTAAATTGTTATAAATTAATTTTGTTTGAGTTGAATAAAAAAAAACTATTTTTTAATGGGTGATAATTTCATACACCCTTAACCTATATATTAATGGCTTTGGTCACTTTCTTTTTTTACATATATTTTTTTAAGTGTTGTTAAATAACAAGACATTAAATTGTATATTATTTCAAATTCTTTTGAACAATAAAACTTAAATTGCTTCAAGTTAACTTGTTACAAAACAATGAAAATTTTATAAAAATGTAATATTGTTTGCAAAATAAAATATTATCATCTCTCTTGTTCATTAGAATTACATTTTCACCATTATTGTCTTCTTTGCCTAAATTTACAGAGTCACTACAAGATGAAAAATAAAGTAATTAGAATTGACTTATTATTTGACCTGCGGGTTGATTTGTTACAACTTGAGTTTAAATGGACCGAATTTAAAAGACCCGTTTATTAATGAGTAGCATTTATTTATACCCAAACTCTTAATTTTAACAGGTGAGTTGGATAATCGGTAGGCTTAGATGATGAATTGTCAGCTCTTAGTCATAGTATAGGTGATTTTGATTGAATACTAAGCTATTTAACAGCTGATGCAACTTAATTGGTTGTCAAATATTCGTCATTGTCTACAAGATATAACCTCTCAACGTATCGATGATCCTTCGGCCTATATACTTCCTCCAAAAATGAATATTTCTTTAGATATGGTTCTAGTCTTATTAGTTGCATAGCAACACGTCTCACTATCTGCAATGTTATCCCCCTAATTTCAGATGCGGGATTCTGTATTCCATTAAACTTCATCAAAAGCTACTAGAATTGGTATAAAATATCCAGCTTTGGCCGAGACATGTTATTAGCCGCCTAATGAAGCATTCAACACATTGTCATCTTGTTTCTAAAGTTTGGAAGTAGAATTCTGTAGGGTAAATCAAAAAGAAAGCAATATCCTTCTGCGTGCAGATGTCCACTTATCTAACTTTTACCTGCAGACGACTGCTTAAACAGACCGTTTCTTGAATAGTGGATGTCTCTTGGTTGGATCTTTGGGCTTGCTCTTCATATAGCCTGATTTGTTCCGTCCAGTGCTGCAAATAAGATCTCAATAGTGTTATGATTCAAGGCAGAAAGTAAAGAGTAGAATTATTAAGAGTATGATCCAGAAGCAGTAATTCAAGCCGCAAACTAGAACTTCTCATATAGTGTTCTTGTGCAAAAAGAATTATTAGAACAGGGCAGGAGTTCAATTCCATAGAAATTTGCATTCATCTCGATCTCCACATCTTCAGTCATATTAGACCCAAAAAACACAATAAACCTTCGCATAATATTTTGAGATTTTTTTTCTTTTCTTAATGCTCTCCCTATACAAAATTAGATATACATTTTTTTTAGACTATAAAGTGACATGAACTTTCTAACATACATTACATAGATCGAATACTATCATGCCACGGAAAGTGACGTTTACTATTCCCCGTTTTCATTCCACACACCATATATCAAACCGCAATCCAAATAGTATAAACCCCAAAATAAAAGTGCCTAATATATTTGTACACATCAGCTATAAAATTTCTAGATACACATGATAAGAACCTAAACGGAGTGTTGTCTGCTTAAAATATGAAATAATCCAAGAAAGTGAATATAGCAAACCATGTAATACATCATTTCTGAATAAAAAATGAATATTCTGTCAAGGCAAGAAATCATACTTGTACTCCATGTAAACCTTCCCGTTTGCTCCTGACATGGAACTCATAGACCCCATAGAGCGTTGACCTTTTTGGAGGGCGAGGTCGTCTGCATCCTCATCTAATATTTCCGAACCAACTTGATCATCACCTGCTGTTAGCACCTATCAAAAAAGGAAATGATTACATTTAGGGTAATCATGCTTCCAGCCATGGTAGAAGCAAGAGACCCCAAGTATTTACATAATCTTCCATATCAGCACTTGAATTAACCAAAGTCAATCCAAGTTCATCAATTCTTGAGAAGGTAACAGGTGCACTGATCATTGTTATTAAACCAAAGGCAGTGCAAGTTCATCCATTCTTGTAAAGGTAACAGGTGCACAGACCATTGTTATTAAAGGCAACACAAGGTGCAAGGTGCATTCATTGTTTTATTTTTTTTGGACTTTAGCCCCAGAATTGAACTGCAAATCCATAAACTAACAAACTAAAACAGAAAGAAGCAAAGAGATATACCTTTGTAAGAAGTTTATTTTGGTCATCAAGACCGTTATAGCTCAACTCAGGTCCAGAATCAGGCAGAGGCAAGCCCGTTATTACCTGCAAATAGGTTAAAACAGTTACATATCCTACAAATTAGAGATGAAATACATCTGCTAAACACAGCAGATATATGTGCTAATTAAATGAGATATCCTTTTAATTGGCAATCCATATTTTTAATGGCACAAACTTTTTAAGGTCGTCAAAAGATATCAGGGATTCATCATGTCCTAGCAAACGAAAGAAATCGATGTGGAATGCAGTAGTCAATGAAATGGGAAACGGTTGAACCTTGAAGCTGTAACCTTGATCAATCAGAAATTGCTGCCTTTTAGTTGAGTAGTACATTTCCTGTATCCAACAGAAGAGCAACTTAGCATACATCTCTTTCAAATAATAATGTTGAGCATCAGAGAACTATATTACTATACAATGTGAAATTTGAAGGTTTAGAATACTAAACAAGTTGATAAAGAAAATAATGAACTACCCGTGTGTCGGTCGATACTAGGGAGTAAAAGAAGGCATTGTACTCCTCTTTACCACCTGCCATTCGGTCTTGAAGCCGACCCTATCAACCCAGCCATAAAAAAGGTAAGTATCACAAATCACCAAAATGGGGGGACCCACCAAAGTTGGCATAAACAAAGTAAATGCCTTAGTTAAGATGTAACCTTGTCAAAGACTCAAATAGCATTACATTGGATATAGATCTCATACTTGAGAATTCAATGAATGCTTTGGTGATAAGAAAGGATGACTGCTAAACATGGCAGTTATGTGACTTTTTACCAATAAATGAGGATTGCTAGCATCATGCCTCATATCAAAATTTAGGGATCCCTGCACAGAATATGGACCCATAAAAAAAAATACCTTCGCCCTGAGAATACGACCAAGTCTTTGGGCTTCTTGACGTCTTGAACCAGCATGTGATGAAATTTGAATGATCACATTTGCCTCAGGAATATCTATAGAGTTATCACCCACCTATGACAACATAAGCAACAATAGCACCCTCATGGAAAAGAAATCATAATCATAAGGCATGTGTATACTGCTAATATGTTTGACAATAATGAAAAGTAACACTGAGGATCCAGTTTACTGTGCAACTTGATTGAAATTTAAACACAAACAAAAAATTTAACTTTGAAAATAAGTAAATAACTCCAACTAAAGCAACCCCAAAAAAGGGGCAAACCCTGAGTACATGCATAGTATACAAAGCATAGGGGATATAAAAGGCACACCTATGGCCCAACATAATCAATACCCCACCCTATACATGAACCTAATAGATAAATTCTCCCAAGAAATTCAAACCATTCACATTGAGTCCTAGATAAGCCAAAAGAAAAGAAGGCTCTAAGAAAAGAAAGTGAAGAGTAAGCGGTAGAAAATCTTTCCAAAAAAAAAAACAAATAAATTGTACAAACACAGGCAAAACAAAACAAAAAAAGGAAATAAAGTGACCATTACAACCAAATTGCCCAAGTTAATCCAGCACAAAACTCTTACAAAGTTTAATACATCCATGCCCATTATACTAGTATTCTTCAGGGTACCTTTGAAAGGAAAACAGTGTTCACTTCCCGACTTGTTTTGAAAGCCTCAAGGATTTTCGTCCTTTCAACATGGCTGCATTGCACAAACAATTGTTGTCTATTAATGTGGAATAGCACACAAAAATATGCCTCTGCAAATGGTAGACAAATTAAAGACCTGGTATCACCATAGATCATAGGTTTCCGGAGCTTCATTGCATATTCTGTGAGTGCAAAAAGATTGTCAGCAAAGACAATTATCTTATCACCACGCTGCTGCTCATGAAATCGAATAAGGAACTCGCAAGCCCTGAATTTATTAGGATTCATCACATACAGTGCCTGGAAACCAATAAAAGAACAATCAGTGAGGAAGGAAACACTTTAAATAGACAACAACAAAAATTCAATTGAACTTGTCAGAAATTTTATTCTACAAGGATTATAACGCATATAGAATCTGAGTTCAGTATTGAATAAGCTAGCATGATAGAAACCTTTGGCTTAGGTTCTTATTAGAATTATGAAGCCACTTAACCTCTCCTCCATAAGGTGTGCCAGCAATTAAGAAATATTTAAATACTAGAATTGGTGAGGATTGCCTTCTTTTTCAATCTCTTTTTTCATTTTGTTTTTCTATGTTTTCTGTATGTATTGGTAAGGATTACGTTCAAATAGCGGAATTGTCACACCTTAAGCATAAAAGGAGTTAATATCCTAAAGCTACGCTTGGCAACTCAATTCCAAGCCTTGGGATTGGAGTTAAGCGCCAAACTTTAACTAAATTTAGTGGAAATTCATATGTGCTTTCAATTTCAATTTAGAAGCTTGGTATTGAGTTGCCATTTTGCCAAACAAAGCATAAAAGTAATAAACAGAGAAACAGACTACCTATCCAAAAAGAAAAGAGAGAGAAGCAAAAAGCCATAGCCTTGAAAATTTGGACAGGGTTCTGTGGTCTGGGGATCATCAGTGGTTGGTGATTTCCGAGATGTAATGACTTTAACATTTACCAGGTAGCATTGGAGAGGTTGTCAATTTGCCTTTGCATGATAAAAACAGGACACTGAGCTTTTTTGTCAAAAAAATTGAAGTCCAGAATCATTTATGGTACTCCATAATTACATAACCCATATGGAATTAACTCAGATAACATTCAAAATTTTGTCAATAGAACATTTTCTAAACCAACAGACCTGCTGCTTCTTAGAATTTTCTTCCCTCAGATATTCAGCAAAAAACTCCTTTGTCATCGGACACCAAACTTCAGCGCACTGGACATTTGCAATGAACCCTCCTTTCACTAAATCCAGCCAATTTGCCTCGTACAACTTGGGACCAATAAGGAAGTTCAAATCTGTAATCCTTTCATCCTCACGAACAAATGTTGCTAGAGTTCAAATAGTCCACTTTTTTAGTAAGTAACAAGAGTAATTGCTGTAGAAGAATATAAATTAATATTATCGGGCAAATACCAGTTAGCCCAAGTTTGCAGTGAGATTTAGTAGTGCTGATGACCTTCCGAAACATGTGAGCAGGAACCACATGCACCTGAACAGATTGATAATAAAGACGGCATAATTATCTCACAAGGTATATTGGAATGTAAATTTATATTATTATCTAAAGCCCAAAATATCAATTTCCATACAATCATGCAACCACCTCATCCATAAGTAGCAAGCCCCATTCTCTATTTCTTATTTCTTCAATAATCTTTTCGGATTCTTCAGATCGCTTTCCACTAAAAGCAACCATGTTATAAGTAGTCACAACCACACCAGCATTACCGCGGAATCTCTCTTTGCTATCAGATGTGATCCGACAAATTTGCTCATCTCGAATGGTCGACCACAACTTAAACTGAAATGCCCATTGGTCCACAGATACAGCATTTGTTACTAAACAGAGGCAGCTCTTTCTTATTCGTGAAGCTGCGGAAACACCAACTAAGGACTTCCCTGCACCACATGGTAATACAATAATACCAGATCTTGCTTTACCTGCAATATTAAATAAGACAATAAAATGAGATTGGATAAGTATCAATAGTCCTTCAATGAGTAGAAGAAAGCATTACATGTACCATCAAGATGAAAGCGACACAAAACACAAAAAAACATTATATGTGCATATAGCCAAAAGTACAATTTATATACTAGTTTATCAAAAGCAGGCTGTATGCTGACTCAACGAAAATAGATCATCTAGGCACAAATAAGCTTCTTTTTAATTAGCTCAAGACACAAGTAACCTTACCATTTCCAAACATCTTACTGAGACTCTTTTCTTGGTAAGGTCGTGGCTGTGCTTGAGGCTTCAACTCCATGTCAAGATCAGGATTGACCTGTCTTATTAAATATAAATTAAAAAAAGTTCATTACTAACCTGCAGTAGCCGACAAGAATTACACAAAGAAACAAGATCCTCTAAAGTAGCAGTAGTGTTCCTCTAGTCAAGATCACTCATTTTATAACCCTTTAACATCCTAGTTATGAAAGAAAAAAAAAAAATTCTCACAGGGTTCATTAAGAAGAGACAAACCTAAATTCAGCCAAAGATAGAACCAAATGAGAAACAACTCACAGTATCATTTCTGAAGTCATACTCCTCAAGCATTGGATAGTTTAAAGCATTTGGCAAGCAATGCTGCTTTACATTTTCAACCTGTCATTATGAACACTGATTGATGAATTGTGCACTATTCAAGGAAATGACGAACCCATAAACCTGATTTTCCACAAAACCCTATTCAGTTTTAGGAGGCTTCTTGTGATTCTTTCAATATGCATTTGTACTTTCCAGATAGAGGGGAGAAGTAACAGGGTAATAATATGATGATCGTAAGTCACTGTTATTGAAGTCACCAGGTAATTTTGTGCATTCATATGACAACATGATAAAAGGTTCCTGATTAAACCACTTCAATCAACAAACTATTTACTTTGATCAACAAGATTATATTATATTCGGCCCTTCAAGAAAATGCTAATTCCTGCAATTCTTTCCCATCCGCACTTGGGAAAAAAAACCAGAAAATCAAGCTTCAAATATCAGAAAGTAGGCAACATGCCCAGCTCCTTACTATAGTAAGATTACCAAGTTAATGCTTTGACACTTTCACAGTTTCATCAAAATCACTCTTTTCAAAATCTAAAGTAAAACCAATTGAAAATTAACCGACACAATAAAGTACAACAGAAGCCAAGACAAACAACCAATTCTCATTTGAGAAATACATACACCACGGATTTTTCTAAGTTTACAAAAACTACATGATATTAGCCAGAGAAGGGAAAGTGGATCCTAATGTACCCAAAACAATAGATAAAATGCACAATATGAACTGCGTAATTCAATAACAAAGTATTGCATCGACTTACCTGAGCAGGATCAATCTCAAAGGAGTGAGCTTCTTTCTCTTCAGCAGCAGCAGCCAACTGTGCTTCATTTAGCAACTCCTCATGCCTACCTTCAATTTCACCCATTGACTTGCTAATTGTACATCCATCACTTCCATACAGCCCCTAATAATAAAAATGTTTGTGGTCCCCAAAATCATCTCAATATAAGAAATTGAGGACAACATTCCACAAGCCGAATAGAATAAAGAAAATAACAACAAAAGGAAAATCAAAAATTGCACACTGGAAGATTAAACATTGGATTCAACTATCAGATTCGGTGGCACTCTGATTTCATATAAACTCGTAATCAATAAGCTACACAATTTTTGGATGAACAAGATAGATAGCTGAAAGGAGGTGCTGGAAGTGGTTTTTGTCAGGATGGCAAACTTTTGTTGTTGTTCTAGTGGTTAACATTCTAAATTAAGGGGTCCATCCAGATCTTTCTTGTTGCAAATTACATTTAAAGATATCATGTTGTCATCTATATCATGGATTCCATTTTACACACTTGAAAAGAGTGTCTACGCAGAGAGATGGAGTAAGTGGTTTTTCATATACATCCTCTGTGAACCTCTCAACTCCCACTGGTGATTCTCTTAAAGGCTTTTTGTCTACAAGTCTTGAACAAGGGGCCTAGTAATCCTATAGTCAAACTACCCCTCAAACTTTTTACATGCAAGTAAGATCACATAAAGAACCAAGCCACGAAAAAAGGGATCAACCCAAGAAATCATATTATAAAATATTACATTAAGCACAGACCTCAGAGGAAATCCTTGCGCGAGATATGACCTCATCCTTGAGCAACTTCTTCAGTACCTGCAAATAAATAACCATATCAAGAGTTATTGACACAATTTCCCTGTCCATCAGAATAACCAATGAGAAAGGCCAAGATATCTTGCCGCTGGAAATGGAGATTCAACAAAATACCGATTCTTCTTAAGCACTAGCTTCACTTTGCCATAATTGGCAGTTGAACCGTGTATGAAGTCAATCACCTCCTTTGGAAGCTTCGTTTTTGACAATTTATTCAAGACAGATATAATAGTTTCAGTTTCAAGACCCACTGACACGGCCGCATATAATGAGTGAGGGGTCAGGTTGTACTCGTGCATAGACTCTGGCCTATACAATGAAATTCATCAAAATCATTGAACTGTCCAACTCTTTGCACAGATAATAATTAATAACATAACGAAATATATAAAGCTTCACAGTGAACTGTAAAAATGCTACCTGCAGACAGGTTCTGCTATGGCAATAAGAAAATCATATGCTTGTTTGTAGAGTGGAGAGAAAGTCTCAAGAAAAATGCGGCCATCAGCACAAGCCCATAACGGCCTATTAGCGTGATCTGGTTTAAGTTCCAATTTGGTGAAATCTCTCTTTTTCTCACCTATCAATAGCAGTTCATTCACCCAAATCAATACAAATCACATTAACACTTTTTTATTGGCAGTATAGTGGAATTGGAGTTGCAGCAAAGATTTTGAACAATATGGTATTCAATTCCACGCTATTGCTACCAAAATCTCATACTGTAAATAAATAAATAAAAATCAGATATAATAAATGTACCGTCTTGAGTATTGTCCTTAAAACCTTCAGCATAGAATACATCATCATCTTCGGCTGGAGCCCGATAGTCCCCCTATATAGTACACCAATAAACTTGAAAACGGTGTATACCTTAAATTTTAAGAGATGAAGAAAATGGGAGAATTTGAAGAACCTTGGCCGATGATTTGTGCCTTTTGGCGGGTCGACCTTTGTCGCCTGAAAATCGGAAAAGGGGATAGTTCAGATGATAAATTTAGACGAATGGATATACTAGTAAATCATGGTTAATCTTAAAATTAGGTCTTTCCCCATAAAATTACCGTGTCCCATTATTCAAATTCGCGATTTATCTGTCGTGTTATTCGTTCTTCAAGGAGATGGATGTTCAATTGTTACAGTCTTACAGAATATATATTATGTATTATATGGAGAAACTGAGAGAAGAACCGCCTTATAAATAAATAAAAGAATTTTTTTATAAAAAAAGAGAGAGAGAGAGAGAATTGTTATTTTATAAATAAAAATTAATATTATTTATAATATATATAAAAAAAAAACTTATCAATTTTTTTTTTTGTAAAAATATATATATTTTTTTAAAAATGGTACAAACAATATGAGGCAAACTATGAAATTACGTTTCTCTCCTCTGAATTTTGCAAATAATGCACAAATCCCCCAGTTTATTCACCAAACGTCAACACCACAGTTACCTTACTATTTATTTTCACTAGTATTTATGACACACATCTTGTGTACATATTAAAAAATAAATAAATATTTAAATAAAAATCATATATCTATTCTCGTGTTCAACAAATTTATTCCAACTTTTGTCTTGTGAATTAATGCTTAACCATAAGGTTTATGGTTAGTAATATTATTTTTAATAGAAAAAATAACAGTATTTTTTGTTAATTATTTGAATATCTAAATTTATATACGACATTATGTATTTAAGCTTATGTTTTATAAAAACGAGGGCAAATGATAAAATCGTACTACGAAGTTATCACATTTTTTGTGTTTAACCCACATATTTGCGAATAAATAATCAATACTCTCGCAAATTTTTAAAATACAGTTTTATTCTTTTTTGTCGATTCCAGCCAAATGCTTGCTTGAAAAAATCTTGTGTCTACCTATTAACAAAAGTATATATATTTTAAACAAAGTATGAAATACAGTATAGATATATTTTACGCATTAGTCTACTAAATAAAAAGTCAAAATTGAAGCTTCCCTTTTGCTTCCTCCAGTCTCAACATGCTTCTTGCCCAAAATTGAATCACTCTTCAATGGCGTCTCATATACCCTGATCTAAACTCAACATTCTTATATTGTGTTTGATAAAAAAATTTGTTACGATCTGAACAATTTAGACATTTGAATAATATAAAGAATCTGAATAGAATTATATCTAAATAAAAAAATATTATTTGATAATCAATTTTTTCAAAATGTCTTAATAACATTATTTTACCATTTTAACATTTCAAAATTAGATTTGCTTCACAATCCAAAAGAAATGATTTTTTCTATTATGTCAAATTTAGAAGTCGATTTAGGAATTTATTTGCTTTTACTTTGGTTCAACATAAGATTATTTTTCACTTTGCTTATCATTTTGCATGGTCGTGAGAATGTGTAGCAGTGAAAAAAAAAATGGTTCCACAAAATTCATGGTTATAATAAACAAATATTATGATTTTTAAATTTCTATATAATTCTATTAAAATTGGAACAATACTAAAACATTAAATACACCTTGGTCCTGCAAGTTTGTTTCTTTTTTACAAAAGTTTGTATTAATCATTTTGACAAACATCTTAGCTGCAACTTGCAAAAGAACCCAAAAAGGGAACCGATTCTACTACAGTGTCACTAACCAAGCAAGAAATCATGCCATGCTTCAATCAATGTCGGAAACAAACATAAGCAGAAATCATATAATTGTATTACTGGGCTTTTTATTTTTGGACGTGACCACATTTGAAAATTGCCAGAGCTAGAGAAGATGAAGCAGAAGACTTTGAAGATGAAGAAGACGACAACGATGAAGACAGTGAAGAAGACCAAAACGAAGATGATGAAATTGATGATGATGATGAAGAAGAAGAAAGCATGGATGATAGCAATTAAGTGATATCGATTTTAGAGTCTTCGTCGTTGCCTCTCTGTTTATGGCAAAATAGGGATAATGCACAGAAAATGAGTTTATACATGGGTCTGAACCATTTGGACTAATTTTGGACTAATTTTTCTCTCTTAGTGATCCAAAGACTATAAGAGACAAAAAAAATTCAACCAAACACATGTTACCTCTTAGCGATTCAGATACGCCAGTATTTAGATATATTAAGGGGTCGTTTGGGAATAAAATTTTTTTTTGACTTAAAGTTAAAATTTTAGTAGATTTATAAGTTAAAATTTTAGTAGATTTATAAGTAAAAGTGTTCGGCATCATTTTTACTTATAAGTCGGGAATTATAAGTAATAGTTGTAGATGTGTTCGGGTAATAATGACTTACAAGTTAAGTAAAATGTAAAGATTACTAAAATGTCCTTTATTAAGAAGAAGATTAAAAAAACAAGGAGGGACAATTTTGTCTTTTCGTCAGAGTTGACCAACTTAAAAAAATAACTTATAAGTTATTTTTTTAAGTTCCAAAAACTTGCTCTCTTTTTTTGACTTTTTTTTTGATTTATAAGTTAAAAAAAAAACTGCTCCCGAACAGGATTAATGACTTAATGACTTATAAGTCTAGGGTTTACGAACAGGCCCTAAAAGCTAATCAAACACTACCAAAATTAATTCAAAAATCTCAAATTCCTCTCTCTCCTCTTTGGGTAAGAAATGTCCGACTTAACCGCGAACCTCTACAGTGTAATTTTCAAATTTTTCTTCAGGCACCGAAGCTGACGACGGGGTAGAGCGCGATGGAGTCCCGGAGCTGGGCGGCACAGGAACTCCAAATCACAAAACACGCGCCTTCAAGCCATAACCTTCCGATAAAAAAAATAACCCAGAAGGGGCATAATCAATTCGTCCAAAAATAAAATAAAAAAGAATAATAATATTTGTAGAAATCCCCAAATTTCTAATAATTTTAACGAACTCAGTCCTTTGAATCATTAGTTGTCAAGTTCGGTATATACCGTTCGTGATGATAGCGCTGGTTTGGGGAGGAACTTTGAATTCTTCAGCTGCAAATTTCAGAACAACAGTAAATGAAACTCCTTAAACCTGAAAATTTTGAGAACAGTCGAAATCAAAATTCAAAAAATTAGCAATTAAACTAAACCCTATAAAAGAAAGAGAAGAATTATGTGGAGAGAAAATCTTACACTTTGAAAGGAAGCTTCAGATCAGATGTAAGAGTGACCTTGAACCGCTCGCCATTTTTGTCGAACTGGTGTGTATTTGGTTTTGCGTATGAGCGTGGAAGAGGACCAGGTGTCAAAGGTCAACGATTGTGATAAATAAATTACACAATTGTTGTTCAATTTGTAATTGTACATAGTGACCTTAAAAATAATAGTCTCTGTTTTGAAAAAAACTTATATTTAATTTATTTTCTTTAATTAATTTATGAAATTTTAATTTAATATAAATTTATTTAATTCTTAAATACAACAATTAATATTATATATTGCTTTAAAATATTATTAAGAACATTATTAATATTTTAAAAAAATTGCGTCCCCTTTTAAAATTTAAATTTCACAAATCAGATAGGAGAACTAGGAGTATTTTTGTGAAGCAGAAGATGTATTGAACTAATTTATAATAATTATTTATATTAGTGAAATATATAAAAAAATAAAGATGTTATTTTAGTGTATTTATAATTTTACATTTATACTTATTTTTCTTTTCGCATTTTTGTCCCTCCCTACTTTTCAAGTTACAAACACGTCCTTGATGTCTTCCATGCCTTTTCCTTCTTACGATTTAACAGTTATACGGTCAAATATGATTTTACTTCTGTTAAACCGCAAGTATTTGATCGAAACTAATAAAAAGGAATAAGATTGTATTTTTAAAATTCATAGAGGTATTAATTGTTTATTTTCAAACATGTGGGTTAAAAATAAAAAAGTTGACAATTTCAGGGTACATTTTTGTTATTTGTCCTATAAAAAAATCGATAAATTGTTTCGTTGTTACATCTATAATGGATAATATTAAAATATAAAAATCACCAAATATATCAAACCCTTATGTTTTAAACATAAATGTAAAATTGTCATTATATAATGTAGGGAACTAATTTATATGTCGACAAATTTATGACAAAACTGAATTATGACTTATGTAAAATTTTAAGTGATAAGATAAAATAAATTAGAATAAACCATTTTTATTCTATGTATTTACATAATTCGGTATTTTGATATGAATTTATTGTCATATTTAAGAAGACTCTATGATGCATTATAAAACAATCTACGGTCCATATGAGCCTAAATAAAAGTGTGAACTCTTTGCATTTTAGGATGATCAAGTCACAATTTAAAAATGTTAAATAAGATTACGTTTAGGGTTCGTTTAGATAATTTATTTTACAATTCAATTTGACTTGTAACTCTATAGAGTTATAATTAATTGATTTACAAAATCAAAACAACATAATTCTATTATTTTGTTAACATATTGATGTTGTATTTGTGTTAAAATTTAAAAACTATTACTTGGATAGTTATTATTTTTGTATTATTTTCAATATAAAAATTCAATATAATTAAATATATCTATATAAAATAAAGTACAACTAGTATTCATCATAAAGAAACACACAAAAAAATGAATTATAAAAAGAAATAATTATTGTTAGGTCATTTTAAAATTTGTCATTTGTATATATTCAAATAAAATTTGCCCAAATAGAATAAATAAAACATCTGAACTAGTTGATGTCCCAACCTAAAATAAAAGATATTGTTTTATCGTAGAATATAATCAATTAATAAGATGATCAACTTAGTTACACAATATTCAACACAGTGCATATTTAGTTCTAAATACTACTGCATTACACATTTATATTTGTTGATAGTTTTAAAATAAAACTCTACAATATTGACAATTAAAAGACACAGTAAATGAACTAGTATTTTAAATCTTTCACATAAAACATCATTAGAGTAAGTCAAACTATTCAATAATAGAAAGATATCAATGACCATATTTCTGAAATTCTCACTCATTATTGTCTGCAACAAAACAAATATAAGAGAATTAAATTAACAACACAACATTACATAAAAAAATTTAAAATTAATATAAATTTACTTAAGTTCTGATAGTAACAAATATGATTGCTAGTAGTACTTTTTTAGTCAACTTATAATAGTTATAGTTTTTAATTAATCAAATGGGGTGATATTTCGTCTAGTGAACAACATGAGAATGCAGCAGATGTATATAATTCTCTAAGCACTACCTGATGACACATTGTACTCTGGTAACAACTGAAAATATATGACACAACTAAAATACCTAATATAAAAAGTATGAAGCATAATGACTATTGCTTGTCAAGAAAAAAAATTAGCAAGAAAGAGGGGGTGTGCAATACCTTTCATATCTCGAATGATCTTTGAATTATTCAGCTACCTTTAGCATATATCTTTCTTTTTTCCAACCAAGTCAACCTTATTCATACACAATATTCACAAAGATACTAGATCATAATAACCCTATCCATACCATAGTCTGAAGAAAAAGATGCAAAATGAATGTCTTTCTTTCTTAATTCATCATAAATCCAATCATGAACTCATCTAACCCAAAGTAATTGGTTATAATCAACAAATAAATGTGCAAATATATAAGATGAATCAAATTCTAAGAGAAGGGAACAGTTGTCTTCTTTTTCTCAATTCATCATATTGCATTTTTACATTATTATTCTGATAGATTACATAATTAAGATCCGCTACTTGCTCATTATATAAGGGAACTTTCTTTCCATATTTGTTATACTGAGTGCCTTTAGCAAAGTGAAATAGTGAAAAATGCACAAATTGTCCTACTTTATGTGTATACAAAATGCATACTCTAAGATGGACTCAAGACTTAAATTCATTACTTTCAATTGTGTTTTAAGCAATGTCACCATTTTAAAGCCCCTTTTAAGGTCATAAGCCTCAACTAGACTTTCATCTACCAATTTTGCTTGAACCTTTTTTAGGTCCACTAAATATTTATGGATCATGCACCCACAATGAAACCCAAAAGCAAAAAAATATTAGAGTAAAACAAGGGTTATACATTACATTAGAGATTCCTGCACCCCACTCCTAAATATGTCATAGACTAATGCTTAGTGTTCCATTTGCTTTAAGAAAGCATTATGCAAATCATCAAATTACAAGTGCAGCATATTTTGCTTTGAATATGCATACTAAGACAATACCGTTAAGTATTAACATGTGAAAAGCTAGCGGAAAATAGACATGTCAATTATCTACATATAAGATAATAAACATAAATTTGTGTTTACGCTTTAGTGTTGTATAACCCTTTTCTTGTAGATATGTAAATCCATAATCAACCCCTTTATTTTATTTAATAACCTCACGTAAATTTGGTCAGAACACTTTCATTACCATCCTATGTTGCCTGGCAAAGCAACAATGGTGTCGAAACTCAAAACTTCAACAAATAGTGATGCATTATAGTTCCATTTGATTTAAGAAAGTCTATTTATTTATTTTCAGAAGAAATTTTTTAATACATTGAACAAATGGATCTGAAATCAAACATATGGATCATATAATAAATTGTGTTATATTATAAAATAAAGCAATACTAAAGCTGCTTGTGGTTGTGCATATAGACATGTTGTTTCAGCAATGAGCTCTCTAAAATGCTAAAACAAATATATGAACTTTAAAAGGTAATCAAGAGAAAATATCTCATACTTGAAACACCACAATCTCTTTCAAGAAATATATTGTCGGCCACCAGAAAAAACAAAACAAAAATTTCTTATTAGAATTCCAGTATCAATTAACTAAAATCAGAGGTAGAAACAATCCTAAATCAGAAGTAATTAAAACAAAAATTGCACTAAATTAACAATAAGCCTTTATGGTACTGAAAGCAAATTTACAGAGAAATTAAACAAGTAAACCTGTAAATTTGGATAAACCCAAAATATTTAAGAACGCGAAACAAATAGAAACCATAAATCGTTCGTAAAAATCAATCACCACAAATATCAACGAAATGTTTGAAGAAGAAACCTATCAGACAAAGGAGTAACGAAAATAAACTGGAGAACCAGGTGATGACAGATTAAGCTGTAATCGGGGAAGAAGATGATTGAGCTATTTGTAAGAAAATTGGATATAATTTGTTGAGAGATATAAGATCGAAAAATAAAGAATTGACTGTGTGTATTAAGCGTGTTTTAACGTGTGTGCTTGACATTTGATTGTACGGAACTCTTAAGTTTTGTTTTAAAAATCTCATGGATAGCCTTAGTATTAGATTTATGTTATTTACAGATCTAGAATTCTAAATCAATCTCAATTCCAAACTCATTTTCAATATCCAAACAATGAAATTGGTTTTGAGAGTCCCAATTCCAATTACAAGCCATCGAATCAAGGTTTTCAAAGAGACCCTTAATGTATTTATTCAAAGAAAATATAAATTTGAACCTTGCAACGTAAGCAAAATTGCCAACATTAGACTATGAAAAAACATAATGACTTTGCTTGGCATTCACTTTATCTTTTACTTAATTAGTTTAGTTAAATTATTAATGATAAAAAAAAAATCGCAATCATTTAAATTGCGTGATTTTTTTTTGGGTGGGACATTTTTTTTATAACAATTTTTTATTCAACGTCATTTCAAATTGCTCAAAATTTTGCCATTTTTTTATTATAAAAAGAAAAAGAAAAAGGAAAATGCTATAATTGCGTCTCAAAAGTATAGAATTTGGAGGGGAGAAAAATCAAAAAAAGCAAATCTCACAGAACAATACGGTAAATAGCACACGGGTCAGCATACCAATTCCGTCAAACGAAGTCGGTCTAACAAGCGGTTCAGTTAATAACCAACACTCGTTTTAATTGGCTTAAACAAACATTCGTAGTCTCGATCGCCATTCCCAACTCCACATAACCCCCTCTCTCTTCGCCGGTTGCTCCTCCGTCCAGTCATCGACTCCGAGCACCAACAGAGATGAGCGGACACGACTCCAAGTACTTCTCCACTACCAAGAAGGGGGAAATCCCTGAGCTTAAAGAGGAACTCAATTCTCAGTACAAGGTCCTTTTTCAATATCTATCAATTTCTTTCTCTATGTTTATGCATACGGATATCCGATTCACACGCATTGATGCGGAAACATTGAGCTAAATTCATGTTATTCGCATGTTTTTTGCTTTATCTGTTTCAATTCAGCCGTTGAATTATCGGTTACGCTTTTGCTATTGTAGATCTATTCATATTGTGGTGTATTGATTTATCATATTTTATGGTTTTCATTTATGTATTCGCGACATCTGTAGTTTTATAGGTTCATGTTAATTGATGTGTAACCTATGTCCATCAAGCTTGCGATGAAATTTGTACTGAGATATTCTTGTTCATTGTTACTTAGGGAAATGGGAAAAAGAAAGAAATGTAGATCTAACACTGGCATTTTTGAATTGAGATGTTAAGCGGCTTCCTAACAACTCCCAAACAAAATACGACTACGTACCACTGCAGAAAGTTGTATTATCTGATATTACATATTTTGATACATGCATTAAATACAGAAAATGACGTGATATAGAATAAAGGTAAAAATATTGAACATTGGCTATGTTTGTTTGCATGGATTATTTTTAATGGAATATAGTCTCCATGGGATATTTGACGGAGGGCATAATAACTGGGTGGGGTATTATTCTATACCTAGGCTGTGGTTTGGAGCAAATTTGCTATCGTACAGTGAATAAGTGCTCAGCGAAAGATTATAGTCCAATCCCTCTAGTAGTCCCTACAAACAAACATGGTAGAACTAGAATAGGAGCGCCTCTTTGCCAACGAGGTTGAGGAGGTATGTAAGAAAAAAAGGGAGAGAGGTTGAGATCTGGGATCCCGTGGCAACTCACCATTGGGGCAAAATCCCTAAATCCTCATCCAACATATAAATGGATTCAGTAGAGCCTGCTATTTGGAGAAATCAAAATTCTTATTTGATGTACTTGAAAATAAAAAAAAGAAATACCATGAATTTCAGATAACACATACTATGCTATCATTTCTGGACTGATCCTCGTTGAATGTTTGAAGGGATGCTCTCCATTGAGGGTTTTGTAGGTTTCTCCACCTCGCAATCATTGGATGAGATTTAAATTTCAGTGCTTTGCTACCAAAATAATTATATATTTTACACAGTTCCTGTTTTTATAGTATTGTGTAGTTCATAACATTTAATTGTATTTCTTCTCACTATATTTTGATGGCCAATTTTTTGACTAGCAGGATAAGAGAAAAGATGCCGTTAAAAAAGTGATTGCTGCTATGACTGTTGGGAAAGATGTTTCATCACTGTTCACAGATGTTGTAAATTGCATGCAGACAGAAAATTTGGAGCTCAAAAAGCTGGTTTATTTATATCTTATTAATTATGCTAAAAGCCAGCCTGATCTAGCAATACTTGCTGTAAATACGTTTGTGAAGGTAAGGATTATGAAATTATTCAGTTTTGTATACAGTAATTGTTTGTTTTTTAAACTATTGTCATTGAACTTCATGATTTCACTACCACTTTTCTTTGTTAGAATTGTTCATATCTTGTGTATTGATCCGTTTCATATTTCAACTTAGTGCTCCAAATCTTTTAGCCTTCATAATTTCATTGGTAAACTCTTTTCTTCCCATCATGTTTTCAACCTAAAATTTTGGAAATGAACGAATTGTGAATATGCGACTTACAACATCAAACATGACATGAAATGAACAAATTTGCATCAAGGTAGATGATGCCCTTATATTGTAGCCATTTTTCTTCTAATTGCTTTCAAGGAAAAGGATTATTTTCATATTGTGAGACTTTTTGCAGGACTCACAAGACCCAAATCCTTTGATTCGTGCTTTGGCTGTACGGACAATGGGATGCATTCGTGTTGATAAAATCACAGAGTATCTTTGTGATCCCCTTCAGAGATGCCTCAAGGTTTATATTATTATTTTTTCCTCCATATGGTTGGTGTTTGAATCTATTATTATTTATTAGAATTTTACATCCCTTGAACGATGTTTATAAGCAACATTTTTTTTGTTGTTGCAGTTTTCCATCTGTATCTTTGTCTTTTCAATATTTTCTTTCTGATCAGGATGATGATCCATATGTTCGCAAAACAGCAGCTATATGTGTTGCTAAACTTTATGACATTAATGCCGAGCTAGTTGAGGATAGGGGGTTTCTGGACGCTCTCAAAGATTTGATATCCGACAATAATCCAATGGTTGTAGCGAATGCTGTTGCTGCTCTTGCAGAGATTCAAGATAACAGTACCAGGACTATATTTGAAATCACCGGCCACACGCTTTCAAAGCTCCTTACTGCTCTAAATGAATGCACCGAGTAAGTTTATGGTTCTAAATATACTCAATCCTCATAAAGTTTGAAATTTATTTGCCATGATTGACATTGCGTGGATTGAATGGAACTTTTGTGTTATGGTCAACCCTAGTTGTTTATTTTGTTGCACGTGACTAACGTTGGTGAGATAATGATTAACATGTCCCCTTTATTTATTTATTTCCATTAATTTTATTAGCATGTCATCTTAGATGTTGATATAATACTTTAATCAAAAACTTGTAGCCGGTAGTGATTATTATAAATTAATACTTTTTTTTAGTACTCATATCTAAATAAAATTATATTGTCTATTGTAGATTAATAGCTATTATATTATCAATCACAGCTACTTCCTTTATAATGTGCAACTTCCCTTTTTCTTGTTTCTGGTGTATGTTTGTGTGTTTCTTTTGTAATTTTGTTGTTAATGACAACACTGGTCAAAGGAAGGCCTTTCCATGCTGGTACTAGGTGATTCATGGGTTGAGTAATGTACTTGTGGTCTGCCCCAAAGGGGACCCAAAGTGGTGACCTCAGATATTTTTTCTTTTAAGCTGCTAGCCAGTTGAGCTTAACCCTTGTGATTGCAACTTCCCATTCTCAGGTTTGGAGGGATGTGTTTGCAAAATTGACTTTTTTTTCCCAATGTTTTTTATCTCAATGGTTACAAATTGGAACACTATCATTAGCTATAAAGTCTTGTGCATTTTTTGAAATTGAAGTATGGTTGATGTCAAGTGTGGACTAATGTTAGGCATGACAAAACGATAAAGAAATAAAATTACTTTGGAAAAGGAATCAATTTGTCTCTTCAGAGCGTGTCATCATATTAGAATTGTTACTTATATGAATGGTAATGAGCACACAGTTACCTTCTGGCTCATTTAAAGTTCTGTAGACTATGAGTAATGCAATTCTCAAATTTAGATATTAGATGCTATCCTTAAGGAAAATGCTTGATTGGATCCATAATATTAACTTCTGCATTGGTTGCTGACTGTAAATTATGTTATACTTGTTCAGGTGGGGTCAAGTTTTCATACTGGATGCACTTTCGAAGTACAAGGCTTCTGATGCCCGTGAAGCTGAAAACATTGTGGAGCGAGTTACTCCACGTTTACAACATGCTAATTGTGCTGTTGTTCTGTCAGCTGTTAAGGCACGCCCATTTCCTTAAAATTGTCTGTTTATTCCATCATTATTATCAATTTAGTGCGTAGCTGATTAAAAATTGAACTTTTGAATGTTTGTGGTTAGATATCCTCCTCCTCCTTGAGTGCATATCTTTCTTTCTCTTTCCAAAAAATAAAATAAAATTATATGGTCATGCAGATGATCCTTCAACAAATGGAACTCATAACCAGTACTGATGTGGTTCGAAACCTTTGCAAGAAAATGGCTCCGCCTCTTGTGACATTACTGTCTGCAGAACCTGAGATTCAGTATGTGGCACTACGAAACATAAACCTTATTGTGCAAAGACGACCTACGATCCTTGCCCATGAAATCAAGGTTATTTGATGTAGTTTTCTTTTCTTATATACATGCACAAGCAAGGGATTTCTTTTGTGATTCACCTTTTTCTTCTTGTAACTAATAATTTGAATAAGGACAAAACTGTCATCTGCTAGGTGTTCTTTTGCAAGTACAACGATCCAATTTATGTGAAGATGGAAAAGTTAGAAATTATGATAAAACTTGCTTCAGACCGAAATATAGACCAGGTAAGTAGAATTTGGTTTTTCTTTTATCACCTTTATTTGAGCATCTCCTAATTATAGCCTTATTTTGATTGGAGTAACTCTTATTGTACACTTTTGCAGGTCCTTTTGGAGTTCAAAGAATATGCTACAGAAGTAGATGTAGATTTTGTCAGGAGAGCTGTTCGTGCTATCGGAAGATGCGCCATCAAGTTAGAGAGAGCAGCTGAGCGGTGCATAAGTGTTCTGCTTGAGCTGATCAAGATTAAAGTAAATTATGTGGTTCAAGAAGCTATTATAGTCATCAAAGACATTTTTAGGAGATATCCTAATACGTAAGTTTCTTGGTCCTCTACTTTTATGTATTATTATGGATGGCTATATGATTTTATATCGTAGAGCTGTTATTGTCTTTTGAAAATGAATTCTTCCTTTCATCTTGCTCCTCAGCTATGAGTCCATCATTGCTACACTTTGTGAGAGTTTAGACACTTTAGATGAGCCAGAGGCTAAGGTAATTGCAAGGATTCAGATTTTTGTGATTCCATGTTTCTATATATTTTTTTGTCATCTCATAAGATTTTATTTACTTTATTTTATTTACAGGCATCAATGATCTGGATTATTGGTGAATATGCAGAAAGAATTGATAATGCTGATGAGCTCCTTGAAAGTTTTTTGGAGACCTTCCCTGAAGAACCTGCTCAAGTTCAGTTGCAGTTGCTAACAGCAACAGTCAAACTTTTTCTTAAAAAGCCAACTGAAGGCCCTCAGCAGATGATTCAGGTGTTAATATGATTTAATTTTTTTTTTATATATAATTTTGCAGCACTCTTCTACTTTGCAAAGCAGCATGAATCTTGTATTGCAATACGCTATGTTTTTCGGCTGCTTTGTTCGCTACTACATTTGGATATCTTTTTTCTGTTATAATGGCACATCCTTTTATGTTTATTGCTTTCATTGCCACTTTGAAGTGACATAATTTGTCAAAGTGTTTAATTCTTATAATTAATTCCTATTTTATTCACACCATATTCATCTTTGAAGGTTGTGTTGAATAATGCCACAGTGGAGACTGACAATCCAGATTTGCGAGATCGTGCATACATATATTGGCGTCTTCTTTCAACTGATCCTGAGGTATGTATAGCCTTTCAGCAACACCCCCCTCCCCCCAACATACAAACATAAAAAATAAAATTAGTTTCTTCTGCTACTCGTTCAATACTCTGCAGAGTTTCCCTTTTTCTTCTGACCTTGAAGTTTATTTCCGTGCTTCATATCTTATTCTTAGTTACTTGTCAGATCCACAGCTCTACCCATGGAAAACAATAATATTTATAAACCCATACCATTCACATTTTTAGAATGTGTTACATCATTGTCTGATAGACATCTGTTTCACTATGGACTTCTGGTGTTTGCATGAATTACATATGAATACTGTTGGGAGCATAAACCATTAATTATTAGGATGCACCTGCTTCTTAATTCTCAGGCAGCAAAGGATGTTGTATTAGCTGAGAAGCCTGTGATAAGTGATGATTCAAACCTCCTTGATTCATCTCTTCTTGATGAGCTTCTTGCCAACATTGCCACTTTGTCTTCGGTGTATCACAAGCCCCCGGATGCATTTGTAACCCGTGTAAGGACTACTCAGAGAACTGAAGAAGATGACTATCCAGAAGGAAGTGAACCAGGATATTCTGAATCACCTTCTCATGCAGGTGATATTGGAGCATCACCAATAGCTTCTTCAAGCAATGCTCCTTACGCTGCAGCAAGGCAACCAGACCCTGCTCCAGTTGTGCCTGCAGCTCCTGCTCCTGTACCAGATTTACTCGATCTGATGGGGGATGGTGATAGCAACACTGGTAATGCTATTGTGTCTGTTGATCAGCCTGAAGCACCTGCTGGGTAAGTCTTCAGTACCTTTCTAATTGGTACAATATATTGTTTGAAACTAAAACATTGGCTATTTGCACTGCATGTTAGAAATTTGAGAATAAGCCAGATTGTGTACATTTGAGTTACTGACTCAAAATTCTTATGCTGTTTGCAGCCCCCCTCAACTGGTCAAGGTTTACAAATCAGCGCACAGTTGATGAGAAGGGATGGCCAGATATTTTACAGCGTAGCATTTGAGAACAATTCACAGGTTCCACTTGATGGGTTCATGATTCAGTTCAATAAGAATACATTTGGTCTTGCTGCAGCTGGACCACTCCAGGTGGTTGTCATTACTTACGGTCAACATCAACTAGTGCTTCATTTTCTTTTTTTAACTTTTCTTAATTTGATATGACTGTTAATCAGGTTCCGCAATTGCAACCTGGGACATCAGCAAGAACTCTTCTTCCTATGGTTTTGTTCCAGAATGTAGCTCCTGGTCCCCCAAACACGCTTTTGCAGGTTGCTGTGAAAAACACTCAACAACCTGTGTGGTACTTCAATGATAAAATCTCATTGCTGGTGCTTTTTACCGAGGATGGGAGAATGGAGCGTACATCCTTTCTTGAGGTAACAAAATCTGTTTTTCCTTGTATATTGTTCATGTGCTAATTTGTTTAACTCATGAGGTAGATGATGAATGATTATGCTGACTGCACTTGGGCTTTCCTTTTGTACTGTTCATCAGCATAAGAACTGAATTTTGATGCAATAATAATGAGAATAGTATTGTATGACTGTTGAACAAATTGGGAAGTTTGCCATTTGTATTGCTGATAATTTGTTAACTTGTAATGATGTTCTGTACCGATTCAGTCTGTGTTCTCTATAGAATAAACTAGGATAGTTCTGCCGCTGTCTTGCCAATATTGTATGCAAATTGACTGTCGGAATTAAAATGGATAACTTTTGTTTCTCCACATTGCAGACATGGAAGTCATTGCCAGACTCAAACGAGGTTTCAAGGGACTTTCTGGGCATTGTGATAAATAGTGTGGAAGCTACACTAGACCAGCTGGCTGCATCAAATATGTTCTTCATTGCAAAGCGTAAGCATGCAAACCAGGAGGTGTTGTATCTCTCTGCAAAGATCCCTAGAGCAACCCCTTTCTTGATTGAACTCACAGCAGTTATTGGAATTCCTGGTCTCAAGTGCGCGATCAAAACACCTAACCCTGAAATGGCTCCGCTTTTCTTTGAAGCCCTCGAGATCCTCCTCAAGAGTTAGTTTTACATAGCATACTTTTCCTCCTCGATATTGTATTGCTTTTGTCCAGTTCATCTTTTTTTCTCTTTTTTTGGGTGCTCAGACTTCCCATTTTTGTAGATGTAGTTGCATGTATTCGAACAATTTAATGTGTTAGTAGTACCTGTTAAATAAGTCATGTAGGGTTCATATAGGATTTGGCTAGGCCCACCTTGGGACTGAGGTGTGAATTATCATCTTATGGAGCACATGAAGTTCCCAATTTATCACAACTTTATAAGTGCAACTTTATGTTTTTCATGTTTATTGTAAAACTAAATCAATCATCACGCCAATTCCTAAAACATCAAATATATTTTTGGTCTTCATCAAATGAAGAAAAATGCGATGACTAGAATTTAAGAATCATGTGTGAGATTCATATAAACAGTCAATTTTTTTTTTTTTTTTTTTCGATTGTAGATATGACATCATCAATCAGAGGAGAAAAGAATACTCATGCAATGCAAACATAGTTTCAGATTTCAAAAATTGAAACAAAATGCACGTCAAAGTGAAAAATAAAGTTGGTAGAAAATTCATTACACCAACATTTAGCCAGATTTTCCAACTCACTTATTTAGTCCAAACAATTAAATTCTGACAAAAAATTGAAAAAATGGAAAAATTGTTGTCCCCTCCCCCCTCCCTCGTATTTCTAGAATTCAAAGTATTTGGTTTGAGCTTTTGTTCCACATAATCAAATCCAAACAATTGTTTTCAGCATTTTGAATAAATAAATCCACATATCTGATTATTATTTCATCAATTCTAGTAATCTTTTTCACACAATAATCCAAAAAAAAACCCGAGTCCATACTAGTTCAATATGTTGTTATAGTCATATTCATCCATGTAAAACCAAATAGACGGGAATAAAAATTGGACTTCAAATTCTGTAACAAGATTTCTCTGTATCTCTGTTACGAGATCTAACAAGATTTCTCTATATCTCTGTTACGAGATCTATAACAACGGTTTTTAGGGTCTATGGTGACAATTTGTCCCGTCGCAATAGAATAGGACTACATCGACGGGACAAACCGTCGCCATATATCTTTAAAAATGTCGCATAGGCCTCGTAATAGAGGTACATGCAAATTTTGTTATAGAGGATTATGCTCTTTCTTCATCTCTCTCCTCTTCAAATTGACTCAAGGTAAGCTTTGATTCAGTGCTCGCCTCAATTTTTCTCGGTACATATATATGGCTGCAGTTATTTATTTCACAATATAATTGTTTGGAATCTGGATTATTGTATTTTGATATTACGCAAATATGTAAAATGATTATGTATTTTAGCTGTGCGAATCGAAATATTGTTTCAATTATGTGACATTCTTCTTTCTTAATTGCACTTGATTTATTTGTATATCTTCACAGTATCTTAGCTTTATAAATCTCTTATCACCGTGGATAATGTTTCTGTTAAGGCTCTAATGGTTTATGTGCCAATTTGAAATGGTTCTTATATAAGAAGAAACAAGTAAAGGAAAATTAATTTCTCACTTTGATTTGGTCATTTTGGAGCCTTTACCAAAAATTTAACACTGGGTCGTAGGTCGAGATCACTGACGAGGTCTAGGTGGAGTCACTCCAGGTACAGTTATTGTACATTCTGAAATTTTGACTGGTCAGTTCATTTGCTTTAGTAATGCACATTTCATTTGATAAAGGGGTGTTGTACCAGATTACTTTCATATGAAAATTGACTTGTGTTGATTCTGGTGATGTTGTTAATCCTGGAAATTATCTTTGTGTGACGGGCTTATCTACGAGACTCAGTAACAGCGATCGATCTTGAGAAGTTTTTCGCCAATGAAGGAAAGGTATCATGACGTAAGTCAAATCTTCTTCTTTTTGATAAGTAGCCAAGCTCGAGATAAACTTTTTCAATATAGCCGATACACAGTTGTAGGGAAGTCAGAAGAGAACATAGTAACAGTAGTGGATGATAGTATGGTTTCAGTTTCTGCATAATGCAGATGCATAAGATTCGAACGGAGAGGAAGATCTCGCTGCCCCATATGGCAGGAGGACAGATGATGTTCATGACCAAAAAGTTTAGGGGGTAGGGAAATTGGTTCGGGAGAGGCGACGGGTTTAATTTTTTTTTTCTTTCAGCTCTTAAAAAATTTATAATATTTATTTTAACTCAAATATTTATAAAATTCAATAATTTATGTATAATTTAAATACATGTAAATAATTAAGATTGTACAGTCGAGTTGTACAAACTGTCTGTACAACTTTGTTTATTTATATACATCTAAATTATATTTAAATTATTAAATTTTATAAATATTAGAATAAATATTATAAAAATTTTGAGAGTCAAAATAAAAATAAATTTTTTTTAGATCGGTCGCCTGTCCGTCCAATTTCCCTGTCCCCCTTGAAGAGTTCATGCGCAGGGAGCGTTCCTCGTCAGCTGGTCGTAATGGCTACCCAAAGGCATATTAATATATTATTGTCTTTGTCTCGTCTTGTTCCGTAATCTTACTCAGAGTTGAGATGTTATTGTGATGTTTAGAGAATAATCTATATAGCATTATGGATTAATAGTTGTATATTTATTTGCGTGCACTAGAAAATACTCTGTTAGGCGTATATAAAATAAGAGATTAATGTTATACATATAATTTTTTTTTTTAAAAATAACTTAAAAATTAATATGTTAAATGATACGTTATTTGTTCTAAAATTAGAGATATAATTTAATTTTTGAAATTTAATGACAATATAATAAAATTTAAATTGATGTGATTTTATTTAATTTTAATTCATATAATTATTATAATTGTATAATATATAACAAAAATTATTAATTATAGAATTTTTTTATTTTAATTTTGTATGAATTATACTAATTTTGAAATTTAATATGTCGTTATTTGAATTCAAAAGTAAAATTATATTTCTCATTTTGGAATAAAGGTAGTAAGTAGATTGATACATCATAATTCATACAAGTTTAATAATCTTTACAAAGCGAGAGTAAGTTTAAAAACGACTTATTAGGTAAGTTTTATGTATTATATTTTTAAGCAATATTTTAGTTGGTTTCAATTTAATTCAGCCGTCTAAATTTAGTGACTTGATAGTTCAAAAGTTTTTTTTTATTAATTAGAAAAAAAGTTTTTTCTTTAATTTTTTTTTTATCATTACTCAATTTTTAGTGACAAATGTTACACCGCATCTTTAATAATAAATATTTATTAATTTTTTTAAAAAAACTTAAATTTTAAACTATTGAGTTGATTTTTTTAAAAAATAAAATTTATGACTAATAAAAGATGAATATATATATATAATATAAATTATCGAGGCATTAAATTTAAGTTATTAAATTGAATCCATACTAATCAAAATAACTCAATTTGCCATGATATAGATGCGAGTAGAGTCGATCAATAATTGTAAAGTGATATTTCACATGATTGTTAGTTAGTCTTTACCCACAAAGATAGGCTTAAGCCGCTTACTAAATCTTCAGTAATAAACATTATTTAATAATTTTTAAACAGAAAGAAAGGAAATTTAAAATAAAAAAAAAACATGAAAAAATAAGAAAGTAGTACCGTGGTAGAGGAAAAGCACATAAAAGGAGCATGTGCGTAGTGGACCCCGCAGCCTTTGAATTAAACTGGAAATTTCCTTTTGAAAGCGGAGCGGGGAAGAAGAGAGGAGGGATTTTTCGTGCGCTCCAGCTGCCTCGAAGAAAGAGCGGACTCCAAATCAAATTTCAAATTTCTGCATTTTTTTTTCTTTTCCGTAAATAATTTATTAAGGCTCTTTGGATGTAAATAATTACGCCGAATACTACAAATCTTTATCAGGATAAGATCCGACAGCTGTTTCATACCGACACGTGTACGTTAAATTACTCCTATTCCTCTGATTCTTTCTCTCTAGCTGATTTAGCCGCTCAGCCAGCTAGGCTCAATCAATCGGCTCGGATTTTGCGTTTTGAATCCTGGCCGGTTGGCTTAGCCTGTCGGAGATGTGGTGTACAAAAGGGTTTAAATGTGGGGGTAGGGTCCACCTTCGTGAAAAATTCGTTTGCATTGGATATTTTGGATTGACAGGATTAGGCTATTTTGTTTGTTTGCTTGCGTGCATGAAGCAGCAAGCTAAAGGCAGAAGAAGATTCGTATAGATTGTTTGTTCTTCAGTACACAACAATCTATCATCAAAGTCTAGTTTTTATGATTATTTTCCAAGTATTTATTAATCATAAAGAAATTTCAAATGTCATCATTTACTTCAAAAAAATAATAATATTTATATCAATTTTTTAATTATTAATTACGCTGATAAATATGAATGATAATTTTTTTTGAGAAAATACGTGTAAAATATAGGACTTTTTTATAATTTTATTTAATCTCATGTATTAATATATTTTATAAATATAATTCGATAAAAAATTATCATAATAAATGGTAAGACTCTTTACTTTATTAGAAGAAAATAACAATAGTGTCCCTTTAGAAACTTTTAATAAATGTATACGAAACAGTTTTTTTGTGCATCAACTACTTATTTTATTCTAAAATCCACGTTCTTTTGGTTAAGGGACGCAGATCATAAGCTAGGAATAGTAAAGAGTAAAAAAGCAACAGTGTAAGGTAAATTCTTGGGTAACCAATTAGTATTTGGGAGAAATTGAGGGAAAACTAATTTTGAACTGTTTAATGGCGCTTTAGAAACTCTGAACAGTTGTTTGAACAACTAAGTTTATAAGAAGTTTAAAAGACCCATAAACAACAATCTGAACCTAAGTTACTTAATTTTTATGCCGTAAAAATGTATTTTATCTCATTCAAATTGACACGTTCTGCGTAATAATTTATTGAATTAAAAAAAATTGAAATTAAGAAACTAAACTTTTTAAAACGTTGTAATTGACTCATTTTATCAATTTTTTTAAACATCCATCAAATTGAGTACAATAATTTTTTTACGTGATTTTTTTTAATTTTAAAAATGAATCGGTAATTACGTGGGCATCCAAAACATAAACACACAAGATGCTTAGCACAGAGAAGAGGAAGAGACCATCACAGGAGAAGATGAAGAAACCGTCGCCGGAGAAGACAAAGAGACTGTCAACAAGGGTTTATATATTTTAATTGTTGAATTTGTATACAGTAAATCAAAATTTTATACTTTAATTGTTGAATTTTGTTTTGAGATTTTAGGATTTTTCTCACCTTTTTTTTTTTTTTTCCTTTTGTTTTTCTAGGATGACGTGGATCATGGATCCTTTAGCAAATTAAACATGGATTGTCTCGACCGGATAAAAGAAGGTTGGTTGCCTGCAAGTTTATGAATTCCGGCAATGCATGGTTGGGTGTCGACGATTATGGTTTATTCTTTATTATTTGGAAGAATTATTTTTCCTTAGTATTGGTGATTGAAAGAATTGAAAAAAGAAATTAATGGTCCAAGCCGTTAGAACTTTTATATAGATATTCTTTCGGACGATCAACAAGACGTGCGAATGAAATTTGAGCGTTAACAATGATGATGGTGATCGGGAAAAAAGAGAGAGACGTGAAGAGGGTGAAGAGAGAAGATGAATTTAGAAGAATAGAGAACCAACATATTTAGATTTAGAACAACAAACAAGCATGTATAATTTTTCAATACCAGTAACAAAAAAAGACCGTCATCGTAACCCCACATTTAAATTTAAATAAATTTATTTTTATCGATTCACATAATTCAAAACTTCTCCATAGAGATTATGAAAAAAGCTCTAGTAAAATAAAAAAAAATCTAATTTCTTCCAAATTCTCCGTGGTGGGGCTATATATTCCATACTGCTATACATCTTATCAGTCATGATCACAACTAATTAATCTTGAATCTAAAAAAACTATAATGCAGTGTGTCCTAAAATATTCTAACTTTTATCTAACACTCTTCTCCATTTAACAAGTGGCAACTAAAATTTATATTAATTTTTCATCACTTATAATCAATCTCTTGTAATTCATCACTTATAATCCATTTTTTTTAAAGACAAAAATGTTAAAATTATACTCAAACAAATAAAAAATAAAAATAAAATTCAATAATAGCACAATATTTGTGAGTGGAGATACTGAGGTTTATCTAACTACAAGAATCACGTGACAAGAATTCTGTTTTCCCGGATAAAGATATTTTATTTATCTAATTGAACTGAATTAAATTAAATTAAATTGCCTTTCTTGGCCCCCTCACACAGAAAGGACAAAAATACTAGCCGAGCCAAATCCCATATGAAGAAGTAAGAACAAGCTGAAAGTCAGTCATGAACGGTGACCGGGAATATCAGGTAAAACCGGTCAATAATTGTTAGTACTCTAGTTCAGTGAACTAGTTCAGTGCGGTGTTTTACTTTTCACATACAAGACGTTTCCAATGGCAGTTGGTAAGCATTTATTTAGTGTACTCTCTCCCTTTCTCTCTCCTCAATCCTCACTCCTACTCTGCATATTTCTACTCCGAAACCCTCTTCAATTTAGATGAATTCCTCCATTTTTTCATATGAAAGTTTGTGCATTTATCTCAAATTCCTCTTCCTTTCACTATAAATCTGACCTGGAATTTCAATTTCTCCATTAACCAAATCCTACTTGCATTCTTTTGCTGCAACAATATTATCTGTTATTGATGGTTAGGAGAAGTTGTATAAGCTGGTAAGTAATTATGATCATGAATTATGATACCCTTATGTTTATATATCGATTGACTTCATTTTCTGTCTTCCAAATTCACACGTCTTACTTTTTTGTACTACTGTTTAATTCCGTTCTTTTCTTCAATTCAGTCATTCTTTTTTCAATTTTGAGATTAAGCTTTCTTTATTGAATATAATTTGACCATTTTTAAGTGGCTAAATGAGCATGTATCTGGTTCTGTTAAATGTATTGATAACTTTTAAGTTTCTTCTGTCAAGAAAAATATGGGTGTCTTATGATGGTTGGGGCTAAATGGCTAATGCAGAGAGAAAGCTTAGCAAGTAGAATTTTAGTTATTTAAGATTTGTTGGTTTATTTATTTATTAAATTCAATGAAGCTTTACTTTTTACTTTTAAAGATCTGATGAATGAAAAGCCTGAGGGTTTCAAATTGATCTGTAATCTTGATATATACAGTTACTTTCGGGTTTAATATTAAGAAAAAGCTGTGTGGAGTTCATTTATTGCTATCAAGCTAAGCCCGTGAACGTGAGTGATGAGAGATTCCATGACTTGGGGGTTCAAGTGCATTCAACATTCCCTTATAAATTTCGTGTCAGACCTCAAAGACTCATTCTTTATTGTTGTAGAGTACTTTCTTACGCACAAAACTTTACTACATTGATTACGACCACAAGAAATTGAATCTTTTTTATGCTATGCCTGCAATTCATACCTTTTTCTTTTTTTCTTGCAGGGATTTTTTACCGGAGTTAGAATGTTAGATCAGGTAACTGAAATGCATAATTCAACAAAAGGAACATCATTGAGTTCAAAAAGTTTAATGGGTTTTTGTTCTTCTGAGTTTTTGATAGATATGGGCAAGTTTGCTGTATTACTTTCTTTGCCTTCAGTTAAATTTTCTTAATTGAACTTCTAGATTAGAGTTTGGGGAAGATAGACAACAAAGAAGAATTTATGTTGAAGAGGATTGGGTTTTGGATAGCCAGAAGAGATTAAAACATTTTTGTGGGGTTGGTATAATTTTTTTATATTTAATTACATTGAATTGGGGGGAGGATCAACAGCGGCCAAATGCTGGAGCCTATGCTATGTTCTTCTCGGGTATTCTCACCTTTTCGTGAGGAAAGTGGTGATGAAGAGCTTTCTGTTCTTCCTAGGAACACCAAAGTTATTGTGACAGGAAACAACAGAACAAAATCTGTTTTGGTGGGTCTGCAAGGCGTTGTCAAGAAGGCTGTTGGATTAGGTGGTTGGCATTGGCTGGTACTAATCCCTTATTTTTATTTTTTGCCTTTTCCTTCCTTTAAATTAATATCTTGCCAATATCATCTTATCTTGGTTCTTTTTTATTCTCCCTCACTCTTTTAATCCTAATTTTTATCTGTTTAACAATTCTTACTTTCCACTATTCAAAAAGAAATAAAGTGCCTTGGGTAAACTTTATGAGTTGAAAGTTGCAATTTCTTCTTTGCAAACATAATAGTGATCTGTTTTAACCATGGTCCAAGTTTCATCCAGCACCCTCGCTTCTTCCTTCATTTGACAAGTAAGAAAGTATATGATTATTTATGTCATCACATTACATAAACATTCTTTAGTTCATATGTCAGTAGTAAGTGAATCTTTTTTCTCTTAATAAAGTTTAAATTCTTATTTTGATACTTACAAATGAATATGAAAAACTAAGCTTAGTTTATTGAATTAAATTTAAGCACATAATTAATTGTAATAAGTGAGTTACGAAGTAAAACTTATTAGGTACTAAATTGTGTAATTTAGATGCTAAATCCTTATTAAATTTAAATGAAATATGTTATATGATATTAATTCAAATATAATACTCCATCCATCCCACAAATATTACAACACATTCCTTTTTTTAGGAAGTGTAAAAAATTGTAACACTCACTATTTAGCAACTTTGAAAGGTTAAATAACTAAATTACCCGTAGTCATATTAATATTATCATTTGAATAATTGCATATACAGCGAGTGGATCTCTCCAATAACTAAAATTTTTGTTGTTCACATTCTTGAAGCACTCTCAACCTTTGTTTGAACTTTGAAATGTAAAATATTAATATAAGATTTCTTTTCTTATCTTTTTGTTGCTAATTTTAATATAAGATTTCAAAAGCCTTTAGTGTGAACTTTTGTTAACCTTTGTATGTTTGATATTCATTTGAGTTACTATTTTAGTGAAAATCTGGATATGGAATTATTATTTTAACGTGGACAAAATCTAGAATGTCACTCTTATCTTATAAATTAATTTGCCAATGATTTTTTGTGTGGACGTTGAAACAATTGGGTTTGTCTCAACATGGTTCTGAAGAAAAATTAATAATAGGTTGAACCCCAGCTTTTCTTTTGTTGAATTCATCCTCTTCAGTGTTCTTAATAGAAGATTGTCTTCTGTTCTTGTACTTCTTCTTTTTATCTCCTTTTTTTTTTCTTTTCTGCATAATTTTTACAATTGATTGTTTAATCTATCAATTTGCGACATGAAAGGTTTTAAAGAATGGAGTCGAAGTGAAGCTGCAAAGGAATGCTTTGAGTGTTCTTGAACATCCCACCGGGAATGAAGAAGATGAAGAATATGATTTTGACAGTAGTAGTGGCTCTGACATTTGTGAAAGGGACAACAATTTCTGTAAGTTACAGCATTTACTACCTGATATGAAGTTTCTGAGAATCATGTTCTTCTGAGAGTTTTGAAATCGATCATCCCAGTAATTGTCGTTCTTCTGTGTTTTTGGGCAGCCACTAGTACGGAGTTCAGCAAAGTGAGCAAGCCAAGGGTTCGTTGTACAAGACCTTGGGTTCCATCTACGTCTGTGAAGTCAATTAACCGGGGTACTTATAGGGAAGTTCAATCCAATATTCTCACACATCAACTGGTAAGCCTCCAACTTGTTTGAAACTTTAAATATAACTCCAAGTGTTTGAACTGGTACATGGGCCAAAATATAGTGTTACATGATATATTGTGCACTTAATCTCTAGATGGCTCTCTTTGGAGCAAATTTCTTGTACCATTCCCCTAAACCTTCTCTTAATGGCCTAGTGAAATCTTGTTTCTATATTGGTTTCGAGATGCCTATATGAAATATTTAATTCACTAACTTCACTGCATAATTTTTCAAGGTGCAATTTTAGTTATTTGCCATTTAAGAAGTTCAATTTAAAATTCTACATTATGTGACATGTTACTTTACAAGCCCGCATGAACATTACAGAATGCGGCACTTGAGATTTACTACTGTCATAGATATGTTTGCTCTGTTTTTCAAATTATCTTTTGTGGATGATCAGAGGGTGAACTTGTCGAGACTTAGCTCCAGCACATTGTGGAGATATTGGAGTACCTTCAACCTTGTGCGTATCATTGGCTTAAACTTTAATGTTTTTTTGTACTTTTTCCATTCTGCCATATTAAATTATGAAAAAACAATTTTCATTATGCTCGACTAACTGCCATCTTTTTCGGTAGGGAAACATGAATTCTAATCCTTCGAGGGAACAGTTGATTCGTGCCGTTCAACAGCATTTTGCTTCACAGGTTTCTGATTTCTTGCACCCTCCCATCAATCTTTTTCATCTTCATAGACAAAAATTTATCTGTACAAAAACTGATACGTTTTTATATTGATATATTTCTGATGCAAAAAACTCAGCAAGTGGATGAGGTTCAAGGGATTGTGGAATTCATCCATGCGGCTAAGAGACTGAAGTCAAGTCCGCTGGCAGCCGAAGAGAGTTAATCCAATGACTACATTAACTCAAATGTGCAATGCTTGTATAATTTGATACTATAATTCA